>JASPKZ010000860.1:0-108471 GCA_030220185.1 Diploptera punctata | reverse complement strand
GTTATCCAATCTACCAATTCACGATTTGTATTACTTCCCTATAGTTTAAATGAGAGATTTGGCGCTGGATTTTAATGCCTTGCAGTTAAAACGGCATATAATTTTTTAGACATGACCTTGGTACATCACAACTCTTCTCTAGAAGAAATTACAAAGTAGATTTCGGCATGCAATGATTGACAGTTCCCTTGTCAGTACTAGTAGTGAAAGCACGCAACCGGACTTTGTTTTTGCTAAATTATTGGCTACATTCCAGCTTTTTCCTTTTTTTTTTTTTTAATTTCTGTTATTATTGTGCTTTACCATGTAATGTTTGGTTTTCCACTTTTCCTAGACAATCCATGTTCATTCCATTCCACTGTAGAACACTATTTGACAAACTTCTAGTTCTATTTTGATAGTGTTTCCAATCCATTACCATTTATGATGTTTAATATATTTGTGAATTTCATTTTGTGATATCCAACTTATGACACAATATATTCTAAAACCGTATGTGTCATTTTCTAGGGAAGGATTCTCTTCTCATTCTTTACGATTCATGCTTAGAGTAAAGCTTCGAGGTACTTTACAACACAATATATAATTTCTATCTTACAAACGATGACTTGGAGAGAAATATGTGCAAACCTAATGCAAATTCCACAAATTTAATTTACGGAAATTTGGCCGTCCACATCTACTTGGAGAATTTCTACAATGAAAAACACGGAAATTGATTAATTCAAATTTGCATTTACCACTATCACTATCGAATCCTGAGGTCCATTGCAGCTCAGACATAAGCTATCCATACATCTATATATTGAGATAATATTTTCAAATAATTCTCTCTGTAATTTACTTCCTTCCAATTCTTGGTCTCCCTACTGAATGATTTTCACTTTTTTCTACAATAAAGTTCCATTCCTCTCGTACATTATTAAAACGTCCCACATGTCCTGCTCACTGGAGTCTACAAAACTTAACTCCTCATATTATATATGGTTTTCTATCAAGATCATGGAGCTCACAGTTAGATAGTTTCCTCCATTCACCTGTCCATGTGTCTGTGGTCAATATGCACTTTATTTTTCTAAAATACTCACATTTTCTTATGTCTTAAAGCAAGATAACTGTTTCGTATCCATTTAATATATAACTTGTAGAATCGCCATTTTATATATTATCAATTTAACATTTTTAGAGATTTTGAGACAAGTGTCCGTCATATATAATACAGCTTATATCATGCGTTTCCATAGTTGATCCTATGCATATTAATTTCTGCGTTTTACTGTTTCAAGTTATTTGAATTCTGACACTTCATCACAATGTCCAAAATTTGCTATTATATTTTACATAGATAGGAAGAACAAATTATACAATTACCACAATGACTGTGAAAATGTACTAAACAGTTGTAACTTTTATCTTTCTAGGAAACTAACTTTGAAAATAAAATTGATGCAGTGAAGAAAGACAAGGTGGTGAGATTGAAAACAATAGTACATGGAAGTCATTCAAATAATCCCAGCGCTATGAGTGTGTAAAATAAATTATATGAGGAGGCAAAATTATAGAGTAACTGTTTGGTAAGAATATTGTAGCCTGAATGGATAAAAAATGCAAAATGGATAATTTCGTTACGCAATACAGAAGTTCATTGCATGGACTTTATGGTGAAAACGGGTCATTTTATATAAATTTAAATATCGAAAATTAATATACTTATATTTTTTAAATAAAGAAAAAACATATTACATGGTAATTAATTAATTCTGTTTGCAGCTACCAATAGTACAACACCTTCATCCTTGCTTTGTCATATCAAAATGCTTAAAAAATGAGAGGTATTCTAGAAATGCAATATAGAGATGCAAATAAAAAAAAAAGAACATCACTCCACATAAGTAGATATTGTTTGGCGTAAGACTAAATGAAGTTTTAGCTAGGGTACATGACAATTCTTGGCTTACAAGAGTTCCAAATTTTGTACAATAGCGTCTTGTGGATTAGGGTAGTACTTTTTATAATAGTTTATGTTTTCTGGATCTCCGAGTGTTGTGCTGACATGATGCCTTTCTTGTTTTTCAGAATATTGAAGTAAACCTGCAGGTTGAAACGAAGTTCAAGAATGGATTGATGACTGCTGCTAGGGCCGGTCCATGGTAGTGAAGCCGATTGCAAACCCAAGTCCTTAGGGGGTTAAAAGTATAGGGACAAAAAAAAAGAAAAAATACCCGGGGGCCAGGGGTATATGACAGGGCGTATGGCAGGAGAGTACCATTGTTATTATAATAATTAGGGCTCGGAAGTTGAGGTAAATTCTTTTTTTTTATGTCTAAAAACGATGTCCAACATAATATATATATATTTTTTTTTGGTCATTATAGTTAAGAAAAGATGGATTTTGTCATTTCTTTTTGTCCTTTTTCGAATTTTTTGGCTTATTTGTCCATTTTTTAGTCCTTTGAAGGTCTCAAAGTCTTTTTTTTTTACCTTATTTTAACTATATTTGCATCATATGTATGATTCAAGAATCCGCCTTAATTCATCTCATTTTAAAAACAATATTAGTGTTAATTTCCAAAGATTTTTAACTTTTGTTCCACAAGAACACATTGAACCCTCAACAAAATATTTCGTTATTTTAACCAGTCTACTGACCACTCGAAATTTTTCTAAGAGGTTGCCACTTTGTGACAATGAGATGACTGTTTTGATACACTGTAATGACAACTGAGGTAAGTTTTAATTTCTCTTATTTCGAAATTCAATTTTTATAATTCTAGTGTAGGTAAGGCAAATATGCTTCTAGATATACCAATTCAAATCTCAATTTTTTTTTGTTGCAGGATATCCATTGCGGGTTCGTTGAATTCATTCTATGCGGGAAAAATCGTACATTCCAAATTATTCAAGAACTTTCTTTTTAATGAACAAGAATTATTTTTTCCAACTATGTTGAATTAAAAACATATATAAAGTACTAGTCAATACCCGGCGTGCGGCCACACCTAGATGAATTAAATGTGTTTTTATGTTTATTTAAATAACTAAAAAGAAAAAATAATTATAAATTTATATCGTAATTAACAATTTAGTGGTTTTTTGGTCGGATCAGAGGTAAATTGGCAGGTTTACGGGTAATTCGATCATTTTAGGGGTTGATTCATCGGTTTAAGGATACTTTTATTGTTTTAGAGTTAGGGAATTTTACTATTATTATTATTATAATTCCAATGTCATGGAAGGCAGTATTATTATAATATGTAATAATATTTCAGGGTGAAATGTCGTGGGCTTTGTGACGAGTGGTTCCAGGAAACATCCAGGTACTATTTCACTTAATAATTTTACGTATAAATGGAAATTTACATTGAAATTTATAATGTCTTTGTGTATCGTAATTAACAATTTAGTGGTTTTTTGGTCGGATCATAGGTAAATTGGCAGGTTTACGGTAATTCGATCATTTTAGGGGTTGATTCATCGGTTTAAGGATACTTTATTGTTTTAGAGTTAGGGAATTTTACTATTATTATTATAATTCCAATGTCATGGAAGGCAGTATTATTATAATATGTAATAATATTTCAGGGTGAAATGTCGTGGGCTTTGTGACGAGTGGTTCCAGGAAACATCCAGGTACTATTTCACTTAATAATTTTACGTATAAATGGAAATTTACATTGAAATTTATAATGTCTTTGTGTATCGTAATTAACAATTTAGTGGTTTTTTGGTCGGATCATAGGTAATTGGCAGGTTTACGGTAATTCGATCATTTTAGGGGTTGATTCATCGGTTTAAGGATACTTTTATGTTTTAGAGTTAGGGAATTTTACTATTTTATTATTATAATTCCAATGTCATGGAAGGCAGTATTATTAAAATATGTAATAATATTTCAGGGTGAAATGTCGTGGGCTTTGTGACGAGTGGTTCCAGGAAACATCCAGGTACTATTTCACTTAATAATTTTACGTATAATTGGAAATTTACATTGAAATTTATAATGTCTTTGTGTATCGTAATTAACAATTTAGTGGTTTTTTGGTCGGATCATAGGTAAATTGGCAGGTTTACGGGTAATTCGATCATTTTAGGGGTTGATTCATCGGTTTAAGGATACTTTTATTGTTTTAGAGTTAGGGAATTTTACTATTATTATTATAATTCCAATGTCATGGAAGGCAGTATTATTATAATATGTAATAATATTTCAGGGTGAAATGTCGTGGGCTTTGTGACGAGTGGTTCCAGGAAACATCCAGGTACTATTTCACATAATAATTTTACGTATAAATGGAAATTTACATTGAAATTTATAATGTCTTCGTGTATCGTAATTAACAATTTAGTGGTTTTTTGGTCGGATCATAGGTAAATTGGCAGGTTTACGGGTAATTCGATCATTTTAGGGGTTGATTCATCGGTTTAAGGATACTTTTATTGTTTTAGAGATAGGGAATTTTACTATTATTATTATAATTCCAATGTCATGGAAGGCAGTATTATTATAATATGTAATAATATTTCAGGGTGAAATGTCGTGGGCTTTGTGACGAGTGGTTCCAGGAAACATCCAGGTACTATTTCACATAATAATTTTACGTATAAATGGAAATTTACATTGAAATTTATAATGTCTTTGTGTATCGTAATTAACAATTTAGTGGTTTTTTGGTCGGATCATAGGTAAATTGGCAGGTTTACGGGTAATTCGATCATTTTAGGGGTTGATTCATCGGTTTAAGGATACTTTTATTGTTTTAGAGTTAGGGAATTTTACTATTATTATTATAATTCCAATGTCATGGAAGGCAGTATTATTAAAATATGTAATAATATTTCAGGGTGAAATGTCGTGGGCTTTGTGACGAGTGGTTCCAGGAAACATCCAGGTACTATTTCACATAATAATTTTACGTATAAATGGAAATTTACATTGAATTTATAATGTCTTTGTGTATCGTAATTAACAATTTAGTGGTTTTTTGGTCGGATCATAGGTAAATTGGCAGGTTTACGGGTAATTCGATCATTTTAGGGGTTGATTCATCGGTTTAAGGATACTTTTATTGTTTTAGAGTGCGGGAATTTTACTATTATTATTATAATTCCAATGTCATGGAAGGCAGTATTATTATAATATGTAATAATATTTCAGGGTGAAATGTCGTGGGCTTTGTGACGAGTGGTTCCAGGAAACATCCAGGTACTATTTCACATAATAATTTTTACGTATAAATGGAAATTTACATTGAAATTTATAATGTCTTTGTGTATCGTAATTAACAATTTAGTGGTTTTTTGGTCGGATCATAGGTAATTGGCAGGTTTACGGGTAATTCGATCATTTTAGGGGTTGATTCATCGGTTTAAGGATACTTTTATTGTTTTAGAGTTAGGGAATTTTACTATATTATTATAATTCCAATGTCATGGAAGGCAGTATTATTATAATATGTAATAATATTTCAGGGTGAAATGTCGTGGGCTTTGTGACGAGTGGTTCCAGGAAACATCCAGGTACTATTTCACATAATAATTTTACGTATAAATGGAAATTTACATTGAAATTTATAATGTCTTTGTGTATCGTAATTAACAATTTAGTGGTTTTTTGGTCGGATCATAGGTAAATTGGCAGGTTTACGGGTAATTCGATCATTTTAGGGATTGATTCATCGGTTTGAGGATACTTTTATTGTTTTAGAGTTAGGGAATTTTACTATTATTATTATAATTCCAATGTCATGGAAGGCAGTATTATTATAATATGTAATAATATTTCAGGGTGAAATGTCGTGGGCTTGTGACGAGTGGTTCCAGGAAACATCCAGGTACTATTTCACTTAATAATTTTACGTATAAATGGAAATTTACATTGAAATGTATAATGTCTTTGTGTATCAGGTGTAACTTAATATCATTTCCAAGAATTTGGAATTGATTAGGTGCATTTTTTAATTTAACTTTATATGCAAACAATAATCCTGCACATTGTTTACCTCAGTCACAAGACTCTTTTGGAATAAACACTGTGAAACTTTTGTTGATGCAAGGATGGAGATGTACGTTAACTACAACTTCATCAAATTTTACGCTAAACAATATGTACTTATGTGGGTGATGATATTTTATTTACATTTCTAAATTGCATTTCTACAAAACTTCTCATATTGAACTATTTACGCCAAACAATATCTACTTATGTGGGGTGACGTTTTATTTTTATCTAAATCTCTATATCACATTTCTATGAAACCTCCATTTTAAAGTATCACAATTACAGCAGACTTGCCATGTATTAAGTAAATTACCAACGTAAAGATGAATCTGGTGTGTACTACATTTATATAAAAAAACCTATGAATTCTATTCAGTGTAAATTGATGTCTAGTGACAAAAATATAAAATGACAGCTGTAATCAGAAATTAGTTCCTATGTAATTATTTTTCCTTCAAGATATTTTCAATTGAATATAAAAAAAAAAGTATCTAATTTTGTTTCAAGTTGTGTTTTGTTGAGCAATGGTTAAATACATACATAATTTACATGCCCCATAGTGGGTTAGCAGGTGAAGAAGTGGAGGAAAGATGTGACAAGATAGAAGAGAATGCTGAGAGAGAGAGAGAGAGAGAGAGAGAGAGGGAGAGAGAAGAAGGGGACATGTGTTATCCTAATGGGTGACTGGAATGCTGTAGTTGGAGAAGGACAGGATGGAAGTACAGTTGGAAGATATGGATTAGGAAAAATAATATGTAATAATAATAATAAATGTAATAGATGTTGCCAAACTCATAATAACGGTATTTGTTTGTTTAGGGAGGGGTGGAGAGGCAAGGTTAGTAGTACTTTTTCCAAATATATGTACTATACATTTAAAAAATATAGTTTTTCTTTTACGGCATGCAGACTAGTTTTATAGTAAAATATGAGAGTCGACACTTTCACACAGGATAGTACAGGTCCTCAAGAGCTCAGTGACAAGTAGTAACTGTTATTTTCTTAAAGAGGGGTTGGCTTGGACGGCTACAACTTACAACTCTGTGCCTGCTGTGTTGCATATTTAAGTTTTATTTAAGGATTTCTCTCGAGAATATACCGTTAAAATGGCAACCCAGTTCCCTATTCCAAACACACAGTAATTTCCTGGGTTGAATCTAACTGTACGTATATTTCCGTGCCATTGTAGTCATTTCCTTTTAATTGCGATACTTTCCTCTTCCACATCCATAAGGCGTCGTATTTCTGTGCTTCTTATTTTATCTTTCCTGAATATTATTTAAGATCCTACATACCTTGATTCCCAATTATTTATCATCTCGTTTCCAGTATCTATCCTCAAACCATAACTTAAACACAAGATCACAACATAGTCTATTGCTTAATATACCGCAACATAGGACATCATATCACTCCATGTCATATACTATCTTCACTTCTCGCAACTGGAATTCCCTACCACAAGAAATAAGGGGCTGCCGGACATTGGCAACTTTTAAAAGAAATCTAAATTTATATTTGCTCTAACCTCGACTTCATCATTATCCAGTGTAAGATATATATATTAATTGATGTTTCTCGTATAATCTATCATATTCATACATTATTATTATTATAATTATTATTATTATTACCATCATCATTATATTATTATTATTATTATTATTATTATCGTCATTATTATATTATCATTATTATATATTATTATTATATTATTATTATTATTATATCGTAAGTGTTATTATTGTTATTATCGTATAAAATGTTTTATACATGAAATTTACATTGCTACATTTATTGTATCTTTAACTGTTTATAATTAGTATAGTGTATATCTATATTTGTCAAATATTATTTGTATATATGCTCGTTGAGTGGAAAGAGAAGGCCTTATGGCCTTAACTCTGCCAGAATAAATAAAACATTATTATTATTATTATTATTATTATTATTATTATTATTATTATTATTATTATTATTATTATTATTATTATTATTATTATTATTATTATTATTATGGCTGTTTTCTTACCGTCTTCTGGAATCATCGACAGCTATAAAATTCCTAACCACCCTTCTGGTAAATCTATATTACACTTTTATTTTCCTAAGTGAAATACTGTAGTATAATGGACACCCCTGGTATGGAGATTGATGCGATGCGGAGGGAGACAATTGAATACAACACAATGAAGAATTTTCGCGGTCCTTTACAATTTTCCAACAAACGCTAGTTAAACTGAGCGGAAGAGAAAACTCGACCAAACTTTTTCCTACTTTTTTTACATCCCTCTTACTCCCAGGTTTTAGCGGTGTTGTTGTTTTCCGACATTTTAGAAAGATTATTCTCTGTCTTCAGTTGTAACCCCTGTTTATGTAAATGCCCGTAAAAGTTGTTTGTTGTTTTCCATGCTAAAGTAGCTTAAATCAAATGATATTAAAATGATTATCAGAATCTATTCCCAATCATTATGATGGCTAAGCGATGAAGATTCAATACTAAAATTGTCATTTTTCTTTAATTTCTCATTGCATAAATATACTTACTGGCACTATCGAACCCGTAGGTTCATGGCCGCGCTGACATAAGCTCTCTATACATACCTATCTTGAACTAATGCTTTCCAATCATCCCCTGTATAATCTGCTTCCCTCAAATCACAGTTAATGTTATTCTCCCATATCATTCTTGGTCTACCAACTGAGCGTTTTCCCTCTGGCTTTCTTACGAGAAGCTTCCATGCACGTCTTTCATTCCCCATAAGTGCCACATGTCCTGCCCATCGCAGTCTACGAGGCTTAACTGTTCTTATTATATCTGGCTTCCTATAAGACCATGTAGTTCATTGTTATGTAGTCTTCTGCATTCACCTGTCTGTTCATCTCTCTTTGGTTCAAACATTTCCTAAGTACTTATTCTCAAATACTCGTAATCTCTTTTCCTCTTCTTATAGTAAGAGTCCATGTTTCGCACCCATTATATATAACTGGTAGAATAATAGTTTTATATATTTTCAGTTTAACGTTTTTTTTTAAAAGAGTTGGGACAACAAAAGTATCTGCAATGCATAATAGCATGCATTTCCAGAATTGAGCCTATGTTTAATTTCTTTGTGCATCTCATTCCTGTTTGTGATTATTGTTCCTAGGTATTTGAATTCAGCCACTTCCTCAAATTTCCCTCATTTGTCATTAGCTGTCCATTTCAAATATATAATGGATTTCTACGTGTTGCCATATATTTAGATATATTGATATTACTCCCAATCCTAATTTCTTAGTGTTACTCAATAATGTGCGCGTGTTGTCCTTTAGTATCTCCTGCTTGCGCCATACATTTTTTATTTATTTATTTAGCCTGGTGGAGATAAGGACATGTGGCCTTCTCTTCACTCACCAGGACAAACATATATTACATCAAAATATAACAATCACAATGAACTCTAATATTAAATACTAAATAAAAATTTGATCAAAAAGAATAATATCTATTATATTACGATCTATAATGCAACCAGTCAATGTTAGTTAAAATTAAGACTGAAACTAATAATAAAGTGTATACAAGCAAGACATATTAAATTGCCCCTGTCTAATGTATATAAAAAACAAAGAAAAATAATGAGATACGGAAAACTAATTTTACGTTTGTACAATATTTAAAACAAAACAAAAGAAAATATTTGTTAATCTTAATATTATTTTCATAGATGATTAAATTTATTAATTGTTAAAAGAATACTATCAGTGAGGTGTATAAGTTAGTTTGTTATTAAATAATTATTTAATTTGTTTTTGAAGGATGTTATAGTTTGACAGTCTCTGACATAGGGCGGAAGGGAATTCCATGTTTTGGTAAGTGAGACCGTAAAAGATCAAGAATAATATACAGTGTGATGAGGAAGGATATAAAGGATAATGTGCTGATGGGATCGAGTGTCAAGATTATGTGTGTCGGATAGTCTGATGAAGCGGCGTGATAAAATAATTAGGCGATGATGTGTGAAGGATTTTATAGAGAAGGGATAGCATTGCATACAGATAGTGAATGAATTTATTATCATAAAAGTTAAAGTGGTAAAAACTTGCACCTCAGATATCAGTCCTCCTCAACAAAGTAAATCACCGTTAAAATTTTGTCGGCTTTCGGTAAATGCTGTTCTCTCTTCAGCACAAGATTTGACACTGTTTTCAATGAGACTTTTGTTTAGAGTGTTCACATCGTTTAGTGTGTTCTCATTGAGTATATATTTATTTCTCACTTTTTCAAGAATTCTAATTCTTCTTCTTCTTCGGTTTTCCCCCACTTATAGGTTTGCCGTCTTCAGTTTCCATTTATCTCTATCATTCCAATCTCCCTCTTCCAAATTCCTATCATCCATTATGATTCTGACGTAGGTTTTCCATTTCCATCTTGGTCTGCCACGTTTATTTCTTCCAGGGGGTGACCACTGGTATATATTTTTTGGCCATCTTTCATTTTCCATTCTTTGTACATGGCCATACCATTTAAGCGTTTGATTTTCAATCCTCTTAACAACAGATGTGGTGACATTAATTTCTCTCCAAAGGAATTCATTTCTTATTTTATCCTGTCTTATTTTTTGGAGGCTTCTTCTAAAATAATCAAATTCAACTGTTCCAATTTTATTCTTTTGTAATTCCGTCAAAGACCAAGTTTCACTTCCATATGACAAAATATTCTGTATTATGCTCTTATAAATTTTCATTTTAGTTTCCTTGTAATATTTTTGTTCCAAATTATTCCAGTAATGTCTTAGTTGCATTTTTTGCCATTGCAATTTTAGTCTGTACATCTCTCTCACAGTACCTGAACTTGTAATTATTGGCCTAAGATATTTTAAAAATTCACATTTTTTTTTTTTATTTCCCTGTTTCAAGTATGAGGCCTTCCACAATCTTTCCCAAACACATATATTCTCTTTTTGTAAATTTATATTCGGTCCCCATTTTTTATATTCTTCCATTAATTTATTTATCATATATTTCATATCATCTTCATCTATCTATCTATCTTCGGGTTTTTACAGCTGCTGCCTCTTCCCGTGCCAAACCTCCAAAGCCTACGGTCTTGGGCATCTTCGATGCTTAGCCCTCTAGCTTTCATTACTGTCTTCATGTTTTCCTTCCATTTTAACCTTGGTCTTCCTCTTCTTCTTTCTGTTCGGATGCCATTCATATAGTTGCTTGGGCCATCGCTCATCTTCCATTCTTAAAACATGTCCTACCACTTTAATTCCTTCTCCTCAATTCTTTCTATTATGCTTTCGTCTGCTTCCATTATGTTTTAATTTCCTTATTTGTGACACGTTCTAATTTCGACTTTCTGGCACTTCTTCGTAAATAATCCATTTCTAGAGCTATTAGTCTATTCTTGTAGTACTTATTGATTGTCCATACCTCACTTCCGTACATTGCAACAGATTCCACCAATGTTTTTACCAATATATTTTTTGTGTCTTTCCAAATATGCTTATCCCACCATATGGAATTTAATGATGATATTATTTTGCTACTCAATTCAATTCTATGTTTTATGTTCTCTTTGCCTATACCTTCAATGTTATCCATAATCATTCCCAAATATTTAGTTTGTTTCACTTGCTTTATTTGGATTCCTTCTTCCAATATTAAAATTTTCTCTTTCATTGCTATTTATTGCCAGATATTCTGTTTTTTTTGTAAATTTACTGTGAGACCCCATGATTCATATGTGTTTTTCAACCTTTTTATCATGAATTCCATATCAAATTTGTCTTGCGCTAAAACCAGTTGATCATCGGCAAATTGTAATGTCATCAAAAATCTGTTGCCTATTGGGATTCCCATACCTTTGCAGCTTTGTTTCCATTTCGTTAATATAAATTCTACATAAATATTAAATAAAATTGGTGATAGACTGCACCCTTGTTTCAATCCCTTTGAGGTTTTTATAGGATTAGACATTATATTTCCCATTTTAACATAAGCGGAGTTATCTTTATAGATTAGTTTAATAATTTCTATTAGGTTTCTGTCAATATTGTATTTCTCCAATACTTCCCATAATTTGTTCTCGGAATTGAGTCATAAGCTTTCTCTAAATCTATCATTGTCAAATGGGTCTTCATCCCCGGCAAAAATCATTTGATCATCTGCAAATTCTTCAAGGATGTTTATTTTGTAGTTATTGCACTTTTTAATATACTATTGAAAGTATATTGTCAATTCTTTAAATTGATGACCTGTATCTGTGATTTGTTTCGCAAAAGTTTTATATTTGAAACATGTTAAATGCACGTTGGATCCTATATTAAAACTTCTGGCGGTTCTGCCAATATAAAATGTGCCACAACTACTACATCTAAATTTGTAAACTCCTTACAAGAATTTATTCATTATCATCATCATCGTTATCACTATCATAGGTGCAGTACCCTGTTACAGACCCTGACTGGCCCAATAATACGTATATTTTCTCTTCTAGCTTCTGGCTTTTTTCTCCTTCCATTCACTCCCATTATCTTGAGATCTTGTTCCACGTTACCTATCATTCTGATGGCAAATCTTCCAATTTTCCGTTTTCCGTGTGAATAAATGTTACCAAAGAAACATATCTGATTATAAAGGAGCTGTAGACAAGCAATTTGAGTTAGAAAATTCAGTATCTCAGATAATAGTGCATTATGGTGCGAGGTTGGGAAGTGGTTGTTGCAGAAGCTAGGAAATGTTTAAAAACCAAGCGATAGCGAGGTTTTTAATTCCCGAGATTCTGTATAACACCTCAAAAACATGTTTCGTACATTTTTTTGCGCGATGGTATTTCAAAATAATAAATGATAGTAAAGTAATAACATATTTGTTGGAAATATGTGCGTTCATTATAAACAACTAACTAACGTTAACAGTGTGGGCAATGTTTATTAGTTGAGAGTACGGCAGACCGTGACACCAATCAGTCATAAAATGGCGTTAAGTACGTGAACTATGTGAGCTCTTT
The DNA here is from genome assembly GCA_030220185.1 of Diploptera punctata. Taxonomy (NCBI): domain Eukaryota; kingdom Metazoa; phylum Arthropoda; class Insecta; order Blattodea; family Blaberidae; genus Diploptera; species Diploptera punctata. Next base: position 95,473 of record JASPKZ010000860.1, on the reverse strand, counting down.
GTAGGAAACCAGATGCAATAAGAACTGTTATGTCTCGTAGGCTGCAATGGAAGGACATGTGGCACGAAGGGGAATAAAAGAGGGGCATGGAAGCTTATTGAAGGAAAACTAGACGGAAAACGCCCAGTTGGTAGACCAAAAATGAGGTGGGAGAATAACATTAACCATGATTTGAGAGAAATAGATTATACAGGGAATGATTGGAAAATATTAGCTCAGGATAGAGAAGTAAGGAGAGCTTGGAGAAGCTATATTAAGTTTATTAATTTTCCCTGCACCAATATTAAATTGTTTATCTATTTATTTAAAATGGATGGCAATTTTTTGTTAATTTTAAATAAATTTACTTTACACTCAATAGAATTAAAATATTTCTCAGAATATCAAAAATTATTGTGCATCATACAGTAAAATATACCTTTATGTCCGCGCAGCCATGAAACTACTTGTTCGATAGTGCCAGTTGGTTAGTTAGTTATGGAAGAAATCTGTTTGCCAGAAGTGTATTAGGACTTCGTTAATGAAAAGGAAAAATGGCTTATAAAGGGTATTCATCTTCTGCAACATGAATTAGAACTGTGAAACATGAAAAGCTGGAAGATGCTTTGTCTCTATTGATAAGCCAGGGACGGGTTTAAATACACCACATAACACGGTATCCCATGACAATGATGATGTTGTAGATAAACTTATAATTGGATTGAGAGGCTATGAAACCTGCTCTCCAGCAGAACATCCGTTGGCAGTAGATGAGTTCCTGTCTGTATATGAATTTCTACCTTCGAGTAAATGTACATGAAAGACACATTATTCGTACAAGTTGCAAAAATTATTTTAGTCCAGATGAAGAAGAAGACTGTGGTACTGACATATCAATTCCTTCAACTATGCAAGTGAAACAAAACAAACTGCTTGCTGTATGCCGAGTTTGCTTTCGAAAAAAAAAACTCACTCTCCACCACGCTCTCTCTCTCTCTCTCTCTCTCTCTCTCTCTATATATATATATATATATATATATATATATATATATATATATATATCCGTCTCTCTTTTTCGCTTGGTCTCGCTGTCTCTCTGCCTCTCTGTGTGTGTCTCTCTCTCTATCTATATATCTATCTATCAACACACACACAAACATACACATAAACACACATGAAAAAATATGGATAAATCATTGGTTGATTAATGTCTTTGACATCTTCCGATTCCTAATAGCCAATTTTGTCGGTCCATCCAATCTCCTGTTTATAGATGGTTTTCCTTCATGTATAAATATATTCCCTGACTCCAGGATGTTTTATGTCTTCCTCTGCCTCGTCTTTCCTCAGGTTTTCATTCCAAAAACACATTTTTGTAGCCGATCCTCTTCCATTTGCTTGCATTAAATGCTGAGTTTCAATATAGGCCCTAATTTAAAATAGTGTCTTCAATCTTCATGTTCTTCCTTATAACTGAGTTTGTAATTTTTTCTCTTCTTGAAATTATTGCTGCCCTCCGTATAAATTCCATTTCCATTGCCAATAATATTTTTTTGGCCAAAGTTCTGCTCCATAAGTAATTATGCTTTTAACAATTGTGTGATATATATATTAATTCTATTTTATTGCTTATATAATTTTCATTGTCTAATAGATAGAATAGATGAAGAAAAATAACCTCAACTCGTATCCGACACAGGGCCAAATTGAGGGATGAGATTCGAAGAAGCCCCTAACACTGAAGGTCTGTGAATAGCAAGTATATCGGCCGACCAAGTTTGACCCACAATCATGAGGACAGATGCAATTAAACGGAATAAAAGAATTTCGAGAAATGGTAGAACGAAATTTGTGGCAGGTGCAAACGTGCGAAACCCTCAGAGAAACCTACCCAAACTTCGTTTCGTCTACCTCGAAACTCGCATGAGGTGACCGATATGCGAACTTGGCGGTGAGAGGTGAGCGTATAACCGTTTGCGCTACGGACCCGCCCAATGAATACAATAATCACAAATAGGTATGAGAAGCACAAGGAAATTAGACTTAGGTTCAATTCTAGAAATACAGTACATGCTATTAAGCACTGCAGGGACTGTTGTCATAACACTTCCTCACAAAAAACGGTAATTAATATAAAATTATAGAATATTCACCTGAAAGGTCCGTCTCCTCAACTTAATTATCATTTAACTGTAGCGCTTTCGGGACTTGCGCTTTCATCGGCAGGATTCAAAACTGGTGTTTCACTGAAGATCTGGTAGAGGGGGTTGCATGTATTGCGTTCGTTTTCGTTTATCAGGCTGTCGTTGTGAGCTGCTTTCATGATTTCCATCTCTTCGAGTACGTTTATCTTCGCTGGATTATTTTCTCTGTGCATTACTGTTAGGGTGTTTTCAATATTTAACATGCGATGTCCTTCATGGATAACGTGTTTTGCATAGCTTGATTTACCTTCTGCGTGAATGATGGGACAAGTCCCGAAAGCGCTACAGTTAAATGATAATTAAGTTGAGGAGACGGACCTTTGAGGTGAATATTCTATAATTTTATATTAATTTTGAATAAACCTCAACGGAACATATCATGAATCTTATAAAAGTTGAAAAGACGGTAAACTAAAAATATATTAAACTGTTATAGATGCGAAACAAGGGCTCTTATTTTAAGGGAGGAGAAACGATTACGAGCATTTGAGATTAACCCATTCGCTTCAGATTTAAATGCTAAATGCATTTCCCCAGAAACCGGATTCAAGTTACTGTAAATTATATTGTATATTTCCAGACATTCAAAACAAGCAAAATATAACGGTGGTCACAATAAAGGCGAAGGTCCAAAACACATCCCTCTACAATTCATAAATGTTAACAAAAGATAACCCTGCCAAGGGATGTACAAAATATTGCAAAATTATAACAGCAGAGTTAAGCGAGTGAACCTCGGTCATTTAACTGTCGGCGAGTCTACATCGTCTTTTGAGGCGAATGGGTTAAATTTCTCAAGAAATTCTGGGCCAAACAGAGATGAATAAACAGGCGAATGAATAAGACTACATAACAGTGAAACAGATATAATAAGAACTGTTAAGTCTCATAGGCTGGAATGGGCAGGGCATGTGGCACGAATGGGGAATGAAAGAGGGGCATGGAAGCTTCTTGAAGGAAAACCAGATGGAAAACGCCCAGTTGGTAGACCAAAAATGAGGTGTGAGATTAACATTAACTTTGATTTGAGGGGAGTAGATTATATAGGGGAAGATTGGAAAATATTAGCTCAGGATAGGGGTGCGCGGAGAGTTATGTCCGAGCGGTCATGAATATATGTTTTCGATAGTACCAGTGCTGAAGTTAGTTAGTTTTATTTATTATTGTATTATAGTTTATCTATTGTATATTTTATGTATATTTTTCAGTCCACCACCACAGCGCGCTGTGGTCTCGAGGAAGCGTGCTGCCTTGTCACGCAACGGGCCCAGGTACAATCCCAGGTAGGGACAAGTTTCCTGGGTGAGGATTTTTGAGGGGGTTTTCCTCACATATAAGACAAATGAGAGGAAACTTTAAGGCCCAAACGGTCCCCGAACATCATAATGATCAACATTCACATTCGCCTTAGATTAAGCTTAGGATTAAGGACTCTCTTGGCGCACCACTATCATTAACATCACCCATCATACGAGGGCGGATCGGAAAGTAACGCACAATAATTTTTTTTTTCTGCCTTGGTATTGCAGCTAGAATGTTGAAATTTCACAGAGATATAGTTTGAAGTTTTCACTACAGATGGTATTTTTTCTCAGGTGCACCTCTTGGAGAGAAGCTTGAACTATGCAACAAAGATGGCGCGCATGCTACAGTCGTCCCATGTGAGGAACAGAGAAGTGTTTGTTCGATTTTTGTGGGCCAAAGGGCATAAACCCAGTGAAATTCACAGGGACATGCGTGGCGTGTATGGAGATGATGTATGGACCGTAGCAATGTCTCCAGGTGGTGCACATTCTTCCAAGAGGGACGCGTGAACCTTAGTGATTCGCCACGTGATTCGCCTTAGTGATTCCTGGGCCGGCAAACGGCTTTGAGACAGATGTGGAAGTGAATCAGCAGTGCGCAGATGGCTACACTCCAACCAAACGGACTTCTACGAACAGGGCATATGAAACTGGTAACACGATCGGAAAAATGTGTTGAGAAGTTTGGGTGACTATGGCGAAAAGTACGGTAAAAGATGTAAGTTCATTTTGTGATTTTTTTCCTTTTTTTACTATTAAACTTTTTAAAAAAATATATATTTGTGCGGTACTTTCCGATCTCGCCTGTGGACGACTGTAGCATGCGCGCCATCTTTGTTGCATAGTTCAAGCTTCTCTCGCAAGAGTGCACCTGAGAAAAAAAATAACATCTGTAGTGAAAACTTCAAACTATATCTCTGTGAAATTTCAACATTCTAGCTGCAATACCAAGGCAGAAAAAAATTATTGTCCGTTACTTTCCGATCCGCCCTCGTATCATCGGGGCAGCGTAACCCCACCTTCCAGGCGCCCCAACCTCAGAAGTGGGTTACAATTATGCCAATCCCAGGAGAGAACGCCAGAAATGACATCCTGGGGCATTGAATAAAAAGTATATATAGGAAAGTTCTGGAATTTGAACCGCTCTGACCCTGTTAATATCTTTCTTTAATTGGTGCCCTCGAACAGAAAATATTTGCATTCTTCCTCTCATCAGCTTTGACGAGTTCAAGAACCAGGTTATTTTATTCTTTGTGCCAAAGAAGGGTTTATTTGTGATATTTATGAAAATGGCACTTTAAGAGTTTTTCAAGCTAAGAATCAATTCTTAATTTCTGCTATTGAATATTACAAATGTTGAAAAAAACTCCTAAATATATTATATTATGTAGATGCTGTTTTTTTTTTAATATACGAACGGATTTGTTTGATATAATGTAACATGGTGGCTGTTTAAAATAATTAAACATAACAAAGGATGTGGAACCTCTGGGTCCACTTTACACGAATACGTATATTTTATCAATGTGATGCTATCTGTAAAAAACCAGTCAGTTAATTAATTTTATTTAATATCCTTGTAATTTTACTAAACCCAAAGACCATCGATTTCTGCAGTTGAATGACGTGTAAATGTTATAATCAACAAAAAATGTTCAAAACATTAAATAAATATCAATGCATTTTATTTATGATCAGTCATAAATATTTTGAGATTAATCTGTGCCTGTCTGTATAAATTAATGAAGTAAATAAACTTAAAAATAGACTAAGAGCTAAGGTGGACTCTGGGGCTCACTTTATCCAAATGTGGAAGTTAAAGTTGACCTTTCTTGTAATGTAAAAAAGTTTATATATTATGAAGATGTTTCCATCTTTTAATAAAATAACAATGCTATTTCATAGTTACAACACTAATGATAATCACTGTAATTAACAAAATTCAAATCCCCTAATTAAAAGAAGAAAAAACAACAAATTCAAAACAGGAGCCTATATATATACTATATTATATATATATACTATTATTATATTATTCATTCATAGTAATTCTGCCCGAAGGCGGGTCCTTCACAGCAATCCATAGCATTTCATTCTTTGATTGGCAACTTTACGAGGAATTATAGGTGTGGTAGTTTCCCGTTACTTTCCACACCGGTGAAGGATGATGATGATAATGATAAGGTTGATGATGATGGCCATATGATTTCGGGGACGTTGGGCCTTAAAGTTTCCTGACATTTGTCTTATCAGGTGAGGAAAAACCCCGATACAAACCTCACCCAGAAAAAACTGCCCCGAACGGTGATCGAACCCGGGCCCGCTGCGTGACAAGGCAGCACCGCTACTTCGAGGACCACAGCGGTGGACTATATTATTCATGGGTACACCATTCATTTCTTCGCTAACAAGTAGATTTCAACCGGTTCTCAGGCACTGACTTTCATGCTTAATAAAATATGTATTAATCAATTATTTACTTTATTAACTGTGTGATTGCCTGTTCATTCACATGAAACTGCGGCGTTCCTTCATTTCTTTCCTCATAAACAAAAGAAAGAGTTTGTTCGTGTCGTCAAGTTAGGAAGTTGTCTTTATAGACCAAACTAATGTAACAACTTTTTTATATCCCTAATAAAAAAATCCCTCAGTTCTTTTAGTAATTAGAAAGAATAGTTAACTAACAAAATTTACCTTAGGCAATCTCTTCAAATTGCGTTTTGCTAATAAAAGATTTTTGCATAAAGTTTTCCCTCCACATAAACTCTTGTATAAGGGTGTAGACCACCATGTCATTACAAGTACCCTCCCTTACCCTTTTCTACACAAACTAATTAGGAAATAGACACAAATTACTTTTTTTTCTCAACCCACTTTGATTAACAAGAGCATGGAGGTGGAGAGGGAGTTGTAAAGGGGAAAATACCGCACTATTAAATGAAACCGCAAATCCCACGAGGTGACAAAATTCATTTATATATTTTAAAAAACAGTAAGTATTACCCACTACAGGACTCAGGAGGCCCTGGGGTAGTGGGAGGTTTAAGGCTCCCAACTTTTTCTGGACAATCGGCACTGGTGTCCAGCCGGGTTGTCAGACCTGCGTGACGGCCCGCCTTTACCCCAGAAAAAAGCGTCTGGTAATCATTTTCCGTTAGAGGGCGGATCGGACCCCAGGTCCATAGTGCCGAAGAAGGTTGGGGTCAGTTTAATTAAAAATCCTGACCCCCACCGGGACTTGGAACCTTCGACCTTCCGGCTGTGTAGCGCAGTGCCTTAACCACTACGCTACGGCTCCGTTGCACAATTATATATACCTAAATAAATTCAAGATGGATTTGTCTACATTGCAAGAAAAAACACACACACACACTCTGTCTCTACCCTCTTCTCCTCTCTCCTGTCTGATCTCTCTCTGTCTCTCTCCCTCTCTGTCTGTATCTCTCTCTGGTTCTACTCTCCCTTCGTCCTCCCTCTGCACCCCTCTTCTCTCCTCTATCTCTCTCTCGGTATCTCTCTCTGTCTCTCTCCCTCTCCTCTCTGTTGTCTGTATCTCTCTCTGTCCTATCTCCCCTCTCGATAGGATCTGCGGTCGTATATCGTCAATCCTCTGTCTGTATCTCTCTCTGTATATCTCCCTCTCTCTCTCTCCTCTCTCTCGGTCTTGTATCTCTCTCTGTTTCTCTCCCTCCTATCTCTCTCCTCTTCTTTTTCTCTCTCTCTGTCTGATCTCTCTCTGTCTCTCTAAATCTCTCTTGTCCTGGCTCTCTCTCTGTCTCTCTCCCTCTTCTCTCTCTCTCTGTATGCTATCTCTTGTCTCTCCCCCTCTTCCCTATTCTGCCCCCTCTATCTCCTCTCTCTTCTCTCTCTTCTCTCTCTATAATATATATATCTATATATATAGATCATAATCATAGTACATCACGAATTTGGCCCCATTGTTGGACTGTTTCGGCCTCAAGAGAAACAAGAAACCCATCCAGAAGTCTTTTGAGTGGACGTCTGGTCTTCTTCTCTGCAGGTTGATATCTAACATTAGTTTGGGTATGCTGTGATCTTCCATTCGATTGAACATGTTATCCATCTGACTTATAATCAGAAAATTTTGTTTTTCTAAAGATTCCATGTGTATTCTTCTAAGATGTCTTCATTTTTTTTGTGAATCTAGGAGTGTGGTATCCTGCAGCAGTCCTCGGGAAGATATTCTCCATTCAGCCGTCTAAGTCTCGTATATCCTTCTGTTTAAACGTCCATTACTTCGCTACCATACAAAAAGAGTTGGAACGGCCACGTGTTTGTTTATTCACTTATATATATAATATATTAATATATATATGGTATAGTCAACCGGCTCTGGTCTCGAGGTATCGTGCTGCCTTGCACGCAGCGGGCCCGGTTCGATCCCCGGGTCGGGGGGCAGTTTTTTGTCGGTGAGGTTTTTATCGGGTTTTTCTCACATGTAAGACAAATGTGTGGGAAAATTTTAAGGCCCAAAACGGTCCCCAAAATCATATCGTCATCATCGTCCTTATCGTTAATCATTATCATCATCCTTCACCGTGCTGGAAAGTAACGGAAGCTACCACACCTACAATTCCCTAGTAAAGCTGCAAAGCATAGCATGAAAATGCTATGATTGCAGTGAAGGACTGCCTTCCGTCGGCAGAATTCTATTGATGGATGGATGTTGGTATAATGTTAATGATGCAAATATTTTAGGCGAATGCGAAGAAAGACTAAAAAACCAACTCACACTTTTTATTATGTAACACTAACAAACTAGGGCTGGAAGCATTGGTGAAGCGACCATTCCGCTTCCATTTTGAGAAAAATTACTTGAAGTGAAATACGTAAATCACATACATTTTATAAACATCTTGTGGCCCGCGGAGCGCTACGAGATCTTCATGCCTCTCCATTATTGGAAAGTGACTACTGCGCATTGTCCACAGACGAAGTGTATGAAAGCAGTAGGTATTTCATACTCAGCACATTAGGCCTATATCATGAAGGATTGTACTATAACTTACCTTCATTTTGACGCTGAGCGGGCGTGTTAGTTCCGAGTCTGAAGGACACACTTCAAAATTTTAATCGTCACCCTTACCTCACAGTGAACTACGAAACATTAAATATAAAGTAACTAAACTGAATAAGAAGGGTAGCAATTAATTACCGTAAAACAAAATATATAACATAAAATTGAATACGCCTGAAATAAACTACAGATGTGAATGACATCATGGACTGTTCCTAAATTCTCAGGTAGTAAGCTATTGTATCGCTTGCAACTTCCCGTGCCCTCCTTCGTCCCTTGCTTTCATTGATCTCGTAAGTGGACAGCTCATGTCAGCTGGTGGCGAGTAGGGTAAAGTAACGGAAACACTTGTTATCTTTCGGTAAGCGACGAAAAAGGTGTCCTGTTCAAAGTTGAGAAGATTTTAACGTGGTTTGACTTGGAGTGAAAATATTATTTAACTACATGTGCTTAATAATTCCAGTACCACTGTTATAGCTTGGATTTGTAAGTATACTTTAGTTTGTACTGATTTTTTTGTTTCTTAAGTTTATGTTATTTTAAAAAGTTACTATAATGACATGTGTTAATGGGGCGACTGGGAAGCCGTTGAATTTTTAATCCCTGTAACGTGTTACTATTGCTTCAGCAATACTAGCGATCCTCGAGTGGAAGAAGGATATATGTGTAATTTTTATACCGAAAAATATTAAATAATAGATTTAATTCTCTCCCTTACGAAGAAAGCAAAAGGCCGAGAGAAACAAAACTGCTTAATAATGACTTCGATACAAGAAGTAAGAATTTTTCACTGTACTTCGTGAAATAAATTTAATGCTGATGTAAAAAGAACAAACGCTAGAGATGATTCTGAAAATTTCAAAATAAAAAAACAGGGAAATTATGAAATGCTGGAAGAATACCAGATCAAAAATTGCTAATAGATTTGAAATACTGGAATCTTCAGATGAAAATGTGGTACCCGAAGAAGAAACTGATATAAACAGAGAATGGGAGGCTATAAGAGATATTAAATCATCGGCAGCAGAAAGCGTAGGTTATTTAAAAAGAGACAAAACAAGAAATAGTTTGTTGAGGAATGTGCCGACATTGTAAAGAAAAGAAAGCTAACAAAAATGAATTGCTTGCGTGAGCCAAATGAAGTAAATTTACAACAATTGGATAGCATTAGATGGGAAACCAGTAGTATATAATGAGTAAAAAGAGGGTATATTTGATAAATAAAATAAATGATTTCGAAATGAATACAGAATATAGGAACAGAGAATTATATCAGGGAATTAGTATAGAGAGCAAAAGCTAGAACAAACATAATTAGGAATGAAAATGGGAATTTGATTACAGCTGATTTAATCAGCTATTAAATGTGCATACAGAACAGGATATTCAATAGCATGATTTACAGACAGCATAAATGTTAGTCACAGAACTAAGTGCATTAGAGGTTGAAATGGCGATTGAAAAATTATATATGTTTAGGGCATCAGATTCAGGTGGGATCCCGGCAGAAATTATAAAATCAGGAGGAGAAAAACTGACTCAACATCGATTGATTAAGAACACATATATTTACAAACACGAACATATGAAGTAATGTAATACCGGTACTAAGTATGTTTAAATGTGCTCTTAATTAGTTTCTACGCCAATTAGTTTGTGTTGTTACCTGAGTTGCCCTGCTAGACGTCTCAGTGAGACGGTGTGTTGACCGCATCATGACATCATTGGACGAATCAGGTAACTGAAATGAACTTGGTCTATAAACTCCTGATAAAGGAGAGGCTATGGCTCAACAATGGGCTACGCCATAAATCATCATCATCATCATCAGTTAGTGTTGATAAATGAAGGGCTCGACTGAAAACATGGTCATCATCATCATCATCCAGGGATTAAGCCTGTTGACTCGTTCCGGTTTCATGAAAGCTAAAATTTTTAAAATTGTTCAGACCATCTTCTGTGTGGGCGTCCAATCTACACGAATCCAAATTATCCTCTATGCAACAAAGGCGAAGAAATGAACGGAGAACATCTACAAACCTGTGAAGTATTACCTGTTGGATCCACTATAGAGAAATATTGGAGAGCAAGAACGCTAATGGCTTCATTGCCAAGGCCCAGCATTTGAAAACAATAACAACATTACTCCTTCCATGCGGTTTATAATTTAGAAATAATTTTGGGCTGGTAACTGACAAACTCTTGAAAATTGAGTTGTAGCATGTAAACTGTGATATGTGACCTCTTGAAGCATTTGGTTGCACATAGTTTTACATCCGTCAATAGATAGCAGATGTATTGTCACGGTAAATAAAACTACATGCACCAAATGCTTTCAGGAGGTCACATATCACAGTTTACATGCTACAACTCAATTTTCAAGAATTTGTCAGTTACCATGTTTTACAGCCGAGCTCTTCAAATGTGACTTCTCAAGTAATTGGAAATTAATGAGAGTGGGTGACTGCATAAGTGATTCAACAAACAATTTTCATGTAGACCTTTCCATGAGAGAAATTACCTCACACAACAAGGTAGCACAATACCAGATTTATAGGACCTAATGCAAAAAATATATACTTGTTCAATCTATTGAAAATGCTCTTGGTTAGCTGACAGCAAGCAATTAAGTGCGTTGATTTGTTGAAACTATTTGTTATTCGACCAAGACAGAAATACCAGTTGGACGAAAACCGGGTACGTCAATTTGGGGAGTTTAACGGAATCAACAGTTTTCCACGAATAGACAATTGGCCAAATTAGAAAAACGTATATATATGCTTCGTTTAGCATAGTTATTTTTATTTTATTTGTTCAATGCAGAGGCACTGATATAAATATAATTGGCTTTATAATGATGAAAACTACAAAAATAAAAAGAAAACATGTAAAACAAAAGAATAAATATAACAATATTGGGGGTATTTATCCATTCATCTCTACTCTTTGCTTCCCAATACTTGTTTGTTGATTCAGTTGTCACTTCTCAAAGTAGGGCACGTAGACATACAGTATGTAACATTCTTATTGTACAGTCGAAATTTTATAAACAGTAATTCATATTCATTTAAATACAGATTATGAAGAAGCCGATACCGTTATATCTGATCTCTGTAGTTACGTATTATCTAGTAAGTAGAGAAATACATATATTGGTGCAACATAATACCTCACATTCTAATTAAACTGAAAACAATGTTAATATTACTGCAACAGTTTTATTTGTACACTACAGTACTTACCGTGTTACTGGACGTAAGACGTGGTAAAATCGGTCATTTGTTTACTCTTTTATTTACTAGAGTTCAATATGAATAAAGTAAAGGAGCTAGAGAGCCAATTTAAAGAAACAATAATTAATTTTGCATTGAGGTGCTACTCATTAAGAAAAATAAGCTCAATGGTTAATAAACCCCATTCTACTGTAACTATATTAAGTTTAGAAACAATGGTTAAACTGCAAATATTCCAAGGAAGCCAAAGACAAAGTTGTTGAATCAGAGAAAAGAAAATTTCATTATCAGGCAAGTAAAAATTAACCCTTAGAATAAGTGTACCTAGAATCAAGCAATTATTGGAACAAGTACACAAAAGAAAGTATCCCACTAAATAATCCGTCGAGTTTTGTGGCAGCATGGCTATCGAGGCAGAATCCCTAAGAAAAAGTCATACATAAACAAGAGGAACCGTACAGCGAGACTGAAATTTGCCAAGAAGCATCTGGACAAGACTCTATACTTCTGGAACAATGTGATGTGGTCAGACGAAACGAAAATAAATATTTTCGGATCCGATGTGATAAGCTGGATATGGAGAAATAACAATACAGCCTATAAAAATGCAAATACTATTCCTACAGTTAAATATGGAGGAGGGTCCATTCTTCTTTGGGCTGTATGTCCTCAAAGAGAGTGGGTAATATCCACTCCATCGATGGCACTATGGACCAGTGGGTCTACAATGACATTCCGAAAAAGAAGTGCTGTAAAAATGGATATGTCCGCACCTTATGCATTTCAGCAAAACAATGACCCCGAAACATACGGCCGACATTAATAAACGCTGGTTGATCTGGAAAGTCCCCAAGCAGCTACGCCTACATAATATCCAGACTTAAACCCCATTGAGCACTTGTGGGGAATTCTAAAAAAAAAAGGTTCGTCAATGGGGTACATTCCATCTAAAAATGAAATGAAGAGCGTTATTTTGAAAGAATGGGAAAAAATTACCACACAAACTTGTTTCCAATTAGTGCAATCCATGGGAAAAGTTGTTAAGCTATTATTAATGGCAATGGACATTCCACAAAGTATTAAGTATTTCAGTTGTGTAAATAAGTTCATAATTTTTTGTTAATCTATTTCAAGTGTACAAATAACAATGCTGCACAAAATAGTACAAGTTTTGTTTTATAATCGATTAATTTTGTTGTTGTTTGAAAATTTGTGAATTTAGCGTTTAGTTTATGTTTCTCTTACATTAATGAATACTTACTAAGAAAGAAAACAAAAAAAATATGATTTTAAGTGTAAACATGTTATATTTTATTAAAATGCAACTGTACTAATATAAATGTTACATACTGTATATTAAAAGTCCATGATGAGTCCGGGATTGCCTAGGGAGCATTGGGGACTACTGGAGATTCCAATGCGGTGTAGCTGTTTGGTCAGGCAATCATGGCCAATAGCCTTAGCATAGTTATAAAATTGTACATATATGAATGCGAAATTTCTTAATTGTGTGTTTTTTATATATCATTACTAGGGTAAGTACCGTAGTTGGTTGAAATGAGGTATACTATTACTCGACCGCATTAACTTTTTAGACGGTGAGGGGAAGCAAAGGCGCTAGTGTTGAAGAGGGGAAAAGTGTCTCCTTCCACCGTTGGTACAAGCGGATGACTGGGCAAGTGGTATAATCAGTGGCAAAATATAGTGGTAGTCCTACTTGAAATAAGAGATGAAGTTAATGAAAGATTTTCGGAAGTTGTATGCCTACGGATTTCTGGATAATGCGACGTACAGAGAAATTAAATTATACCCCAGCCGCCATATCTCCGGCTCTGAAGTTTAGGTTATACGAGGGTTAAAGCGAGAATTCGCCCTCTACTGCCAATAAGGAAATGGTTGTAATATGAGTAGATGTCTGCCATAACCAATCACTGCTCTTGACGCAGCTATAGCGCGCTAGTAAGGTTTTAAATTGCTGAGATGCTGTCAGTTGTATGTCTGCTAACCGCATATATAAAGCGGCCACTCCCACTGAATATCCATCGGTAACACTGTATGAAAACGCCAAGGCCAGAGAATCAGTAGCTGCAGTATAGTACTGACTTCCAACAACTGTCTGGAAGACTTAAATGTGTATACTGTCAATATAGGATCTAACTTTCATACTTTACATTGTCACTAACAACTGACTATATACGACTGGCGGATAATAAACACTGTCACTGCAATCTAAGACAAGGGTCTACTACTTCCAACTCCTACTCATCGTTACCACATTATTTTAGTTCCCAGTTTTTCCGCATTGAAAGTTATCGTTGTCGAGTAATACACACAGAACCATAGCGTCTGTATTCTGTTCACTCTCGTATGCTACACAGTAGGCTGCGTTGCTTGTCTTGCGCCGTCACATCGCATGCATACTCTGGTTTCAGTTATATTGTGATGATCACTATAGAGTACTACAATGCCAATCAAGGTGCTTTCCCTGATCATTAGGGCTAGGATTTTTATGTAATAAAAGATAAGATTGCAATGCAGATAGTGTATATTATTCAACTATTTGTATGTAAAACCAAAACAAAAGACAGTCAGAAATCTAACTTCCGATTATGCTATTCAACTGTTTGTGTGTGAAACAAAAACAAAATATATAGTCGAGCCGCCCAGTCTACGGTTCTGACATTTTCACGACAGTGTTGCCGATATGGATATTCAGTGGGAGGGGCCGCTGTATGTACAACGCGAATATTAAATCATAACACTTTCTGTTTATCCAGAACGTAAATATTAGAAATAAATGTTCATTTTATTACGCGAAATCGAAAATGAAACAAAAATATGAGATGTTTTCATTTATCGCTACGAAACACACTATTCTCCAAAATATTCACAGGTCTAATAAATTCACGAAAACAACAATTCCATACATCACTTCAAAACTATATTAAATGCATAAAGAACATATTTTTATTTGAAAAAGAAAACCCCTTCTCATGTATTGTTAAAATAAAAATCTTACCTTTATCGTTGTTAATCAAGAGCAAAGACGCCACAATCTTCGTATATATCAACTTCTGCCTCATCACTGGTGTCACTTCTGTCTGCATTTAAAGTAATTGTCAATTGTTCAACTAGCCTTTCAAGAATCTCATCAGCTTCCCTTGCCTGCTGCATGATTTTCCTTCCTCATGTAATACTGGTAATATGCTGCCTAATTGCATCGTCCCGAAATTTATCCAGCGTTGTTCTCGGGCTTCCACGTGGTCGTTCTTTTCCGAGAGTATGTAGTGCTGCCGATGGCGTATTAAAGTCAGATGGACACTTTTCTTTTGTAACACTTTTAACAGTTCTTTTACCCAACTTCAAAGCATCACAGACTCTCTCTACAACCTTCGTAACAGGAATCAATGGTCCACCGTTGTCTCGTTCCTTCTCGAAATATTCACGCAGCCGATAAATAAATTCTCGGCTTTGATCTTATAAGAACCGATTTTCTTTTTTGATTCAGATGAGCCACTCGTCATGTTAAAACGATAATAGACTGAAGCTGTATTGTTAACAGTTAATCACAAGAGTGAAGCAGCAAACAAACACACTCTGTACTGCAACAAGGAGCAACTGAAGCCATGCAGTTAGCAGAAATACAGCCGACAACATCACAGCAATCTCAAAACATACTAGCGGCGTCAAGAGCAGTGATTGGTTGTAGCAGACGCTCACTCAACTACTTTCTTATTGGCAGTAAAGGGCGAGTTTCTCCCTCTGCCCCTCATACAACCTAAATGTCAGAGCGGAACTATAGTCAGAGCCGGAGATATAGTGGCCGGATGTAGTCAAGTCTAACTTCTCATTATACTATGTTGCAATCTTACTTTCAGTACATAAAAATCCTAGCCTTACTGATCATTTATATTGTGGTAGGTTTCTAGTATCATATTTAGAATAATAAATGTCCTCTACTATTTATGGGGGCACGCCGTAGTGTAAAGGTTAAGGCACTGTGCTACAAACCGGAAGGTTGAAGGTTCGAGTCCCGGTGGGGTCATGATTTTTAAACTTACCCAAACCTTCTGGTGGCACCATGTCCCTGGGGTCGACTCTGCCTCTAACTGAAATGAGTATCGGACGCTTGTTCTGGAGTAAAGGCGGCCGTCACGCAGAGCTGACACCCGGCTGACATCAAGTGCCGATTCTCTAGAAAAAAGTGGTAGACTTTAACCTCCTACTACCCCAAGGGCCTCCTGAGGACCGTAGTGGGATCACTTTACTTTTACTTTACTGTACTATTTATAAAACATTTTTAAATAGGTCAGTCCTGGCGGACTAGTGGTTATTATGTTCGCCTCTGGTTACAAGGTTCGCGGGTTCAAACCCGATCGAGGGCAATGGATTTTCAAGGCATAAAAAACCTGAGTAAGCGTTCATTTGTAAAGGAAATAAAATCGTGGATTATATATCGTAGATTTACGGAACGTAAAGAACCTCATTCCTAAAAAAAGATAAATCTGATCACATATTTTGGATCTTTCACCCGCACATTTGAACTGCAATGCTAGTAAGTGTAATGACTAGGGTTAGGATTTTTATGTGCTAAAAGTTAAGATTTGCAACATAGTATAATGAGAAGTTTGACTTATGACTATCTTTTTTTTCACACACAAATAGTTGAATAGTATAATGAGAAGTTAGACTTATGACTATATTTTGGTTTTGTTTCACACACAAACAGTTGAATAGTATAATGAGAAGTTAGACTTATGACTTCTTTTGTTTTTGTTTCACACACAAACAGTTGAATAACATATAATATCTGTATTGCAATCCTATATTTTGTTACATAAAAATCCTAGCCCTAGTAATGACTTTAGCTGTTAAAAAGCGTCGTTAAATAAAACAATAGCATAGAATTTTGTAATACGAGTTGTTATAAAGTATAAGACGGATTTTCGTAGTACAGCTGGGGTAACTGCACGCCACTGGCGAAATGCCCTGCGATCTTAGCTTGCAAACAATAATACAGTTTTAAATACCGCAACAATTAAAACAATATGCTGCCCCAATTAAATTAATCTCTATGCAACACTCCGCTACAGCTCTCTGGTGACAAAAACCACCAAGCTGTTAGTGTGCATTACCCGCTGTAAGGCCTGATTTTATACAATTATTGTTATGATTATTGTATCTGTGGCCGCAGATAGCAAAGGTCTGTTTATATAGTAGCCTGTGTATTTAACATTGTCTACCTAGAAACGTTAGTTTAGGACAATTTGTATACGGCGTTAGTTTTAAATATTCAAGATTGACAGACCTAAACATAAACTGAATTTTTATACAACACAGTAACTTACTACTGCAAGAATATTCACAATGTTTTATATGTTTTAAAATGATTGTATTTTCTACTCTATGGCAGTCAAATACAAAGCGTTCAGTGCTGTGCAGTTATTCCAAAACATCCAGATAGCGTTAAATTCTTCCTTCCCTGAGCTCCTAGCTTTACGATCATCTATCTCATAGTTCATTTTACACTAATTTTCACTTATTGTATATAATTTCTAGGCGGCTCCGTGGTGTAAGCGGTTTGACGCTCGATTCTCACCGCTGGGATCCCGAAATCGAGTCTCGGCCATACCGTGTGGGTTTCGTGGTGGACGAAGCGGAGCTTGGGTAGGTTTTTCTCTGGGCTTCTCCCGTTATCCCCTGCCACAATTTCATTCCACTAATTCTCCATACTCATCCATTTCGTTCATTTACCCCTTTGATGGCGCGTCAGGCGTGGTCGGCTGGTACCCTTGGTATTCACAGGCCTCTATACAGGGGCTCCATCTCATCTCGATCCGACCCTGAGTTGAATACGAGATGAGGATATTTATGTAATTTCTATTTATCTCGCTAGTTGGCCATAGCGTCGACTTCATGTATTACTCGACCGCATTAACTTTTTAGACGGTGAGGGGAAGCAATGGCGCTAGTGTTGAAGAGGGGGAAAGTGTTCTCCTTCCACCGTTGGTACAAGCGAATGACTGGGCAAGTGGTATACTAATCAGTAGCAAAATATAGTGGTAGACCTACTTGAAATAGGAGATGAAGTTAATGAAAGATCATCGGAGGTTATATGCCTACGGGTTTCTGGATAATGTGGTGTACAGAGAAATTAAATCAGCATTGATTTCCAACAATTCCTTCTGGCTTTTTTCGTGTTGAGACTTGAAAGTAGTTTTGAAGTTCCTTAGGACAGGTTACTGGCCCGACGCTAAGTAGTCCAGTGGTAGGGCTGCTACCTTTTAGTCTCTGGACAGACATTAGGATACCGCATTTACTCAGTACCTGATGGAACGGTTATACCGCCGTGACTCGGTCCTCAGAGCCTCGTTTGTGAAAACAGGTTGTACCACGAGAAGGTGAGGATGAGAATTGGGTAGGAGAGGTTATACACACGTCACTACCCCTTACAACCCTGTTTGCAGATGACCAAATAATAATAGCAAATTCCGAAGATAATCTACAGAAAGGTCTGTATGAACTTAACAAAATTACAGAAGAATATGGATTAAAGATATCTACAGAAAAAACAAAAATTATGGCATTTCAAGGTGTAGATCCTGTCAGAAGTAAAATTGTACTGGACAATAAATTTTGGAGCAGGTGAATAATTTTACATATCTAGGATGCAATATCTCATATGAAGAAGAAAAGGATGTAAATGCAAAAATATCTAAATTTTTAAGAATTTTAGGGTTAATAAATTCTATCTTCAAGCCACAGTTAGTCCAAAAGCATTCAAGACTGAAAGTGTATAAACACTGGCTCTTCCAACTCTTTTGTATGGTAGCGAAGTATGGACGTTGAAACAGAAGGATATACAGAGACTTAGATCTGCTGAAATGAGATATCTTCGGAGGACTGCAGGATAACACTACTAGATCACAAAAAAAATGAAGACATCTTAGAAGAATTACACATGGAATCTTTAGAAACAAAATTTCTGATTATAAGTCAAGATGGATACAACATGTTCATCGAATGGAAGATCACAGAATACCCAAACTAATGTTAAGATATCAACCTGCAGGAAGAAGAAGACCAGGACGTCCACTCAAAAGACTTCTGGATTGTGTTTCTCTTGAGGCCGAAACGGTCAACAAATGGCCTAAATTCGTGAATGTACTATGATGATGATGATGATGATTTCCAACAACTGTCTGGCAGACTTAAATGTGTATATACTGTGAATAAAGGGTCTAACTTTCGTACTTTAGATTATCACGAACAATTGACTACACACGACTGACGGATAATAAACATTGTCACTGCAACCTGAGACAAGGGTCTACTACTTCCAACCCCTACTAACCCTTATCACATTCTTTTAGTTCCCAGTTTTTCCGCATTGAAAGCTAAGGTTGTCGAGTAATAGTCTTCTTCTTCTTCACTTCCTGGTTTAGGCATTAGTTGCCTGTTCCGTCTTCACTAATAGATCTAAGACCATCTCTTCCGAGAACGTACGACATCTCTTCTTCCACTAGGAAATAATGTAAGATTTTATTCGGTAATCTACTTTCCTCCATTCTTTCTACATGACTTTCCACTGAATCTTGTTATTAAATAATTTTCTTTTATGGAGTAGATCTGCTGTTCTTCGCGGATATCATCGTTCTTATCTGGTCCATTCTAGTGCATCCTGTTACTCTTCTTAAAGATTTCATCTCGGCTGCTCGGATTTTACTTTCTTGTTTGGTAGTGATAATCCAAGATTCACTCACATACAAAAGGATAGGGACTTCCATTGTTTTATAAAATTTTAATTTTGTTTGTTTATGGGCTTTATTATTCAATGTTCTATTTATTGTGCCACAAATAGCTTGAAACTGATGAGTTTTATGTTCAATATCTTTATCATATCCATAGCTGATATCACATTCAAAGTATTTAAAGTGGGATACTTGTTCAATAATTTCGTCTCTAATTATTATTTTCGCACATAGAGTGTTTCTTCCACAAAATGCCATTACTTTTGTTTTACTTACTGAAATTTTAAAATTATAATAGCTACATATTGCATTTAGTTTGTAAACAGCCAATTGTAACATATCATCATGGTGTAGTAAGACTAAATCATCGGCGAAAATTGGTTATAATACTTGTGTTATTGTTCAATCTAAGGCCTTTGTCTGTTATAATTTTCCATTGTTTCATAATGTGTATATATATATATATATTAAAAAGAGTGGGCGATAGACTAGACCCTTGTCTAACTCCTTGATTTATTAAAATTTCTTCGACGGACTTCAAGTACTTTTGGCTAAATAATCCACAGAGGTGATCGTGCAATACTTCGCTATAACTTTATTCAATTCTACGAATTATCAGTAACAGTTTGCTAACAATTTGCACTAATAATTAATCTTGATTTAATGTTTATCAACACAAATATATTAAAGCCTCTGATGAGTCCACTCGCTATAATTGTTCTCTCTTTGTCTATTCACCTATCGCTATCAAAAACACAACTGACTCGCTTCCTGCCTTCGCCACAGATATATATAGACAAGGAGAAAAATTTCTAAGCTCAAGGGAGAAGTCAAAATCTTATATTATTTATTCGGGGGAAGGCCATGCGAGACTTTCCAAATGGAATTTTCTGGCCACGATCTTTCCCGGAAGGGGAAGTAGAATCTCCTAGAGACCTCTGAAATGAGAGCCTACACATTTCGATGAACTGCACGGATCTTTCGACTCGCGATATATGTCTACCAATGCGAGACCACTATTCGCATTCGACCGCGAAATTTAAACGTCGTTATTACGACATGGCACTATATATATATATATATATATATATATATATATATATATTTGGATGTTCAATTATTTTTTTTACATTTAGCAATGAAGGTCAATTATGACATGAAAAGAAGAATAAATCCCCAACCAAATCAACTTCAACTTTGGCATATATATATATATATATCTGCTTAAAATGTCACTTATTTTATATAATTTAAATAATATTTATGAATATGCAATGTAATTGGTACATATTAATCACCCCTGGTGGTCTACGGATTAAATTCCATGCCTTTGATCCCGAAAGTCGCGAGTTCAAACCCGGCCGGAGTCGATGGATTCTTTTAGGATGGAAAAATCCAAGAATAGTCCTTCGTTTGAGCTCATGAGACAGAAAATATTCGGGATCGTAAAAACCTCAAGCCTAAATTTAGAGCCTTTGAGTAAAATTTAATCGGTTTTGCCCATTAGTACCAACAGAACTGCTGAAGATGGAGCAAGTAGTTCTGAAAGGCCTTCACAATTTTAATGAATTTTAATGTTGAGCACGACTGTTTTTCTCAGGCACTAATTATATTTTTTAACTTGTTAATGGTATTTTTCCATTAAAACATATTTTTCAAAAGGATATTAGGAGCTTTTTTCACAACATATTATATGAAACTGTTATATTAGTCATTACACATTTGAAATTATTTTGCATTTATCGATTCTGCACTGTGATTAAACACGTTCATTTACCGAATAACCCTTAGTTGCGAGGGAAAGTTTTTATGTCGTCAAACTATGTGATAAAGGACAAAGTTAACGAAATGATTTCTCGCTCCTCCATTCCTATTCAGTATGATTATGTTTTCGAATAATCATAATGAATACGAATGCTACTTATAAAATAATTATACATTTTATTTCACAAGTAATAACTTAAGTTAATTACAATTTGGTAGGAGAATCTATTTTATTTTCAATCTCCCGTCCTCCATATGATTAAAAAATATAATTGGACATCAATAGAGTAAATCATAAGAGTCGCAATTCTAATCTAGGCATGAAAGGTCCAACAAATGTTGTTCAAAGGTTCCTTACTTCAGGCTTGAGGCCCACTGTTTTATATCCCTTCCAAAGAAAGTCATGCTGATGAGCTCTGAGATTGTATTTATATATTCCATCCATAGTAATTCTGTCCGAAGGCAGGTCCTTCACTCCAATCATAGCATTTTCGTGCTATGCTTGCAGGTTTACTAGGGAATTGTAGGTGCGGTAGCTTCCCGTTGCTTTCCACACCGGGTGAAGGATGATAATGATGATGGCCATATGATTTCGGGGAACGTTTGAACCTTAAAGTTGTCCTGACATTTGTCTTACAGGCGAGGAAAAACTCCCACAAAAACTTCACCCAGAAAAACTGCCCCGACCGGGGATCGAACCGGGCCCGCTGCGTGAGAAGCAGCACGCTACCTCGAGACCACAGCGGTGGACTATTTATATAATAATTGTACATAATGTCATTCATAAAATTATATCGATACAGAATGGCTGCAAAAAAAAAAGAAGAGGGAATACTTTACGCTTTTTTTTCTTCTAATACCATTTCAGTGAGGCAAGACTTGTAACCAAAGCGCCATTAACGTCTTTTGACTTGCAGAATTAGAATCATTTGACTTGAAGAAAGATAATACAAGAAGTGCTTCCTTGTTAATTACTCAAGAAAAGACAAAAGAATAGAAACAAAAGAATAAAGAGTATGAAAAATAAAAAGAGACAAAAAAACGGAAGAAAGAGGAAGGAAAATATAACGAAGATTGATCTAATGAAGTAAAATAAAAGAAAGAAGAAACAAAAGCAAAATGAAATTAGAAAAAAAACTTGCTTCCGTGACGTAAGAAATCGAATTACACTTAGACTTCGTGAATAGACACAATAAACCTGTCGACGTAATCGTTAATTAATGGTTCGAATTACTTCCGACAGAGACCGCCACCACGCACTTGAATCGTTTTCCCTTCATTATTCAAGAAGTAGTAAATTTCCCTTTCTTTTCTTCCCTCTTCTATTTCTTTTCTTTGTCTTATTTACTATAGAGTTAGTTCAGTAATCGATATACACTGTAATTTCTTCTCCTTTTTCACAAGTTACAGTACGGAAATTTGAAATTACGGTCTTTCTTGCTTCCCTTTAACCAGACTCGAAATTGTTCTACCTGTGTGATTACAAAATCTATTTTCCTTCATTGTAACACTGTTTGGAATTCAAAGTCTTGTATGCTTTTGAGGAACTAAACAAGATTGGAAATGAGTTCTCTACTAAATAGAATTATTTAGAGTAACTAGAATTGTCTAGAAGAACTGATTATATTTGTTTCGCATTCACTAGGATGATGGCGCACCAGTAATTCTAAATTCTACTTTCTGAAGTGGATTATTGTACACAATGATTAACTTCAGGAGTATACCTTCTTGTACTTACTTACTTACTCACTGGCACTATCGAACCCGTAGGTTCATGGCCGCACGGACACAAGCTCTCCATACATCCCTATCCTGAGCTAATGTTTTCCAATCATTCCCTGTATAATCTACTTCCCTCAAATCATAGTTAATGTTATTCTCCCACCTCATTCTTGGTCTACCAACTGGGTGTTTTTCCCTCTGGCTTTCCTACAAGAAGCTTCCATGCAAGTCTTTCATTTCCCATACGTGCAGCATGTCCTGCCCAACGCAGTCTACGAGACTTAACTGTTCTTATTATATCTGGCTTCCTATAAAGACCATGTAGTTCATTGTTATGTAGTCTTCTCCATTCACCTGTCTGTTCATCTCTCTTTGGTCCAAAAATTTTCCTAAGTACTTTATTCTCAAATACTTGTAATCTCCTTTCCTCCTTCCCCTTAAAGTAGAGTCCATGTTTCGCACCCATATAATATAACTGGTAGAATAATAGTTTTATATATTTTCAGTTTAACGTTTTTTGAAAGGAGTTGGGACATCAAGAGTCTCTGCAATGCATAATAGCATGCATTTCCAGAATTGAGTCTATGTTTAATTTCTTTGTGCATCTCATTCCTATTTGTGATCATTGTTCCTAGGTATTTAAATTCAGCCACTTCCTCAAAATTTCCCTCGTTTGTCATTAGCTGTCCATTTCCATTATATACTGAATTTCTACGTGTGACCATATATTTAGTTTTATTGATATTACTTCCAGTCCTAATTTCTTAGTATTACCCAATAGTGTGTGCGTGTTGATCTTTAGTATCTCCTCGCTATCGGCCAATAGTACTACATCATCAGCATAAACTAACAGCTTATTAATCCCATTCAGTTGTAAGCCTTCCTCATTCTCTAAAGATTAATGGCATGCTTTAGTACAAAATTAAATAGTAGAGGAGATAGTGCATCTTCTTGCTTCAACCCATTCTGGATTTCAAAAGTGTCCGAAAACTGTTTGCCTACACGCACCCTACTCTTTGTGCCATTTAGACCTTCTTGTACTATTATTATATTATTATTATTATTATTATTATTATTATCGTTATCGTTATCATCTTTATCAATGTCATTGTTGTTATTATTATATTATATTTATATTTTATTTTATATTATTATCACATTATATTTATATTTATATATTATTATTATTATTATTATTATTATTATTATTATTATTATTATTATTATTATTATTAGTATTATTATTATTGTATTATAATTGGTATTGGCATGTACGACAAATGCAAGAAGAAAGGTTACTTATAAAAACATTGGAATGGTGTCCACCTGGAAGTGGATATAAAAAAATAACTGCAATGAGAACAAGAGGACTGGTGGGCATGGAGTGGATGGATAAAGACGAATTGAGAAAGAAAAGAACAATACAGAGAACATTCAAAAATAAAATTAGAAAAGAAACCAAGATAAAAATGTATAATGTTATGGCGGTTCCCACAATATTGTATGGATGTGAAACTTGGGCTCCAGTGAAAAAACAGAAGGATAGAATACAGACGTCGGAGATGAGGTTCCTAAGACAAGTAAAAGGATGTACAAGACTTGATAGAATAAGAAATGAGGATATAAGAGAAGAATTGAAAGTACAGCCTTTATTGGATAAAGTCACGAATTACAGACAGAAATGGATCGATCACATGGATGGAATGAGTAAGGAGAGATATCCATTGTTAGCAAGAAATTATCAAGAAAGAGGAAGACGTGATGTTGGAAGACCTAGAAGACGTAGGGCTGATGCATTATGAAGTCGGAACGGGCAATTGCCTAATCCCTGGAGTGATGATGATGATGACGATGATAAATGTATTATTATTATTATTATTATTATTATCATTATTATTATTATTAGTAGTAGTAGTAGTAGTAGTAGTAGTAGTAGTAGTAGTAGTAGTATTATTATTATTATTATTAGTATTAGTATTATTATTATTATATTAATAGATTTCATAACATAATAATAATAATAATAATAAAAATTTATATACAGATTTGTAATGTTTACACATCTTTGTGTGCCAAAAATTTTATTTTCTTTCTCCTCTCGTCTCTATCCATCCACAGCATGTTAATTTTTAATTCATTTTAATTACTAAGATTGGTTGGAGAAAATCCTCAATTCTCAGAATGAATGAATTATTATTATGAGTATTATTATCATCATTATCATTATTATTATTATTATTATTATTATTAGCATTATCATTATCATCATTATTATTATTATTATTATTATTATTATTATTATTATTATTATTATTATTATTATTATTATTATTATTATTATTATTATATTTATTATTATTATTATTATTATTATTATTATATTATTATTATTATTATTATTATTATTATATATTATTATTATTATAAGAAAGGAAGAAGAGAGAATACCAAAGAAGATCCTTAACTGGAAAGCTAATGGAAGAAGTGGAAGAGGCAGGCCTAGAGAGAACGATGGATGGATGGATGGATGGATGGAGTGAAGCCGAAGTATGGAAGCTAGAGATTTGAGGGAAGAATATGCTTTAAACAAAAAACCTCTAGCGACAAAGCACTTTAGGTTGAAGGAGAAACACTGTATTGTGGAATATTCCTAAATTAAAAAAATATTATTATTAATTATTATTAATTATATTATTATTATTATTATTATTATTATTATTATTATTATTATCGTCATCATCATGATCATGATCGTCGTCGCCATCGGTATAGTTAATCGTTATTATATTATTATTATTATTATTATTATTATTATTATTATTATTATTATTATTATCATTATCATGTTATTGTTATTATTATTATTATTATTATTAGATTATTATTATTATTATTATTATTATATTATTATTATTATTATTATTATTATTATTATTATTATTATTATTATTATTATTATTATTATTATTATTATTATTATTATTATTATATTATTATTATTATTATTATTATTATAAAGAGGAATTATGTGAAAAAATATATTTTAAAATATAGTCAGAGAGCAGTGATACAAAGAAGTTTTACATTTCACGATGTTTAGAATCGAATGGGACTAAATAAATAATATACTTTGATAAAATATGCGTGTTTTAAAACATTAAAACTTTTAACAAAGATTTAATATTATTCTATATTATAGTGATGGATAAACAGTCACACTCTATTCATCGTGAAATTACCAAAGTTGCTGAAGCTACCAAATGTAATATGATACAAGTACATCATGTGAAGAGGAGCGTGATTTGTCATTGTACAAAACAATTGTGACAGATTGGTGTAACAATCTACTGCCAGAAAATAAAGAGAAAATTCTAATAATAGAGGGAAAATTATTGACATAGGAATGAATCCAAGAAAATATGAACATCAGATAAAAATTATATCAGGGAATTATGATATAAAGAAGAGAGGTTCACGTAGAACAAATATAATTAAGGTTAGAAATGAAGATAAGATTGCAGATTCCAGAAATATATTAAAAAAATGGAAAAGTTACTTTAATCAGTTGATAAATATACATGCAAAACAGGATATTAAAGATGATGATTTACTGCCAGCACAAACATTAGTCACAGCACCAAGGTCATTAGACGTTGAAATGGCGACAGAAAAGTTAAACATTAGTAAAACATCCAGTTCAGATGGGATTCTAACAGAAGTCATAAAATCTGGGGAGAAAATGTATCAGACAAAAATACATCAGTTGACTAGTACTGTATGATTTGGGGGAGAGATGTTCTTTAGAAGAATGTACAGAATTCATTATCGTACCAATTTAAGTAAGTAGATAAAACTAATTGCAACCACAACCTGGAAAAGGATATTAATTTAATGCTTTACTAGTTAGCGAACATATAGTATACTGTATGACACTACATTCGTATATTATTATACCTATAATTCCTATTCTAACGGGCGACCTATCCAAAATTGAGATTTTTTCTTGGTTATTTATTAAATCATAATACGCACATCTAAGAACTGCGGAATTTTATAACAACGTATTAATGCCCAAGCGTCAATTATACTCCTAAATAACAGGCGATTCACTGATCTAACTATACGAAGTTCACACATTCCATTGAGCGCACCAGAGAAGACAATGAAGGTCATAAGTGAGATGTTTACCGTACATTGTGTGAAAAACGAGTTCGTGTTATAAGCAAAGATTCAATGTTTATAATTCCGTATATCCCCAGATGGGGACAAGGGTCCTCCCTTGCGGGAGTTACTTAACCAAGGTGAATTTACTTACACTAACACAGGGTATTTTCATGGATGAGTGGTAGATATGTATTATTGTGATGTAGTGTAGACATATATTTTACTTATATGTAGCCTATTATTGTTTTTTGATACAGGTGTATTTGTAGGTATTTTTTATAGTATGATTAGTTTATTATTTTTTATTCATGGAAAAATAATGCACGTACGGCCAAGCAGGCCCGTGCGCAATGTAAATGCATATGTATTTTCTTTCTTCTGAAAAAAAGGCAATAAATTGCATTATCTATCTACTATATATCGGTTTTCAGGTACGGCAAGAGTTTAGCCTCTATCTATTGTGCTCTAAAATCATTAGGGTAGTTCCGGGTGAGATGGCCATACGGGTGTGATGGCCATAGCTCCTATTTTATGCTGGAATGACCGGATGTTAAAGCAAGTCGGTAGGCGGTATGCTTTTGACTCTAGTAACCGATTGTTGAACACGTGTGGCAGTTTCGTGTTACAAGTCGGCGACTTTCTCCTAATTATGTTTTTAACGCTCAGATATTTTGTGGCCGTCAAGAGAAGTGAACATAAGTGCGACGTTCCTGCAAAATAATTCTCAGCAGCTTATTGTACGAGTTAAGTGGATCTTCTGTGATTAATATAAAGTTAATATTTCTTATTTAATCATCTCCAGGTTTTTTTTCCGCACTATGGCCATCTAACCCTTAAACATGGGGGAGATGGCCACCTACTTTTAGGGAGAGTTGGCCAACTGTTTAAGACGCATTTTCGTTGATTTTTTTTAATATTTGTTTACTGCCTCAGCGGTATAGTGATATAGTATTTATTGTTAGTTCAATTTTATTAATTTGTATATTAGTGGTAGTTGGCCTTCTGTTAGCAAGTCTCCCATCCCAAAGATCCTGGGTTCGATTCCCGGCTTTTCCTTAGAATTATTTCAGGTAGTTGCTTGGTCCCATACAATCCCGATGCCATTCCTGACTATGCATTCCTCAATTCAACTGCAAGTGAATCTACAAATGCAGAGAGAAAACAGGACGATCAATGTCAGGACACGAACGGGAACTAACGCTGAGGATTCTAATTGTGCTACCCCTGGAAATCTTGAGCCACACCGAGCACTTCCAAATCTAACATGGAATACACTCCTACGAAAATTCTGGAGACGATGTCACCAGCACCATCCTTAATCAATTTCAAGCAAGCAAAAGGCCAAAGCTTCACGCTACTCTCTTGACTTCCCCTGAGAACATAGAAAAAGTGAGGTTTAATTCTATAAAATTGGCAATGGGCGTAAATCCTTCAGTAAGCAAGTTTCGAAGCTAACATTTCTTAGAAAACGATCAATTTCTAGCAGCAGCTCCAGCTCTGAATAAAGAATCGTAATTAACGACGAGTCCAGCAATGATGAATTTGTTGATCTCACAATGAATGTGTTGGTTGTGGCGAAGACTACGACAATACAAAAAGGCAGTTGACTGGATTCAGTGTATCCGTTGTCAAAGAAGGTGGCTCCATAAACGTGCACTACTTTTATTGGTGTTTGTTGTGCCTTGTGGAAAAGTGATAACTAGGAAAAAACTTGAAATAATTCACTTGTTTATGGAAAAATTTTTCTCAGAAAATGATTGGAGATATTTTTATTGTATTTTATATGCAAGAAAAGTGTAAATTTTATGAAACAATTAGCTTTTTTTTAAATTGTATATGTAAATGTAAATGCAATAAACAAATAGATCTATTTTATAATTGTTTGAGTGTATTTAGATGACTTCAAAACTGAGTAATCATCACTCTCTACCCCTATGGCCATCCCCCCAGGCAACTAGGGATAGATGCCCAGTGTATTGTTTTCAATAAGGTGGGTTGATACTCTGATGACAATATTTTATCATAAAACACAAGAATTGTGTAGATTTACTTCAGTAACCCCATTAAAACTTTGTTCACGTAATTTCCTGCAAATCTTCGATATTCTGAAACATTAAAAAAAGTATGGCCATCTATCCCGGACTTACCCTAAGTGTAGGAGTTCACCTGAAACGAAAATTTAAAAAATCGCTCTAGTTGTCGCAGTTTTCGATTGTTCACAACGAAACTCAGTATATGCTTTTAAAATAAATAGAGGTAGGAATTATCCAAAAATTAGAGAAATCCGACTATTGGAAATGGGGGTTTCCTGAACTTGAAATTAAAAATTGAGACTAGCATCCGCCATGTTTGGTTCCTTGCAATCTATTCCACACAAGTACTTAACCCTATAAGATCCCTATGCGTCCTATAAATAAAAATGAAAAAACAGATTTAACTTATTCAGGCGTAGCAGCGCATTCCTGGTATTAGCTATACTACGTGTGATACAAAATCAGGTAGTGGAGAAAGAAAAGTTGTTCATGAAGGACGAAAGCTAGGCCCATGGACTCTTTATTTCTTCTATTAACGAACTACCTCGCAGTCTACGATACTTAACTGCTCTATTATATCTAGCTTCGTATAAAGACCATGCAGCTCACTATTTAATAGTCTTCTCCATTCAACTGTCTGTTCATTTCTCTTTGGTCCAAAAATGTCCTAAGAATTTTATTTTTAAATGTCCTTCCTCCCTTAAAGTAAGAGTCCATGTTTCGCAACCATATAATAAAAATGAGAGAATAACATTTATATATTTTCAGTTTAACTTTTTAAGGAGTTGGGACGACAAAAGTCTCTGTAATCCATAATAGCACGCATTTCCAGAATTGAGCTCATGTTTAATTTCTTTGTGCATCGCATTCCTAATAGTAATTATTTTTCCTAGGTATCTGAGTTCTGCCACTTCTTCAAAATTTTCCTCATTTTACATTAGCTGTCCATTCCCATTATATAAGTATTTCTATGTGTGAACATATATGTAGTTTTTATTGATGTTTACTTCCAGTTCCAATTTTTTAGTGTTACTCAATAGGCCCCTTGGTATCTCCTCGCTATCGCCCAATAACACTACAACATTAGCATAAACTAATAGCTTATTAATACCATTCAATTATAGGCATTCTTCATCCTCTAAAGATTTGATGGCATGCTCTAGTATAAAATTGAATGGTAGAGGAGATAAACCTCAGGGGTTCCCCTCTAGGGAATATGTGGATGGCGATCACAAGGTTGCTCAAGCTGAGCAAAAACATTGCTTCCACTTACTTATGTTTTGTGTCCTTACTTTTATCTTAAACCAATCTGGTATTTCTTCCCTTCTTCTACTTATTTATACCAGACTCTTTTAACTTTACTATTTAACCTCTCTTGGTTAACTCTTGTTTTTTTTTTCGACCCTAACGCTATTATGGCATGCGAGGGCTAGGGATTTTTTCCTTTCTCTTTCTTCCATTTCTTCTTTCCTTTATTTTCTTTTTCTTCTCCAGAAAGCCTGAACAGAGGCTATAAGATGGCAGCTCCATCACTGGTCTTGCCTTCCTTTGGCCAGCAACCAATCGAAGGGACTATTATTATGCTTTCAAGTCTTATACGAGAATTTCCTGGAAGGATCAAAACGCTGGAGGGAAAATTTTCTATAGGATCGTAACAAGCCTGGCCTAATACTTGGAAGGAAGAAGAAGAAGAAAAAGAAGAAGAAGCAGATAATGCATCTTCTTGCTTTATTCATTGCGAATTTCAAAAGTATCCGAAACTGCTTACACGCACTCTACTCTTTGTGCCATTTAGAAACATTCGTATAAATATACGTTTTAGGAATCCCGAACTCCAGCTGGATACTACATAAATTTTCCCTCATAATTGAATCATGTACCTTTTCTTTTTGAAGTCTACTGTATATCCTCTATTATACTTCAACTTGCATAACTTTCTTTGTTCACTAAAAACGAAGAATATTGAAATAGTACTCGAATTCTTGGGTGATGGTGATTTTGAGGGGTGAATGTACTGTGAAGAGGGGAGAGATATCAATATTGTAACACTTGTAATGTTGTTCGCATGACAGAACGAGTCACGTGGTAGCATATTGAACGCACTGAGGGACAAAACCATCAGAACTACTTGTTGCAGGCTGGGAGGATCCTCGAACAACGCCCAACCCAATATTCAGGTATGTTCAGTTATCATATTATGTGTAATTTATCCAGGAAAAATATGTACCTAGGCTTTAGTTGGCTTTTTTTATGCATGAATTAATATTTTCTACCTTTTTTTATTATTTCATACAATATATTAGACCGAATATACTGAATATTTCGACCTTGCTCTCCAAGAAATTAAAATAGCCAATCCGTTTCCATTACGTTCGTTTTAATAACCAATCACACAACGATTATACTTAATTGCATATCATGAATAATATATTCTAATCGTTACATTTTCAGTCGTACAATACAGAATTTCCCTACATCCGTTTAAATAACTAATACTGCTTCTATCCGACAAAAGTTAATTGCATAATTATCAGTACTGCATATTGTAAAACGTCAAGTTTTTTTATAACGCTGTGGTTAAACATGAAATTAAACATTATTATTTGGTACCATTTAAAATATGTAAATACATTATATCAAAAGTAGTTTCTCTGCTTTTACATTATAGGCCTATAGGATTAGATTATTCTGCAGAAATGTAGTAATAATTTAAAAATCCATTGTTAATAAATAACTGAGAATCAATAATTAAAATAAAAACAATCGCAGGAATTATAAAATATTCAACTAATTTTGCAAGTGACTGTTTTATTACGATCTACACGATTCTTACAAGTAAACATAAAGGATAAGAGAGATATTTGTGAAAAGCGGCATTGAAAGAAGAATATTGCAATCAAGATATGAGTAATGGTAAGAATAATTAGATTTATTTCTAATGTATTGTAATAGTGTATTACGATACGAGGTTGGGAAGTGGTTTTTACAGAAGCGAGGAAAATGTTCAAAAATCCAGCGATAGTGAGGTTTTTAATTTCCGACTTTCTGTAAAACGCTTCACAAACGTGCGTTGTACATTATTTTTTGCGCGATGGTGTTTTCAAAATAATAAATAATAGTAAAATAATATAATTGTTGGAAATATTTGCGTTCATTATAAACATGTGGGAAATGTTTATTAGTTGAAATTACAGCAGGCCGTGACACCAGTCACTGATAAAATGGCGGCAAGCACGTATTTATTGTTTTATATTGTTTCAAATAAAGTTCAGTTTATTTAAAATGTAGTGATTTGTTTCGTATATAATGTATATTAACACTACCTTTTGGATACATTTTTGTATATACATTGTACGTAGTATACATAGAGGGCAGTGGTTTTACTTCACACACGTGGTTTGTAATATATAATATTACAGTATAGTTATATAGGTTGGCAACCCCTAAATGTAGGAAGGTGAACTTTCATTCATGGTCGCCATTGCTGTAAGTAGGCCTACAACAAAACGCACCATGGCGCAAAAATATCCGTTACGTCTCAATATCATCATCATCCGGTATCATGGCAGCTGCCGCCGTCTTGCGGAAACCAAACGCCATTCCTCTCTGTCCATCCATTGATCTTCCTCCATTCCTGCTGATATTCATAGCTGCTTGTACCCCTTCTATCCAAGTTTTCTTCGGTCTTCCTCTCTTCCTCCTTTCCATTGGGATCTATTCCATAACAATTTTTGGCAATCTTTGCTCTGGCATTCTTTTGACATGACCATACCATTGCAATCTTTTCTTTTCTGTAATGTCTATGATGTCCGGCTCCTCTTGTACACCCATAATTTCCCTTATTTCTTTATTTTGTATTCTATAGATGGGGCACGCCGTAGCGTAGTGGTTAAGGCACTGAGCTACAAGCCGGAGGGTCGAGGGTTCAAGTCCCGTTGGGGTCAGGATTTTTAAACTGACCCAAACCCTCTGGCGGCACTATGGCCCTGGGGTCGACTCAGCCTCTAACTGAAATGAGTACCAGATGCTTGTTCTGGGGTAAAGGCGGCCGTCACGCAGGGCTGACAACCCGGCTGACATCAAGTGCCGATTGTCTAGAAAAAGTGGAAGCCTTAACCTCCTACTACCCCAAAGGCCTCCTGAGGCCTGTTGTGGGATCACTTTATCCATTCTAGATTTTCCAGCTGATCTTCTTAAAACATCCATTTCTGTATTTAAAATTATTTTCATTTCCCTGGTAGGAAGTTGCCAGACTTCAGCACCATATGTTAAAATGCTCTGAATTATGGTTTGATATATTTGTAATTTTCTATTTTTTGCTCCACCAAACAGAGTTTAAAGCATTTATTGCTTGTTTTGTTTGTGCGATTCTATTTTTAATTTCCACTGTGTTATCGCCTGAATGATCTAATATTGTTCCTAAATAAGTGCATTGAATACTAGGTTTTAGTTCTTCTCCATTGTTGAAATTTATATTTTCCATTTCTTCTCCTATACAAAGATATTTAGTGTTCTCAATATTTATATAAAGTCCCCACTTTCCATGTTCTTCTTTTAGTTTTTTAGCCATATATTCTATGTCATCGTGGTCCTGTGCTATTAATACCTGGTCATCTGCAAAATTTAGTGAATATACATGTGTATTTTGGATGGGTATGCCCATTTTTGACACTTTTTCCTCCAGTCTCTTAGTACTCTTTCGAGATAAATTTTAAAGAGTTGGAGATAAACTGCAACCTTGCCTTAAACCTTTTGTAATAGTAAATCCCTTTGTTATATTATTTCCAATTTTTATTTTCGAAATAGATCTTTTGTATAATGCTACGTCTCAATGTGTTCAATAACAATGTGAACAATAAGTAACAATGATATAATTTAAATAGTGTTTGCAAAGAAACAGCCCACTAGGGCTCTACCTCTATCTTAAGAAATCATCTACAATATATGGCCAAATCCTGGTTCTTGATTTTCTCCTTCATTCAGAATTGCCCTTTATATACATTCTAGTTCTATCTTGTTCTATGCCTGTTGTAAAAATGTCTCTATATTACCCAACGTTTACCTTCTCTATTGTCAAGTATACTTTGTCATTTTTGCAGACCCTATTTGGGTACGTTTGTTAAGTAAATAAATTCCTGTATTAAGCCCTACATATTAAATTAATATTAAATTAAATTAATTTTACAGAATGTGTGGCACTATAAAACAGACACTGAAAAATAAAACTTTGAGGAGCACACAATTAAAATTTTATAAAATTATGGCAGTGCCTGTCTTAACATATGCAAGTGAAAATTGGACTCTTAACCGTTCAGACAGAAGAAAAATAGAAACTGCAGAAATAAGTTCTTACGTTCAGTAGCAGGTGTGACAATTTTGGACAGAAAAAGAAATGAAGATATTAGGAAAGACTTAAATATTTTTTATTTAACAAATAGAATTGACAATATGAGAAATAACTGGTTTGAACATGTTAAAAGAATGCCTTACAGATAGAATCCCTCAGCTGTTACTAAAGTAGGCCTACAAACCAATATCAAATAGAAGTGTTGGATGGCCATTTACTAGATGGGAAGATTCATGAAATCCCACTTAATGTAAAACAGGTCAAAAGGCCTAATTTCATGAAGTAGAAGAAGAAGAATTACATATTAATTGTAATCAAAATATTAAGTTTTTTTATTCAATGCCGCAGGTTGTCATTTCCACCTTGATTATAATCAATGTTTAACAAATTAATATAATTATAGACATAATATACCTATTACCACCAAAGAAATTCAACAATAGCCAGAGAGTTAAACATCGTACCTATATCTGAATACCTCCAAGAATATAGAAACAATTGGCTAGCCCATATTCAGCGCATGGATCGTCATAGAATACCAAAACAAATTCTTCACTACATTCCTCGAGGCAGAAGATCTGTGGATCGACTTTTTCGGAGATGGCGGGAGACCGTAACGGGCCACTGGGCCTAATACTTAAAAGGCAGATGATGATATACCTAATTAGGTCGCACAGGAACCAATAATACGGAGCCTAACATCCTGCTGGTCACAGCTGTGCAAAGAATGATTTACAAACTATCACACAACATTATATCACTTTATATATGTTTCAGGTGTTTCTAACACTTGCACTACATTCATAGGGCTCGGTCTTCGTACCCAAGTAGACAACATTATATCACTTTATATATGTTTCAGGTGTTTCTAACACTTGCACTACATTCATAGGGCTCGGTCTTCGTACCCAAGTAGACAACATTATATCACTTTATATATGTTTCAGGTGTTTCTAACACTTGCACTACATTCATAGGCTCGGTCTTCGTACCCAAGTAGACAACATTATATCACTTTATATATGTTTCAGGTGTTTCTAACACTTGCACTACATTCATAGGGCTCGGTCTTCGTACCCAAGTAGACAACATTATATCACTTTATATATGTTTCAGGTGTTTCTAACACTTGCACTACATTCATAGGGCTCGGTCTTCGTACCCAAGTAGACAACATTATATCACTTTATATATGTTTCAGGTGTTTCTAACACTTGCACTACATTCATAGGGCTCGGTCTTCGTACCCAAGTAGACAACATTATAATCACTTATATATGTTTCAGGTGTTTCTAACACTTGCACTACATTCATAGGGCTCGGTCTTCGTACCCAAGTAGACAACATTATATCACTTTATATATGTTTCAGGTGTTTCTAACACTTGCACTACATTCATAGGGCTCGGTCTTCGTACCCAAGTAGACAACATATATCACTTTATATATGTTTCAGGTGTTTCTAACACTTGCACTACATTCATAGGGCTCGGTCTTCGTACCCAAGTAGACAACATTATATCACTTTATATATGTTTCAGGTGTTTCTAACACTTGCACTACATTCATAGGGCTCGGTCTTCGTACCCAAGTAGACAACATTATATCACTTTATATATGTTTCAGGTGTTTCTAACACTTGCACTACATTCATAGGGCTCGGTCTTCGTACCCAAGTAGACAACATTATATCACTTTATATATGTTTCAGGTGTTTCTAACACTTGCACTACATTCATAGGGCTCGGTCTTCGTACCCAAGTAGACAACATTATATCACTTTATATATGTTTCAGGTGTTTCTAACACTTGCACTACATTCATAGGGCTCGGTCTTCGTACCCAAGTAGACAACATTTATATCACTTTATATATGTTTCAGGTGTTTCTAACACTTGCACTACATTCATAGGGCTCGGTCTTCGTACCCAAGTAGACAACATTATATCACTTTATATATGTTTCAGGTGTTTCTAACACTTGCACTACATTCATAGGGCTCGGTCTTCGTACCCAAGTAGACAAAATTTACAGTGTCGACAGAACTACAGAGTAGCCGCATTCTGTGTAGATTCATTCCGATTGAGATTGTTTTGCCAGTTTAAGGGTTAAATCTGTGTATTAAGTCCAGTGCCCTATTTATTTGAACTCAATGGCACTCATGAGTTTCGTTTTTAGATTATTTCTACTTGTGTATATATAAAGACTGTTTTGACAAGTCCTGCTATAGTTTACTAAAACATTACCTAAATATCGTGCTTACACGATTCTTCTGTTGACTTAACAAGTATCATGGGAGAACACGTTTAAAATGCAAACTGTATTAAGTCAACATACTGCAAATGCAGTTAAGTCAAGAAGCGAAACGGGAGTATGTTAGCTTAGCACTGGCATAACGCTACATTCACTGGACGAAAATGGACATTTCAAAGATAATTCTGCTAAGGAAAAATACAGTTTAAGGTCAGTAAATACTATTAAAGTAATTTTATCATTGTGTTATTAACATTATTCAGTATTACCGTATGTGGATCTTAAAATTAAGGCTATTAGTTTTAGCCACAGCAGTGGACAATTTTGAATATGGCAAATTTTAATTTCATCTTAAATAAGATGATGCCATTAACACCAAAGCCCCATCGCGTCTTTGGATCTTTAAGTATGTACTTCAGAGGACTCTGGGCAAAATTATTTCACATGCAGATTTGAATTGCGACGCTAATTAAATTAAGTGTTAAAGAGTGTCATTAATTAAATGAATAACGGTATCATGTAGTGTATTAGTAATATGTTATTAAACAATATGGAAGATTGTGATACGCAGATAGCGTCCGAAGACACTTTGGTCCTCATATTTTTCTTACAAGTAAAAGAAATCTCGTGAAAACACCTCATCCAGGAAACTCTTTCCGACTGGGTAAGGTGAATCAGCCGGCTGTGTCCCGGCGACCACAGTGGGGACGGAAAAAATATAATTGATTTTTCAAGTTGGCCTAATCGATATTGCTAGTTGCCGTCTTCATAAATATTTCTCACAATACGGAAGGAAGATATTGATCACCCCCAGTACTGGGTCCTGTATTTTTCACTACAATACGCAATATTTATTTCACCATTATTATTATTATCATTTCTTTTTCTTTTTTTTTTTTTTGCGGATGAGCCCATGTAGGACTACGCAAAGTACTTAGAGGCGTTTCCTTTCAGCCCAAATTTCTTTCATTCTTTTGCTATGAGCTTGTTTCTATCATCTGTCCAAGTTGTTCCAGTTTTTTTCTTCGGTTTGTCCTCTTGGTCAACTTGCCACTTATTCACCTTAATTCTAAATATATCTCTGTTTGGGATATCTTCTTTAGTAATTCCTGCCAATTTTAAGTCCTTTTTGACTTCATCAATCCACTTCATAGTATCCACTGGAGCTTTACTTCTGTTTTCGTAGAATTCCATTATCTGTTTTGTAAGCCTATTTGAGTCCATTCGTTTAATATGGCCATAAAATTTTAACCTTCGTTTTCTAATATCACTATGAATGTCTGTGTATATTTTTATTTCCTTTTTACCTCTGAGTCTAAATGCTTCATCTATGACTTGTGGACCTAAAACTTTTCTTATAATTTTGCATTATTTTTTCACTATATTTTCGATATTTTTTTTCCTGTTCAAAATTAATGTTTCTGCTCCATAGAGGCTCTCTGGTTTAATTACAGTGTTATAGTGTCGTGATTTTGTACGTAAAGATATGCATTTTTTATTATAAGTGTTGTGAGTAAGCCGAAATGCTGTTTCCATTTTTTGGCATCTACTTTTATTGGCTTTGGTTTCAATTCCATTTTCCTGAATTATTTCACCAGGATATTGAAATTGTGAAACTCGTTTAATTTTTCAATAATTGGTTTCCAGGTATTTTGGTGCTTGTTTATTGCATGAAATATATTCCGTTTTTTTTTTTTTCAGAAGAAATCTGCAGACCAACTTTCTCTGCAATGTCATTTAATAATTCAATCTGTTTTTGTGCTGTTACAACGTCACGGGTTAAGATTGCTAGATCATCAGCATATGCTAGGCAATCAATCTTCAATTTTCCTCTTCCTAATATGATTGGTTGTTGATCACATTTAAAAATTGTTTTCTGTTTACGCCATTCTTGTATTACTTTATCAAGAACACAATTGAAGAGTAGTGGAGAAAGTCCATCAATTATTATTATTATTATTATTATTATTATTATTATTATTATTATTACTCGGCCGCGGTGGACTAGTGGTTATGTTCCTTGCATATGGTACCGAGGGTCGCGGATTCAAACCCGGCCGGAGTCGATACCACTTTTTAGGATGCGAAAATCTAAGAAGCAAGTCCTCCGATAGGGACTTTAAGCCGTGGCTTCCGACTCTGAAGATTTTCAGGCTCGTAAAATATCGTTAAGCCTGAATAAAGAGGCCTGTAAGCAAAATTTACCTACCTTTTTCATCCTAATAATATCTTAGTGCCCACTAGATGTCTCATTGGGTCGGTATGTTGACCGCATACTATTCCTGACATCTTTGGGAAAAAGCGTAACTAAGTTATTAACTTAGTCTAGTAACTCCTAACAAAGGAGAGGCTAAGGCCCAACATTGGGCTGTTATGTCATTGTACAGTGTGTCCACAGTGAGATTCCCTCATTTTAAAAGTCTGTAATTTTCTTATTATAGGTTTTAAAACTGTAAATCTTGAAAGAGCAGAAACAGTAACTCAAAAAGTTTATGTGGTAATGTTGTAGTACGTATAATATCCGTAGTGGCGCTGCAACAAACGATTGTTTCTAAAATGGAGATTCCAAACCAGCGTGCCCAGGTTGTCTGATGGTATGCTGAAACGAAATCCATTATTCAAGTACAACGAAACATTCGTCGTGTTTAGAATAAGGATCTTCAGTCACCCAAGAATATAAGGAGTTGGTGTAAACAGTTTTTGGCGACCGGCAATGTTTCAAAAGGACACGGTGGTGGTAAACCCAGAATCCAGGAAGAGACAGTAGAAAATGTGCGGAGGTCATTCGAAAGGAGTCCACGGTAGTTGATAAGACAAGCAGCGAGAGAACTTGGTATGAAACGGTCGACAGTTCACAAAGTTCTTCACCGTCGACTGCGATTTTATTCATACAAGGTTCAAATTGTGCAGGAAGTCAAGCCTGATGACGCACCAAAGCGAGAAGCATTTGCAATCACGATGCTGGATTGCATTGCCGAGGACGAAACCTTTTTATCGCGCGTGATGTTTAGAGATGAGGCCACCTTTCACGTTTTAGGGAAAGTGAATCGCCACAATGTGCGTATATGGGGTTCAGAAAATCCCCATACATTCATAGAACACATCTGTGACAGCCCAAAGGTAAATGTTTGGTGCGGTCTTCTGCAAAATCAAATTGTTGGGCCGTTTTTATTTAAAGAGAATACGATCACTGGTAACATTTATTTGGATATGTTGGAGAACTTCGCTGTGCCACAGATAGCACCCATGCAGCCAAGAATAATCTTTCAACAGGATAGTGCCCCACCCCATTGGAACCTTAATGTCCGACAGTTCTTAAACGACACATTCCCAGGTCGTTGGATAGGCCGTAGTGGTCCTATTCCTTGGCCTCCGCGTTCCCCCGACATTATCCCACTAGATTTATTCTTGTGGGGGTACGTCAAAGATAGAGTGTACGCCACAAAAATGAACGATGTACCGTACTTAAAACAACGCATTAGAGATGTTATAAACTCTGTGACAGAAGACATGCTGTTCAACACATGGCATGAAATTGACTATAGGTTGGATATTCTTCGCGCACCCGAGGCGCATATGTCCAAGTGAACTGAACTAGAGTTTGTCACAATCACAAAATTAAAACTTTATGAGTTACTTTATCATTTTCGTGTATAGTAATTATAATATACAACATTTACTTTGCGTCACGTTTGTTTGAAATGAGGGAATCTCACTGTGGACACCCTGTATTATTATCTTCAAATTTATGTGAATTACAGACAAGGATTAAAACTCGAAATGAAAACCAATAAAAACCGAAAAAGAGCAAGTGATTGGCTACGAGGTACGTCGAATTCAACAGTCATTACAAATTTCCGAATTAGCTAATTACTCATCTACAAAGCATTGACCGTGTGAAATGTTTAGAACTTTCGTTACTATCTGTTAAATATGCTTTAATTCTGTAACTAAATGGATGTATGATTGTATTTAAGTTCATTGACTCTAAGATAAACAAACCTCTTGTGTGTATATATATATTCAGCTGGAAAATCTAGAATCGATAGAATACGAAATAAAGAAATAAGGGAAATTATGGGTGTACAAGAGGAGCCGGACATCATAGACATCATAGAAAAGAAAAGATTGCAGTGGTATGGTCATGTCAAACGAATGCCAGACCGAAGATTGCCAAAAATTGTTATGGAATGGATTCCAGTGGAAAGGAGGAAGAGAGGAAGACCGAAGAAAACTTGGATAGAAGGGTACAAGCAGCTATGAATATCAGAGGAATGGAGGAAGATCAATGGATGGATAGAGAGGAATGGCGTTTGGTTTCCGGAAGACGGCGGCAGCTGTCATGATACCGGATGATGATGATGATGATATATATATATATATATCCATCCATAGTAATTCTGCCCGAAGGCAGGTCCTTCACTGCAATCATAGCATTTTCATGCTATGCTTGCAACTTTACTAGGGAATTGTGTAGGTGTGGTAGCTTCCCGTTGCTTTCCACACCGGTGAAGGATGATGATGATAATGATAATGGTAAGGATGATAATGATAAGGATGATGGCCATATGATTTCGGGGACCGTTTGGGCCTTAAAGTTTTCCTGACATTTGTCTTACAGGTGAGGAAAAAACCCCGATAAAAAACCTCACCCAGATGATGATGATGATGATGATGATATTTATATATATATATATATCCATCCATAGTAATTCTGCCCGAAAGCAGGTCCTTCACTGCAATCATAGCATTTTCATGCTATGCTTGCAACTTTACTAGGGAATTGTGTAGGTG
This sequence comes from Diploptera punctata, assembly GCA_030220185.1. Classification (NCBI taxonomy): domain Eukaryota; kingdom Metazoa; phylum Arthropoda; class Insecta; order Blattodea; family Blaberidae; genus Diploptera; species Diploptera punctata. The sequence goes on along the minus strand of JASPKZ010000860.1, from coordinate 53,888 downwards.
TGGTAGCTTCCCGTTGCTTTCCACACCGGTGAAGGATGATGATGATAATGATAATGGTAAGGATGATAATGATAAGGATGATGGCCATATGATTTCGGGGACCGTTTGGGCCTTAAAGTTTTCCTGACATTTGTCTTACAGGTGAGGAAAAACCCCGATAAAAACCTCACCCAGAAAAACTGCCCCGACCGGGGATCGAACCCGGGCCCGCTGCGTGACAAGGCAGCACGCTACCTCGAGACCACAGCGGTGGACTATATATATATATATATATATATATCACTTGAAAATATATCTATAGGCAAATCCGAGACAGCATGAACAATTTAAGACATAAATTCATACTAAAACAAGGTGAATATGATAGAATGATGTTGATGCTTAAATTGTGTTCAGAGGCTATTTGGGCCTTAAGGTTTCCCGACAATTTGTCTTACAAGTGAGAAAAATTCTGGGACCGATGTATTCGAGATATCCAAGATATGTCGAGACCACAGCAGTAGACTTAACCGAACGTAATGAACATTATATAAACTAAACCACGTGCGTATATTTTAGAGAACTTGCAACGTTTTAAAATACAGTAAAACTTACTCAAAGCAGAATCGCATGGGGCCTTTTTTTTTTCACATTGGATGAAATTCCGCATTATAAAAAACTAAAACGTATTAAAAATCTTAGATTATAGAGCACCGTATATGTCTTTTTATGTACCTAGGATTAATTGTAGTTCCGCTGCCATTGGAAAGTGAAGTATAGTATGTCTGAGCGACTTCGACGGTAACGCGTGAAAAAAAAATCCCATTTCGTCAGCGTTAAAATGCCTCTTAGGCGCGTATCCTGATATTAAAGTATGCAGTTTCGGTTTTCGCTCACTAACTACACTTTCTTCCACATTCTATGATTCCCCGCAAATTTCCTTCCACACTACATTCTGTCGTCTTTTAAAACTGTCCAGTCAACCTGAATTACCTTGAAATCGTTATTCCCTAAGGATATAGCAACAGCTAGAGCTTTACTTTGGAGCATCGGTCAGCAAATTTCACTTTTCGTTTAATAACTATGATACGTAGGCCTACGTTTAAGCCATCTTTATTGCGTAAATTCAGAACGCTACCTGTGAAAGATCGGTTTCAGAACTTAAGCTAATTTACGATTTTACAGTGCAATGGTTATTTGGCATCATCGTCCATGCAAGTATTAGGCCATGTGGCCTGTTACGGTGTCAAAGATAAATTTTCCATCCAGCGCTTTTCTGGACGTCCCAGCGATCTTTTGCATTGGGGCAGGAACGGTGCATGGCTATGGTTATTTTGTAAGACAAGTATCTGTATTTCGCATAAAGGGTGTGTAGTGAAGCCGAAATAAAATTTCAGGTACAGGTGGAATCTATACTTCACCCGGCGGCAGGAATGAATGCTTATTGTTTTTGGCATAACGGAAATTTAATGAAATGGAAACTAATTTAATTCTCTGTCTTTCCACTTTATAAACTTTTTTCATGAATTGTGTAGATAAATATATATGACAGATTTCCGCATTATTCACGTTCCGGATTAAACAAGATTTACTGTACAATTTACTTCAGACGGAACTACACATACTTACATGAACAGTCGAATAGGTATAAAACGTCAGCAGAGAACAATACCTGCACACACACACACACACACTGACTTATCGCCCTTTACACCCGATTTACCAACTCTAAGGAACAGAATTAAAACAACTCTAACTAACTCACTGGCACTATCGAACCCGTAGGTTCATGGCAGCGCGGGCATAAGCTTTCCAAACATCACTATCCTGAACTAATGTTTTCCAATCATCCCCTGTATAATCTACTTCTCAAATCATAGTTAATGTTATTTTCCCACCTCATTCTTGGTCTACCAACTGGGCGTTTTCCCTCTGGTTATCCTACAAGAAGCTTCCATGCACGTCTTTCATTCCCCATTCGTGCCACATGTCGTATCCATCGCAGTCTACGAGACTTTACTGTTCTTATTATGTCTGGCTTCCTATAAAGACCATGTAGTTTACTGTTACAAAGTCTTCTCCATTCACCTGTCTGTTCATCTCTCTTTGGTCTAAAAATTTTCCTAAGAACTTTATTCTCATATGCTCGTAATCTCCTTTCCTCTCTTAAAGTAAGAGTCTATGTTTCGCATCCATATAGTATAACTGGTAGAATAACAGTTTTATCTGCCTACAATAAATTGACAAGAGCATATCAGACACTGTTTGGATAGTCTCGATATATGCTGCTTAACGCGCGGAGTACACATCGTATTTCTACAGCAAAGTGAAAACTTTGTGTGTTTTATTTTCTGTTGCTTTTAGTTTGCCTTAGATCGCGTTACATGTGCACAATTTAAAACTAGAGAAAAATTGGCAGGATATATTTTTTTAGTAAGTAATTCTGTGGGAGCCAAAGGTATGTGTCGAAGGGGTGTAACTTGCTGAGAGTTACGCTCCATCTAAAAGCTCGATAAATGTAATTTATTCCTACAAAATCTTGTGTATGTACGTCCTTGCCGTGACCCCTAGGTAATGCAATACATGCAAGGGCGAAAAAGCGACTTCCCGACCTTAAATTGGGATCCGTCAGCTAGGGGAGAAAACCCCGACAGAAAACATCGTCCCCTCAGGATTGCTGTGTAGTTGGCCACAGGGTTAACAACCCTATTCTATGACAATAAAATTGTTCAAAAACCTCAAAGAAACCGCCGGGAAAATGGGCAGTTGTTATGAAGGACCGAGGTTCTTAGAGGACCGTAGAGCCAAAGGAAGAAGAAGAAGTAATTCTGTATTTGAATATAGACAAATTCAATACTGTATAAGAGATTTAATTGACCTTCAGTTATCTTAAAAGACGATATTGTAAGTATGATAATAGTTTCATGTTTTTCGCCTTTAAATCGGATATTCGCGGGTCAAAACACTTCCGACGTCGATGAATTTTCGTTCAGAAAGCCGTGTATCCCACGATCATATTTTCAGTATCTAAGTAAAACAACCTGAAATCTGAAGAAAAGAGGACTGTAAGCAAAATGTGTCAACCCTTTTACGCCAAGCTTTGAATGACGACGTTGCTGTCCTGAGTTATTAAAAAGTGCCGTTAAATAAAATGTAATCCATCATACAAGCCTAATGTAAGGCTAATTTGCCCTATTTTTCTACTATTTAAAATATTAAATCTATTATAATTAGATGTTATTTCTTATTTTTCAGGATAAATGTGGTGGTGATAGAATCCTGAAGATGATTACTTTGTCACGTGACTTACTGAAGGATCTCGAATGTCCAATCTGCCTCAACTATTTAAAACCACCAATCATAATGTGCAGTAACGGCCACAACGTGGGGTCCTGTTGCAGCTCCAAGATAGAAGAATGTCCAATATGCAGGAAACATTTCTCACCAATTAGAAATCTAACTTTGGAAAACATAACACAAGGTCTGAAATGTACGTGCATAAACCATCAGAAAGGATGTCCACAAGTTCTCTCCCTGGAACTAATCAAGGAACACGAGGCAGTTTGTCCCTATGGCATACACGAATGCCTTATGAACAAATTTCCCGGCGTGCATTGCAATTGGAAAGGTCTAATATCTGAATTTGAGAAGCACGTAAGTCAAGCAGGGTCAGGACATGTAAGGATCAAAAAATCTCTATTTCCTTCGTCTGCAAATTGCACCAGAGAACGGGTTATATTTGCACTAGGAGAAATTTTCTTGTACTACAAGCAAAAACAGGGAAATAAATGGTATTTTATTATTATGTTAGTTGGTACCAAAGCTCAAGCTTCTAAGTTTAAAAGCGTTCTGAATTTTGTTTCTCCAAACGCAGTAGATAAAATAATCTATACTCATAATGTTAGATATTTTGCTGAAGAATTTCAAACCATCATGAATACTTACAACTGCCCACAATTTGAAGAAGAAGTGATGGAAAAGTTTACTGAGGGAACTACTATTAATTTAACAATAGAAGTTTCTCGGATTCAGTAACCCAATTTGAGAATTAGAGTTATAGAGTGAGTTATGTCAATTTAACGAGACGAATTCTCGATCAAAATAAAAAAAAACTTAGCTAATATATATTTTTTCAAACCTTCTGAAGTAATGAAAATGGTCAACTGTGTACATGCTTATGTACGTTGTAGCAATAAGGCAATTTATAACGTTTCAGAGATAATAAGAGGAAGTGAAAATAAACTTTTTTGTGTAACAAAACTTCGACTGATACATTTTTCGTGTTCGTCAGTATTATTGATAATTGTTTTACGGAGTCCTGTTATCTTACTTGAATGTATAATGAATGTAAAACATTAGATTTATCTACCTAAAGATGGTGTTCAAACTGCTTCTGCTTCTTCTTCTTCTTCACTTCACGGGCTAGGCAAAATGCCTGTTCCGCCTCACAGTTGTTCTGTCCATCTTTTCACTGACCTTCCTACATTCCTTGAACCTCTTGGCTTGTAGTTAGATGCTACTCTTGGTAATCTTGTTATGTTCATTCTTTCTACATGTCTAAACCATTTTTCTCTATATTATTTGATTTTATCATTTAATGGCGTGTTGAAACTGTTGTATATTTAATTGAACGAACAACTGATTTCTGATCACAAACGACTAACTGGTATTTAAAAAAATTCAAAATCTCTACAAATAATCTCTGTGGCTCCATCAATGCGAGATACCAACACTTCTGTCATGTACATCGGTGTCGCTAAAACCAGACATTTCATATCCCCCTACAAAAAAAAACATTGGATAAGCTCAGGCGAACGAGGTGGCCATGTTACGGCCCATCCTTGACATTCTGTTTGTTGATATCTTTCAACTTGTTTCAGGCACATCATTTTAAAACTAAAACTGACTAGTAAATGATTTGACAGATGTCCAGTGATCTCCCTTTCAATTAATTGTTTATTTATTTACCTGATGGAGTTATGATCGTAAGGTCTTCTCTTCCACTTCACCAGGGTTAAGTTTATATATATATATATATCAGATCTCATATGACAAGGAAGAAACAACAATATCCTTAAACTACTAATAATAATAATACCCTATAATTTGATTACATAATTGACTTGTAAAGAAAATGAAAAATGTAAAACAATAATAATAAAAATGTATATAGAACATGGTTATATTTTATATTGTCTAAGGACAAACTTAATGAACTCTTTTTAACTATTTTTGAGTAGGGCAATTCTTAATATAAGAGGGGAAGGAATTCCAGAGTCTCATGGCTGAAGCAAAGAAGGATGAGGAATAGTGAGATGTTCGATGTAGACGTTTTAAGACCACCTAGCCAAACAAAAAATGAATTTCTCATAATTTCGTCACATACGGTATATATATATTTTTTTTTTTTACTTCCTCTATCATCCCTGAAACGTTGTTAATGACCTTATTTGACACTCTGCACACATTTATATTCATTTTCAGCAACCAGTAGGTTAAGTCAAATAAAATTAATTAACCCTTAACCATCAATCATTAACAATAGGACATATTAACAATAATTATTACAATTAAAATATTCATTAATGGGGCTCTAGTATGCGTAAGTGTTTCAATTAATATTATTTTAGTTTTGTTTTAAAAATATTAGAAGATAAATTTCTTGCATCAGCTGATACTAAATTAAAAATGTTTAAATCACATATATTCAAAAATATCTCGTGATCATAGGGCCCTACATATTAACTATATTGTATTTCGAGTATTATTGAATTCCTGAAGAGTTTGTAATTTTATCATTTGATATGATTTTATTTGAAAATGGTGGATTTTAAACATTTAGGAACAAAACTAGACTAATTTCTTTAAAAATATGTATATTGTATCGAAAAACAAATAAAGGTTCAGTCACCCTTCACAATTAGTAACTTTAAACGAACTCTATGTAGAAATTAATAGAATTGCCATGCGTAACCGAAAGAACATTAATTTAATATATATAATAAATTTATAATTATTTTTAAGAAAATAAAGTGTGATCGTCTCCAAAATAGATAACATAATTTTCACAATGTAACATCACCTCCAATATTATTCTATTTAATAACCAAATTTCAACTACATAGTCATTAATTTATTTCTACTGCATTCTTACTGTACCTGTGTTTCTGCATGTATTCGACTCATTTCCCTTCTACCATTATCATAAGTAATGCCACGAGTGATTTCCAAATTATCGATAAATTCACGACTCACGAAGTGAGGAGTGAATTTATCTAGAGAATTTGGAAATCAAGAGTGGCATTTGTTAGGACTATTTAACGAATAAAATTAAGTTGTTTACCCACAAATCATTATTTAACTATAGTTATTTAAAATATTATATATTTAATGTAAACGGCGATGTTTGAAAACAAATGAGAAACGATAGGTACGCTTCTACCGCTTCTTTTGTTTATCACTGCAACCAGATCATACTATTTACTGCCAAAGGAACGCAATATTGTAAGGAGGAGCTTTCTTTAATATGGTAATTATAACACTGATAAATATTTGGTGAAACACGACTCTGATTGGTTGTAAAACAGAAATCATTGAAACGTGATTGGTCATTGACTCCCATTTGGGGCATGAGTTAAATAGTCATTGTAAATATCCTCAACACAAATCACGGCCGATTTTCATACGATGCTTTCAGGGTCAATTTCACCAACATAGGTAACTGTATTATGCCAGTTTTCTCTGTGTATAATGCATAGCTTAAACTGGCGTAATACAGTTACCTCTGTTGGTGAAACCGATCCTTAGTCTAGTAAACAGTACTAATTGAGTACAGAAAGATCCAGAAATATTCTCTGGTTTTCTACTGAACAAAATAATAGTTCGTTATAACATAAATGGATGCACTACTTTTCTTCCCACCAGTGATTTAATCACATATTGCAACTAGTAACACAAACGTACTGTCAGGATAATGTTACAATTTTTTATTATATAAAACTTTCCTCATTAGAGGATTGCCTCAAGGACAAAGTGATACAGACAATTAATTTTTGTAATTGATGAAATACATTTTGTAAATATATTTTTAAAAATTCAACTTTTAGGACTAATTGAAGTATACATACTATAAAGTAATTTTGTAAATATGGTTTCTTAAAATTGAAATTGATCCTATAATGGCAGCGATAGCAATTCTAGAAAGATACACCCTGTCCAAATCTAAGGAATTCCAAAATTTGGCTAAGAATCCTGGTATAGTACCTCTTGCCCCGATCATCAATCCTGAAATACATTGATGTATCTAATTTCTAATTGAAAATATAAAAGTCATATTGTACCATATTAATAAAAATCGCCATAAAGATATCGTGTATTTCGTTATGGCATTTATTGGACGACGTTATATCTCTAAATCGGAAATTAAGTCGACTGGAATTAATTCAAAGACATTTTATAAAAAAACATTAAAAATGATTTGTATTTCGACATTCCTAATAAATTATTATTTAGTACCCAGTATATATTTATTTAGCCTAGTGAAGTTAAGTCTCTGTGGTCTTCTCTTCCACTCAACAGTTGTTAGAATTTATATTCTCAGGACATTTTCAATCAAAAATAATAGTTTGCTATCTACAGAATAAAATATCTTTCATCTTTCACCGTAATCTATAAATCTTGCCAACGAGGGAATAAGCAACCAAATTCAGTTAACTGTATCAAGAGAGGATAAATAATCACCTAAAACTCTCTAGCCGTCAATTTGGTAATTCAACATTCATTTATAGCTCCATCATACATTTTTTTTACTTACTTTTGATATTGTTTAGCAACTGCAGAAACTCTTGATATTCGTGTATATTTATAACACAATATATTGGTTAATGTTTTGCTTACAACAACTACATATATTTAAATGAACTTAGTTTCTTGATATCACTGACAACTATCGACGAAAAATGCAACTACATCAGGAGCGTTTTGGCTTTCGTTTAAGTTTTGTCTGCTTAAACTTGTAAAAGACCATATTTAATTCATGATAATACGACTTTATATATATATATATATATATATATATATGACATGATAAGAAAATAAATGCCTGAACGGGATTTGAATGCGGACTTCTGGGTTGGTATCCCAGCGTGCTATCCATTACACCACCAGGCAAATCCAATTCTAACATTTATCCTTGTTATATATATCCATCTATAGTAATTCTGCCCGAAGGCAGGTCTTTCAGTGCAATCATAGCATTTCATGCTATGCTTTGTAGCTTTACTAGGGAATTGTAGTTGTGGTAGCTTCCCGTTGCTTTCCACACCGGTGAAGGATGATGATGATGGCCATATGATTTCGGGGACCTTTTGGGCCTTAAAGTTTTTCTGACATTTGTCTTACAGGTGAGGAAAAACCCGATAAAAACCTCCCCAGAAAAACTGCCCCGACCGGGGATCGAACCCTGGGCCCGCTGCGTGACAAGGCAGCACGCTACCTCGAGACCACAGCAGCGGTGGACATTTAGGTATTATATTCTCCATTATTACTAGCTGTCGTGAGAAATCTGTGTTCGCTGCCATCTAATAGCTGACTATAACAGGTAAGCAAATCCCGGGTTAAATCCCATTCAGGCATTTATTTTTCTTATCATGTAATATTAAGCTTGCATTGCTCAATGTCAAAAATTTAATTATAACATATATATATATATATATATACATTTATTCAAGTACATATCGTACAAACTAGGCCTTCTATGATTTATATCCATCCATAGTAATTCTGCCCGAGGGCAGGTCCTTCACTGCAATCATAGCATTTTCATGCTAAGCTTTGCAGCTTTACTAGGGAATTATGATTTATATAAGCAATTAATTAGAATTTATCTTTATTTAATCTAGGCTTTTTAAAAATGGTAGATATTCTTCTGTATTAATTTGTAATTTGTAATATCTGATACAATGAAAAATGCCTCATGGAATAGAATATGTTAGATGGCAAACATAGTATATTATAGATTGCCTATATGTTTAGAAAGTGTGAAATAAATAATTATCATTGTAGATATTAGAATAAATCATGTAACTAACTACATATGCATTTAATATTGTATTTAAATACGCCATATCCCTGATATCCGGTAAACACTTTTCTGCAATATTACACAAAAACTAGAACTGATATTTAATACACAATTGATCTTCTTGGTGATACAATATTAAAATATATATACAGTCAATATGCCCATTTCACCAATAAATGTTTAAAATGGTCAACAAGTTTCTACAGCCAAGCTGTCATTCTCAAGACCAGATATTGATAGTCAATATCTGGTCTTGAGAATGACAGCTTGGCTGTAGAAACTTGTTGACCATTTTAAACATTTATTGGTGAAATGGGCATATTGACTGTATATATATTTTAGAACTGATAGTTTTCATATGTACGTCATAATAAGAAGAAACTCAAATTCCTTTATACTGAAGTCAGGTAGGCCCATAAGTATTTATATATTAGCTTAGCGGAGTAAAGGTAATGTAGCCTTCCATTCCACTCACCAGGACGAACATTTATTACATTCAGAAAATACAATAATATTAGATACTAAACTATTGCGAACAATAATAAAGTAGCATGTAATAATACAATAAAGTTAAAGATAATTAAAATTGCAAAATTAATCTATCGCATATATATTACTCCACCAAGTAATCTGCGCAGGCGGAAAATATGTTATTAACATGCTGTCTTTCTCTTCCTTACTGTGTTGCCACTTCCTGTCCTTTGTATATGTTCTTTGCCTGGCAGGTAGAGAGCTGACAAATGCTATGGATTTTAATGGTCCGTCCTTCTAGGCGGTCATTGGCAAAATTACTAATTTGACAACCCTGTTACTATTGGGATTACGTGTAGGAATGGGCTGTATCTTCTCATTACATGTTGCCACTTGTGATTTATTGTGAGGCTTGTAACGGAGAGAGACGACAAATACTGTGATTTTTAAATTATCCGACCGCTTGAGTGTTCCATGCTTAAATGACTAATTTAACAACCATATTAAATCTTTCACACGTATTTAGGGATTCTCCGTCCACACTTAAAATTGAACCATTTTAGTACGTGATCGGATGTACAGTCTTCTCCTACATCCCTTCCACAGATTCAGTATTTCGGCGACACTAGCGCTAAATCTCTTCCCTCCGCCCGTGCGAAGTTAACTTGGTGGTATAATATATATATATATATATATATATATATATATATATATATATATATATATAAAGACCTGAAGTTTGGCAAATTCCTACCAGGGAAATGAAAAGAATTTAAAGTACAGAAATGGATGTTTTAAGAAGATTAGCTGGAAAATCTAGAATGGATAGAATACGAAATAAAGAAAACAAGGGAAAATATGGGTGTACAAAAGGAGCCGGACATCATAGACATTATATGAAACAAAATATTACAGTGGTATAGCCATGTCAAAAGAATACCAGAGCAAAGATTGCCTAAAATTGTTATGGAATGGATCCCAATGGAAAGGAGGAAGAGAGGTAACCGAAGAAAATTTGGATAGAAGGGGTACAAGCGGTTATGAATATCAGAGGATTGGAGGAAGATCAATGAATGGGCAGGGAGGAATGGCGTTTGGTTTCCGGCAGACGGCGGCAGCTGCCGTGATACCGGATGATGATGATGATGATATATAAAGACATTAGATTGACATATTGATAAATCTGAATACTATTTCCATAAAATAAAATAAATTATCAATTATTAAAATTATACTATCAGTGAGATTTGTTGGTAGTTAATAAAATATTCTTCAGTTTGTTTCTGAAAGATATTATAGTTTGGCAATCTGACATAGGGTAGAACAGAATTAAAAGTTCTAACAAGAGAAACTGTGAAAGATTATGAGTAATAGGTTAGCGTGGAGGAAGGACATACAAGACTGTGGGATCGGATGCCTAATTAATGAGTGTCAAATGCTTTACTAGATCAAATAGTACAATAATGGCGTTTTCCATTGTATCAGGTGCCTCGCAACGTATGTGCTCACATATATTTAATAGAGCAGTATTTGTACTGTTGTCCTGTCCTAAAGCCTGACTGGGATTGACCTGAAAGGTCATATTCAGTTAGGTAGCACTGGTCAACATGATGTTTGTCCCATGAGTAGGCCTACCAATAGTTGTACTTTATGCAGTTTTTTTATCATGTTTTCAAATATGTATTCGGAATTTCTCCATCGCCCACAGTTCTTTTTTATTTCTATTTCAATTAATGGATTTAAATAATTATTTTTAATAAACGTTTTTTTCGTCCATTTGTCCATTGTAAAATAAAACCAAATGAGCTAACTCAGGAGATTTCAGCTATGGAAAAGAGATATCAAGGCAAATGGAATCCTAATATGCTGGCCGATAATTGTTGGACCATCAAGAGGGATGCTCCACAGGTGAAATATAGCAGAAAATCGTCATTTCTTACTTTCTAGGTGAGTCCGAATGTTCGAATATTATGTAGTTACGAATGTAGAAAATATTAAAGTGTTTGAAATTATAAATTCCTGTCTCTCGGAAACCTTGCGTGATGGAGAAACCCCGATATCATATTTGAATTCAGGAGAAAAAATACTATCAGAATCACATATTGTCCTTCCTGAGACAAAAAAAAAGTTTATTTTTTGTTGCTCAGTGTAATCAGACTGTTTATGGGCTAATAATTCCAAAGGTTTTGAAAGGGTAGGTAAAATAGTAATGGGTTGAAAATTGTTCGGAGTTGAGGGAGTTTTAACTTTCGGGAGATGGCATACAAGTGGTGCTTCCACAATGTGAATATTGGAGGTAATTAAACTTTTGCCATATCCTCTAATATAGTTATGGTACTTACTTCAGTCCTATGTTTGAGTTCTTCTAGATTTTGTGGTAAAGGTGCCACATAGGCCTACACAATAGTTTATGTATCTCCATATCAAAAAGTCACAGGGAGTCAAATATGGTGATATGGGAAGCCATTTTTTTTAATTAGTTATCGTTATCCCATTTACAAAACGCCTACTACAAGGAATATGGAAATTACAAACATTGATAGTAAAAACCAAACATTTAGATCAATTTGAGTTCTTCGTCAATATTACTTAAGGCTACATATGAAAGCAGTATAATTTCTAGTTTCTTTTTTCATATTAAAATAAGAAAAGAGTTAACTATTTTAGGGATACAGTGTATAAATGTGGACCAATTTTATATATATATATATATATATATATACATGTTTACACTAATATAGCACACAACTGGTACATAAAATGTAATTCATAAAGAACTGAGTTTATAGAATGTTTTAATAAAAACACTTTGGAGAAACAGAATGTTTTTATTTATTTAGTCTTTACTCTCATTTTGAGAATAGATGTCACTATAACCAACTGGAGTGTAAATAATTCCCTTTATCCATCTAAAAAAACTCAAATATATTATTATTATTATTATTATTTCTATTATTATTACCATCATCGTCGCCGTCGTCCTCGTCATCACCACAATCATTTTTTTCTGTGTTATGATTATTTTTTTTTATTACCCCCTCTATAATATAATGATTAGACTGACACTTAGCAACCCATTCAATTCTGTACTAGAACATGCCATCAAATCTTTACAGGATAAATAAGGTATACAACTCAATGGTATTAATAAGCTGTTGGTATATTATGCTGATGATGTATTACAGTATTATGCGATATTAAGGAGATACTAAGGGCCAAACAAGCATATTCTATTGAGTAACACTAAGAAATAGGGGCTGGAAGTAAACATCAATGAAATGAAATATATAGCCCAAGGTGGATTCACTTAGAACAAAGTAATTTTTGTCACGAATTTAAATCATGATTTTAACCAACTTATTTTTATTTAAATCACTTTTTTTACATCTTTTTAATTTTAAACACAAAAATTTATTTAAGAATAGAGTTGTTAGAAAAATGTTTGGGCCAAAAAGAAATGAGCAGACAGGTGAATGGAGAAAACTACTTAATAGTAAGCTACATTATATGCATAGGAACCAGATATAATAAGAACAGTTAAGTCTCATAGGCTGCGATGTGCAGGACATGTGGCACGTATGGGGGATGAAAGAGGTGCATGGAAGCTTCTTGTAGGAAAACCAGAGGGAAAACGCCCAGTAGGTAGACTGAGAATGAGGGGAAGAATAACATCATCCACGATTTGAGGGGAGTAGATTATACAGGGGATGATTGGAAAACATTAGCTCAGGATAGGGATGAATGGAGTGCTTATGTCCGTACGACCATGAACCGGTTCGATAGAGCCAGTGAATTAGTTATGTCAATATTATCCTGTCGAAGAATGATTTGAGGGCAGTAGATTATACAGAAGATTATTGGAAAACAATAGCTCAGGATACGGGTGTATGGAGAGCTTATGTCCGTGCGGACATGAACCTACAGGTTCGATAGTATCAGGAAGTTAGTTTTTAGTTAGTCAATATTATTCCATTGAAACTTCTAATTTTCAGATATATTAGAGACCATTGTTGGGGCATTGTTAATTTACTAACTGCTGACAGTTTGAGCTTTTAGCCTCACTGTGTTGGTTGTCCAGCGACTTGCTTTGTTTCCCTGCAGCTGTTATATATAATTAAATACAAAATGCCGACTACCGCCACTATAATAATTCCGCATGTTAATCATTGTCGCGCGGCACCCGCTTTTATATAAACGGACAACCATCATAGCGAGGCGATAACTAAACCAGCAAAGTCATCTCATGATTACTGTACATAAATATTTACTGTTTTACTTTTGTTCTGTTACAATGTCTAATGTAGGAAGGAAAAATATTCTATATGGAGAAATTGTATACACTTTTCAGAAATCAGTGGTATATGTTACAAAACAAAATGTAAAATGTGCGATTTAGAAGTGGAAGGTTTAGCAGTAAGAATTAAATCTCATTTCCTTAAATGCAAGAAGATTCAGAAAAACAAAAATGAAGCTTATGTATTCACGTAGACTTTCACGGCCGGGGTTGCTATGATTGATCTTGATGAAGGTTTTCGGGCTGTAGGCCGTGGTCTTGAGGCTTGTAGTTCCCCGACGTTTCGCCAAAGACTGCGTCTGGCATCCTCAACTCTTGAGCCTCACCACCACGGCCTACAGCCCCAAAATCTTCTTCAAGATCATCATAAAAATGAAGCTTTTTGTAATACTGAAGAACAAGCCTCACTTAATGAAAATAAGTGAATTTAACCCTTAAATTCATAATGTATTCTATGGGATACATCAATTGGTTTAATTACTTTAATATTATAAATGAATCAGAAGAAAACGAACAAAAATAAGCCACTTAAATGTGTGTCTAATTATACAATACACCTAATAATAGTAGTTATACAAGATTCCATTTTCACTGCGGTCCGCCATATTTAAATAACTGACACAAGAAATTTGTGTTTCGCCAGATGACAGACCTACACAACGTAGCGCAACTTCCCCATATTGATGCCATGATAACTGAAAATGTAAGCAAGATGCACAAATTTACATCTTTGCATACTAATTATATGGGACGCTTGCCCCAGTGGCGTGCTGTACATAGAAACATATTCATCCGATTTACTCATTAAATCCAGCCAGAGATTTGGCGATGTGCTCTTACCTGGAGTAGCGTGGCTCATTCCACAATGCTGGATTTCCGACTCTACTTGAAAGCAATGTGGTTTTCTTGATGTCCTGCTTCAGGTCAATCACATCCCTATCTCTGTCCAAATTGCTCACCATTCCACACAAACGCCTAGCGCCGCCAAATAAGGCTCGGGTTGTAAGTGAACTACAACCCCGTTAATGATAGCCATATAACTTAGCTGCCAAAGAGCCCTAGTGGGTTCTAACATACGCAGCACACTGGGCGAAGCTAGACTTCGTCTTATCCAGTCCAGTCCAGTGTTTCGCCAATTTAAGGGTTAAAATTACTTGCTTTATTGCAGCTGATATTTGCTCTCTTCCCTAGTATTAAATTAACATTCAGTATTACGTATATTAAATGATGAGATATATCAATTATATAAGGAATTGGATTTTGAGACATATAACATGTCAAAGATTTAGATGGTTAGGACATATCTCAAGGATGGAAACTACGTGAAGATTATCTCAACAACAATCCAGATGGAACCAGATTAAGAGGGAAACCAAGAACAAGATGGTGGAATTGTGTACAAGTAGATATGAAAGGATTTGGAATAAAGAACTGGAGGGGGTTGGCGATGGATAGAGAAGGAAGGAAGAAAGCCATATAGAGGAGGTTAAGGGCCACTCGGTCTGTAATACCAAATAATAAGAAGACGATTACGTATATTAAGGAAGAAGAAGACCAGGATGTCCACTCAAAAGACTTTAAGATGGTGTTGCTATTGGGACTGAAACAGGTCACCAAATGGTCTAAATTCGTGAATGGACTAAGATTGATGATAGTAATATTAAAATATATTTATTTTTAGATTAGAATACTGTAATTATTTCCAGTACCAGTAGTATTTTTATGTGCTTTATTACAATTTACAAGTGATGAACTAAAACTATTTATGTATTTAGCATATAGCCTATTGTAACATGTCACAATAGTTTATTTTCTTATAGGTGATCTAACAAGGCCAGAGTTCATCTATCAGTCCGACAGTAAATGAAATCTTACAAAACACCACCACCAACGAAGCTGAGAAGATATCCCAGGTGCAGAAGAAATTGAGCCAAGTAATATAATACTTACTTACTTACTCACTGGCACTATCGAACCCGTAGGTTCATGGCCGCACGCACATAAAGCTCTCCATACATCCCTATCATGAGCTAATGCTTTCCAATCATTCCCTGTATAATCTACTTCCCTCAAATCATAGTTAATGTTGTTCTCCCACCTCATTCTGGTTTACCAACTGGGCGTTTTCCTTCTGGCTTTCCTACAAGAAGTTTCCATGAACGTCTTTCATTCCCATACGCGCAACATGTCCTGCCCATCGCAGTCTACGGGACTTAACTGTTCTTATTATATCTGGCTTCCCTATAAGACCATGTAGTTCATTGTTATGTAGTCTTCTCCATTCACCTGTCTGTTCATCTCTCTTTGGTCCAAAAATTTTCCTAAGAACTTTATTCTCAAATACTCGTAATCTCCTTTCCTCCCTTAAAGTAAAGTCCATGTTTCGCACCCATATAATATAACTGGTAGAATAATAGTTTTTATAATTTTCAGCTAAACGTTTTTGTAAAGGAGTTGGGACATCAAAAGTCTCTGCAATGCATAATAGCATGCATTTCCAGAATTGAGCCTATGTTTAATTTCTTTGTGCATCTCATTCCTATTTGTGATTATTGTTCCTAGGTATTTGAATTCAGCCAATTCCTCAAAATTTCCCTCATTTGTCATTAGCTGTCCATTTCCATTATATAATGTATTTCTACGTGTGACCATATATTAGTTTTACTGATATTTACTTCCAGTCCTAATTTCTTAGTGTTACTCAATAGTGTGTGCGTGTTGGCCTTTAGTATCTCCTCGCTATCGGCCAGTAGTACTACATCATCAGCATAAACTAACAGCTTATTAATACCATTCAGTTGTAAGCCTTCCTCATTCTCTAAAGATTTAATGGCATGCTCTAGTACAAAATAAATAGTAGAAGGAGATAGTGCATCTCCTTGCTTCAACCCATTCTGGATTTCAAAAGTGTCTGAAAACTGTTTGCCTACACGCACCCTACTCGTTGAGCCATTTAGACACATTTCGTATAAGTCTAACTAACTTTTTAGGAATTCCGAACTCCAGCAGGATACTATATAACTTCTCCCTCTTAATTGAAT
Source organism: Diploptera punctata (assembly GCA_030220185.1). NCBI lineage: Eukaryota > Metazoa > Arthropoda > Insecta > Blattodea > Blaberidae > Diploptera > Diploptera punctata. Next base: position 37,021 of record JASPKZ010000860.1, on the reverse strand, counting down.
CATATGCTTTTTTGAAGTCTACATATAGTTGATGTACAGTACCATTATATTCCCATTTCTTTTCTAAAATCTGTCTTATACTAAAAATCTGATCTGTTGTAGACCTGTGTTCTTTCTATGCACATTGATGATCTCCTAGAATTCATCAATATAGGGAGGTAGTAGTCTGCTTACTAATATATTTTTAGAATTTTGTACGAAGTTGAAAGTAATGAGATGCCCCTATAGTTGTTGCAAATCAGTTTTATCTCCTTTCTTATAAATTGGTACGATAATTGATTCCTTCCATTCATCTGGAAAGCTTCTTTTTCCCAAATCATACTAAGCAACCAGCGTATCTTGTCCATCAATTTTTCTCCCCCATGATTTTATCAGTTCTGCTGGGATCTCATCTGAACCTGATGCTTTATACATCTTCAATTTTTCAATTGCCATTTCAACCTCAATATGCACTTGGCTCTGCGACTAGCATTTCTGCTGTCTGTAACTTATCCTCCTCAATGTCCTGTTCTGTATGTACATTTAATAGCTGATTAAAATAACTTTCCCATCTATTTATATACTCTTGGAATCTGCAATCATATCCCCATTTTCATTCCGAATTATGTTTGTTCTAGCCTGAAACCCTTCTTCTCTATACTAATCCCTGATATAATTCTCTATGTTCCTATTTTTTGCATTCATTTCAAGATCATTAATCTTCTCTCTCAAATATTCCCTCTTCTTACTCTTTAGTAACTTGGTGGTTTCCCGTCTAACACTACCCAATTGCTCTAAATTTACCTCATTTGGCTCGTGTAACCATTTCATTTTTGCTAGCTTTCTTTTCTTTACAATGTCGGCACATTCCTCATCAAACCATTTCTTGGTTTTGCCTTTTTTTTTAAACAACCAATGCTTTCTGATGCTGACATTTAATAGTATCTCTATACCGCCCATTCTTATTTAATCAGTTTCCTTCTTCGTTTGCCACATTGTCATCTGAAGATTCCAGTACTTCAAATCTATTAGAAATTTTGAGTTGGTATTCTTGCCGCATTTCATCATTTTTCAAGTTTTTGAATTCATAATTTTACAGAATGCATTCTTAGCGTTTGTTCCTCTCATAAGCGATAGCCGTTTGTCTGATTTTCACCTTGACCAGATGATGATCTGAATTGCCAGTCTGTCCCTCTAACTGATCTAATGTCAATGATGCTACTGTGCCAGCGTTTATCCACTAATACATGATCTATCTGGTTCCGAGTTTCTCCATCTGGGGAACGTCCAGGTGTATTTATGAATATCCTTATGCTGAAATGTTTGTGCTCTTAACAATGAGATTCTTTGATGTGGCAATGTGACTAATCTAACCCCGTTGTCGTTACTATCTTCATGAGACTGAATTTGCCTATTGTTGGTTTGAATATATCTTCCCCCCCCACTTTTGCATTTAAATCTCCTAAGACAATTTTCATATGAATATAAATTCAATGCAAAAACATTTACCCAAATCTCATTCGGCTCCATTTTTGTGAAAACAACTGCTCAGGAGAAAATACAGTGCCTTAAACCACTCGATTAATTGTATAGTACGTTAATTAAATCTGGTTATGGTGAGAACAGTCGTATATATAAATTATTATTACCAAAGAAGTATTATTATTATTATTATTATTATTACTAATATTAGTATTATTATTATTTTTTTTTTTTTATTATTACACTTATTCAAAATTGGTCAGTTCTAATATGCGCGCCCCCAACAATTATACATAGTAGATATATAATTTTATTAAAACTGGCAGAGTTAAAGCCATAAGGCCTTCTCTTCCTCTCACTAGTGAAAATATTAAATGTCACCAAATATACATTATCAGTAATCATTTATACAAATTAACTGAAATTATGATGAAGCAAGTCAAATATTATTATTATAAAAAATCAGAAACATAATTGAATCCACTGAAAAAAAAAATATATAATATATATATATATATATATATATATAACGTCAGATTTAATGACATGTTATATTTATTTTATTTATACTATATCTCATTTGGGACGTTGAGGGTTCAAGTCCCGTGGGGTCAGGATTTTTAAACTGACCCAACCCTCTGGCGGCACTATGGCCCTGGTGTCGACTCAGCCTCTGACGTAAAGAGTACCAGACGCTTGTTCTGGGGGGTAAAGGGCGGCCGCCACGCAGGGCTGACATAAAGTGCCGATTGTCTAGAAAAAGTGGGAGCCTTAACCTCCTACTACCCCAAGGGTCTGTCTGTGGGATCATTTACTTTACTTTACTATATCTCATTTCAGTAATTTTCATCAAATAAAATATTGCCGTGTACTGTAATATTTAAAAAAAAAAAGGCGCAACCTTTACCAAATATACACATAAATCATGACAAATAACATTAGTAATTTCTCAAGTAAACATTAGGCAAACTAATATAGATTATATGAACAATAAGTTCATATCCTGACCAGCTTCATGGGCTAATAGTCAACGTTTCTGATTACTGTTCATGAGGTCCCGAGTTTCGATTCCCGGTCAAACCATAGGAATTTTTCCTTAAAGGGAATCAATCCTGTGGTTGCCCATGGTCTGGAATGTAGTTAAGAATTCGTCTGGCGCTCATTATCATTCATCACCCGTCATATCATCGGGGTAACGTAACTCCGGCTTCTAGGCGCCCCAACTTCAAAAGTGGGTACAATTACGCTAATGTCAGAGAGAACACCAGAAATATTGAAATGACAACCTGGGACATTGAAAAAAGTTAATATCGTCAATACTTATTCCATTACTGGAATAACTATAACTTATATCAGGTTACAAAAATATTGTTAACGGTTATGATGATGGCAGGGGATTTTGAGTATTTTAAAAGTACAGTGAACATTAGTAAAGACTCGCGTAGTTCAGTCTGTCACATCTACTGCATCGCGACTCATAGCAAATTGAATGCATTTTGCTGTAAACCTTTCTCAGAACATCGTGCAAAATTTTCCGAATACCTTGTTGTTTACAATAAGAAACACGTCCAAAATTCTGAAATCCTGCATTGTATAAACTAACGTAGGTGGTTAGTTTATGTCACTTCTTCACAAGGAACTTAAGAGAATTACTTTGTAAGAGACTTAGGAAACAATTGTACTATTTACTTGATAGATCAACATTCACTTGTTCCTTACGCATGGAGATGATTGCAACTAAGAATGATGTCAAATTTAACTATAACATCTCAATTGTACCTTATAGTGCTCCAAATCCCTTGCCCTGCTTATGATACAATATTTTAATTTCCCTTTCTGCACTGATCTAATTAGTTTATCATTTGTTAATTAAATAAAAATAAAACGTAGTTTTATTTGATTTTCATATTTATTATATAATTCAGTGACAGCTGTTTCGGTACACGGTACCTTCTTCAGAACATGTTAACAAATTATGAATTGTGTTCCAACTGATCTAAGCAACTGGTTTTACAACAGTTATCATTTGTGTTATACAAGTAATATCGCAAATGGCTGAATATACATTCATAATTATGAATTTATGCAGTAATTAATATTTCGTTAGCATATAGTAGATTGTTAGATCATCGGTTGATTAATGTCTTTGACATCAGTCCGATTCCTAATAGCCAATTTGGTCGGTCCATCCAATCTCCTGGTTTTATACGTTTCTCCTTCATATATAAACATATTCCCTGACTCCAGGAGGTTTCAGGTCTTCCTCTACTTCGCCTTCCCTCAGGTTTTCATTCCAAAACAGATTTTGGTAGTCGATCCTCTTCCATTTCGCTGGACATGTCCGTACCATCTTAATTGCTGAGTTTTAATATAATCTAAAATAGTGTCTTCAATCTTCATTTCTCCTTATAACTGAGTTCCAATTTTTTCTCTTCTTGAAATTCTTGCGGCCCTTCGTATAAAATCCATTTCCGTTGCCGAAAGGAACTTATTTATTTTTGTTGTTAATGACCAAAGTTCTGCTCCATAAGTAATGATGCTTTTAACAATTGTATGATATATATTCATTTTATTTTTATTACTTATATTTTTATCCCACAATATTCCATTGAGGCAAGCCATTACAAATTTTCCTTTATTATTTATATTTCTTATTTCCTCTTCATAACTCCCATTTTATTTATTTTTATTCCTAAATATGTTATCTCACTACTAGATTTTATTGATTCTCCTGTCTCCAAAATTAAATTTAGTTCTGGTTCACCAATTTATAATTTTTTTTTTCGTGTTCAAATTTAATTCCCATTTTTCATATTCTTCTATTAATTTTCTAGTCATATATTCTAAATCTGGGCAACGCCCTAGCGTAGTGGTTAAGGCACTGAGCTACAAGTCGGAAGGTCGAGGGTTCAAGTCCCGGTGGGGTCAGGATTTTTAAACTGACCCAAACTTTCTGGCGGCACTATGGCCCTGGGGTCGACTCAGCCTCTAACGGAAATGAGTATCAGACGCTTGTTCTGGGGTATAGGCGGCCGTCACGCAGGGCTGACAACCCGGCTGACATCAAGTGCCGATTGTCTAGAAATAGTGGGAGCCTTAACCTCCCACTATCCCAAGGGCCTCCTGAGGCCTGTAGTGGGAATACTTTACTTTACATTTATATTCTAAATCTTCATAATCTTGTGCAATTAACAATTTATCATAGTATATAGTTTTAATATATTTATTTAAATTGTATTTTTTTTAAATATGCGCGGTGGACTAGTGGTTATGCTCTTTGCCTCTGGTTCAGAGAGTCGCGGGTTTCAAACCCGGCCGGAGTCGATGGATTTTTTTAGGACGGAAAAATCTAAGGAGCAAATCCTCCGGGAGGTATTTTAAGTCGTGGTCCCCGAGTCTGACGATTTTCAGGGTTGTAAAGATCCTTAGGCTGAATAAAGAGGTCTCTAAGCAAATTTACCGACATCAATGACCTAGTAATACCTTAGTTGCCTGTTTGATGTCTCATTGGGTCGGTTTGTTGACCGCATGCCATCCATGACATATACGAGTAAAAAAGGTAACTAAAATTAACTTGGTCTAGTAACTCCTTACAAAGGAGAGGCTATGGCTCAACAATGGGCTAAGCTATTATAGATAGATGGTCCTTATGATTTCAATGTTACATATACGAATCTGTTCTTTTTTCGGTATTTTTTGTATCATTGTTAAATATGTACGGCGGCAATGTTATATTTATTAAACATATTGGAAATTTGACACGATATGAAATAAAGTAATGTACGCTATGAGGACTGGAAGTATTTTAACGAATTCTATTCTCATAACTTTTCCATAAAATTTTGTAATCCTTGCCAACGTAAATAAATATTGTACTTCCCACTGATCTCCAAAGTCTGTTTGTATGTTAGTATCTAGACCTATAGTTTCACTTGGATTCGCTTTGGACTTTAATTATTCGAGCTTTATTTTCGGTTTATATCTTCGACTATTTAACTCATGTCCCAAATGGGAGTCAACGACAATCACATTTCAATGATTTTTTATTTACAACCAATCACAGTCGTTTTTCACCTCGATTTTATCAGTTAAATACAAATCACTGTAAAATCAAGCTCCTCCTTTTTAACCTGTAACCTTATCGTGGTTGCGGGATATACTATAAAAACATTTGTAGCAATTGATTATACCACAAAAAAACACTGTTTGCACTTTCTTAAACGTATTTTTTTCCCAGATAATAACGTTCCAGAAAAGTATAATAATTTAATTAAGGGAAAATTGTGAATGTTTGTTGCAAACTGATAGTCTATAAGTCCGTAGTCATTTATATTTATTTTTTTTTAATTCATGTTAATTGCTAAGATTGGTTGGAGAAAACCCTCATGACGAGGACAATTCTCAAAATAAAAAATATATATGGCATATTTACATCATAGGACCTCAGAAATTAATTAATATACAATTTGATTGTGTTTAATTGTTTTCTCCACTAGGGTGCATTCTTACAATATGCGATCCTTTGGCAATAAATAATATGATCTGGTTGCAGTGATAAACAAGTGAAACATAACGTTTCTCATTTTGTTTCAAACATCGCCGTTTACATTAAATATATAAATAATTTAAAATAACTATATTTAAATAATGATTTGTGAGTAAACAGCTTAATTTCATTCGTTAAATAGTGCTAACAAATGCCACTCTTGATTTCCAAATTCTCTAGATAAATTGGAAATCACTCGTAATGCCACGATAATCTATCTTATCCACAAAAACCTAAAAATGTATTTTAATGTTATTTTGAGTAATATTTTATAATTGTGTTCTCCATTTTTCCAAAAATTGTGCAACATAATCTCTCATCGAAGTCGTCTTTGTTTAACATCACGAAAGTATTCTTTTTCCAAAGCACTGTTGAAAATTCGTTTCGGACTTATAACTGGACTTGAAGTACAAGTTATCGCTGTTTGTTTATAATTCGAACACCTGCAATCGCTGAGTCACCAACATACTGATATACTCTGCTTGAGAGTTAGGATAAGGGAAGTGAAGAGGGTAACCATTATAAGATCTGTAGTGCAATGCTGCATTCGCTGAGTTATTCCACTGGCCCCTATTCTCAGACAACTGAATCCAGTTTATATCCACGATATTGAATTCCCCAACATTCATATGAATACAATTATGTATCCCGCCAACACCTAACTACGGGTATCCCAATAAATATTTCTGAAAGCATTACTACTGTGACCCATTCGAGCTACATAATCTAACCATTTCCAATCTCCTAACATATAATATTGACGATATTATTACTACTCCATGATGCAACAATCCTAGGGGATTCTATGCCACCAACATAAATTCAAATAACCAAATCACCAATTTAAAAACTTAAGAATAAACGCGTTTCAGTAGCGACGCTACCATTAGGCCTATCAAGACTTAATATATTAAGTCAGTATTAAGTCTTGATAGTGATAGCGTCGTTACTGAAACGCATTAACTCTTCTAACTTTTTTAATTGGTAATTTGGGTTTTATTGATGTTTGTGTAATATGTTTATCACCAAGAAGATCATATTTATTAAATACACAGTTTATTGTTGCAGTATGTGAATAATTACCTGAGATTTTTCAAAAAAGAGTGAGAAATGCCTTGGAATGAAATGAGAAGTTGAGCTCAAAGTAACCTAAAATAAGCATATTTGCATATAAAATATGTATTAGTTATTGCTCAGTGTGGCCAACTTACCACAAAAACCTCTAAGAACAAGTGAACACTAAATGAATCTGATATACTAAATTGCCCAAACTAACACTAACTTGCCCACTTTCTCACCTTAACTTGTCCCTAATATACGTGGACTCCTGGGATAGATCCCCTTATATGTGGCTATAGTGGGAACATGTGTTATCACATGGCCAACATGACGCTAGCAGTCAGTTATTTTCCTATCGAATATTCACAGGTGGCATGATTGCATAGAATAACCCAGTCCTAGTATCCCTTGGCTATCATCCGGTTGCTGGCCTCGCACCCATGTGTTAATTTCACAATATTAGGGCAACTAATATATGAATGATGGAGTTCCTGTCGTGAAACTTACTCTGCTGTTATCCTTTATAGCACCGAATATTGCTTAAATATCATATTTTCGATTACCTTTAGTTTGTTTTCTTCCTTTAATGCAAGAGACCAAGTTTCATGCTCGTAGGGTATCAGAGGGAAGATCATCATTTAATAAATTTTAATTTTTAAATATTTAAGCACAAGAAAGTGGGGGATGCATCTTCATAACTGGGGAGTACTGTCTGAGCAGGGCTACTTAAGAACATGACATTTTACAAGTATGCGACATGCCTGCAGCAGTTTTTTCATAATGCTGTAATGTGCTCTGTTTTAAAATATTTTTTATAATTAAATAATATCGACACGTTATTTGCTATTTAAAAATTTCACTGGTGAATAAATCACTTATACCCAGATATGGGGTCGGTCCCAAGTTGTGCCGTTTCGACATTTCTGCCATGCTCGCCTCTGGTTGCGAGCTTCGCGACCTCAAACCCGACCGGAGTCAATGGATTTTTTTCAGGGAATAAAAATGATAAGTATGACTTATTAAAAAAATTAAGTAAATCCGTGGATCCACTAACGTAAATTGAGAGGCACGTAAAAGAGTCTCTGAAATAAGAGACGCTGGGCAAAATGAATCGGCTCTTTAGCGCCTAACTATTATTTGCGACGCTTAAGACTTAACTATTAACGAACTCAATTAAACAAATATTTATTTGTTTATTTATTCAATTCCCAAGTTGTGTTGTTTCGACATTTCTGGTATTCTCTCCTGACATTGCCGTAATTGCAACTCACTTCTGAATTGGGGCGCATGGAAGGCGAGGTTTCGCTGCCCCGGTGATATTATGGGTGATGATTATGATTGTAGTGGTGCGCCAGGAGAGTCATTAATCCTAAACTTAATCTTAGGCTAATATGATTGATGATTACTATGGTCATATGATGTTACGGGGACTGTTTGGGCCTTAAAGTTTTCTTGGAATTTTACAGGCGAGGGAAAACCCCGAAAAAAACTAGCCCAGGAAACTTGTCCCGAGCGGGAATCGAAACCGAACCCTCTGCAGGACGCTACCTCGAGACTACATCGGGGGACTTAAATATATATTACCAAGTTACCGCCATTAACACAATGGGAATATACGCTATAAAATTTTCCATAAGGAATAATATTGTTATAGGTCATTTCTACAATCACAAATCATATTCTATGCCTTACTTCCCCATTACAACTACAAGACACAGTGTATTGTGTTTGGATTTAGTGCCGACGATGTCTCGGTACCATGACTTATGATTTGTTTTATCTTTATTTAGAATTACAACTATAATGTAGGCCTAATTGTTTTTTAACTAAATGTAAAACATTTGTTTAGTACTCACCAATAGCATGTAGCGAGGTTGCACACTACAGCAGCCAACATATTTAAACACTTTTTTTACTATACACTCAAATGCCACACGATAATAATTATATGAAAACAATACACTTTGTTATATTTACAAACTTAGCACTCTATTTGGACGACACGTTACGTAGTACGATTAATAAAACGCGAAATGGAGACGCGATACGCGCACGATGCCGAACTCCATCTTAGGACACTATTTTATAAGCCACAAGCAACAGCGCATGCGCAGATGATTAGCTTCCAAATTCGTTCAAACATAATAAACGAGATATGTCTCAGATATTTGAAAAATTATGAAATACCAAACACCATCTTGAACTGCACAATTATGGAAATATAGTGAGCTATGAACTAAGAAATTAAAATATCTCTTATTTTCGAAGATCTACACTTTGCAAAGCGTATATAGGCCTATTGAATTACGTAAGTTTAATTTTCATTTGGATTGTTTTCAGTGCTTTAATTGGAGAAGAATATGGGGACAGCATCCCCCCAAATATTTGGACTTCATTTTTTATCTACTTCCTTATAATTTACTATAACAATATTGCCGGAACCATCTATACATATTATGTCAAAATGTCTTTAAAACTATGACAAATCAAGAGCCCAGAACATCTGAATACTACTACTCGTTTTATACAGTTGTATAGCGTCTTTATAGAAGTTTCTATGAACATGAGTCCTCAAATATTTTTTCCAACTAAAGCATTGATTGTTTTAATGCAACAATTATAAAAACGCATAATGAATTATAATTTCGCATTATATTGTAGATTTTCCCGCCCTCGCATTTGACCTTTTTTATTTATATGCCACAAGAGCGCAGCACAGTTGCATAGAAAGCTCTGACATCTATTTCAGCTCTCATGTACTAATAGCAGATATAGTTTATAATATAAAAAATTTTAAAAATAAATCAACATACTGAAAATCAGTATATTTTTCCTATCATTTCAATCGCTATACTATGAAACGATATCAAAATATATTATTCTCGAGCGTAACATATCCCAAATAACTTATTTAAAAATTAACCATATGAAAACAAACTTTACAAGGTCAAATTTGAATTTTTCCTAACATTCCTTACTTCATTCTTTAATTTAATCTTAAGGGTACATACTAGTTTCCTTCTGCTTTGCAGTGTATCTCTTATTCCTTTGTTCTTCTCATTTACCAAAATTCTCTCTTTTTCTTAACACACCATCATCAATCTGTTTTTAGTCTATCATTCTATAAAAAATACCTCTGTTTGCTTTTTCGTTAATGATGCAATTTTCCTAAAATCTAATTTTAATGAACATTAAACACTGGTTTAGGTGGAAAATATGTGTTGTGGGTACTCACCTTACTCAAAATTTTCCGTATTATTTCATTGACTTTTTTGCATGACATTTCTTCTGCTGACCTCTTGCCCAGGGGCAGCCAGTCCTTAAGGGCACAGGGGTACGTGCTCCTCTTATAATTTATTTGCTTATTTACTGATACTTAAAATGCTATTACAAGTTATGTAGTGTACCGTATATAATATAAATGTATCACTTTGGATTCCATCCATAGTAATTTTGCCCAAGGACAGGTCTTTCGCTGCAATCATAGCCTTATCATGCTATGTTTTGCAGCTTTACTAGAAAATTGTAGTGTGGTAGCTTCCTGTTGCTTTCCACACTGGTGAAGGATGATGATGATGATGATGGCCGGATGACTTTCGGGGACCGTTGGGCCCTAAGCTTCCTGACATTTGTCTTACAGGTGAGGAAAAAACCCCGAAAAAAAACCTCACCCAGGAGCCTGTCCTGACCGGGAATCAAACCTGGACCCGCTGCATGACAAGGCAGCATGCTACCTCGAGACCACAGCAGTGGACCAGTTTGTATTAAGGTACGGTAATTTATTTTATACAGTGTAAGAGCAAAGAGAAATATGAATCATGTTAACTTGGGCACATAATCCTTGTGGCCAGAATCTCACATATAAGGACAGTGTTCTTGTGGAGTATTGCGATTGACAATGTTCATGAGACGGAATGTTTTAACTTTAAGTATGGTTTGGACACATGCAGTGTCAAAAGCAATGTAGATAGAAAAATACATGAGTTCACTCCCTCAGATTTAAGGGTGTTCTAAGAGTCTGACTAAGTTACTCATCAATGGGCATGTACTTTCCTAACACAGTATGCTAATACGAAACAACTGACACTCGATTAGTGTTACCAAAGACTGTTCCTAAAAGCAATTGTTTCATCAGTAGTTTCCAGCTGTGGTGTTAAGTTCTTATTGTGAGTTTTATCGGCATGAAAGTGTTCATGATGAATTAAATTAAATAATCATTATCATCAATTGCAGTCATGGATTAGGACATTGGCCTATTCCGCTTCAGGATATAAATTGATCACTCCATCGCTTCTTAGGTCTTCCTGGGTCTCTTCGTTCTGTGGGTCTGTAGTTGAATAGCTGCAGAGGTAGTCTATTGTTTGGCATTCTAAGGAGGTGTTCATGCCAATTATTTTGGTATATTTGGATGGCTTCAGTGATTGCTGGTGTGTTGAGTGAGAGGTTTGCAGATGTCTTCATTTCACACGTGGTCATAAAGCGTATAACCCACTAAAGGTCTTAATAACTTCATTTCTGCAACTACTATCTTATTTAATTTACCTGTAGTAAGAGTTTCAGAGTCATAAAGTAGAGTTGGAAGAGCCATTGTTTTATAAAATTTTAGAATTGTATCTGGGCGTACTTTTCAGAGAAGAATGTTTTTTATTGTTCCTATAAGTTTTTTGGAATTTGATCAATTTTATGTATATGTCTTTACATGTTTCGTAGGAAAGGTTGCAGCCAAGATAATTTATTAACTTGTTCTATTATATTGTTGTTAATAACAAATTTTAGTTTGGTTTGGTAAAAAGCAAACCATTATGTTAAGACAGAATTAGGGCTAAACTGTTAGGACAACCGAGGCCAAATACATATATAAAACAAGTGATTAGTTATAAAATTATATCTTATACATGACACAACAGGTCACTATTATATATGAAAATGTGAGATGATTTGCAGTTAGCGTGTAAATATTTTTTTTTTAATTCCACTGGGGATAAAGACTGGCATGAGACCAGTAGTTACATATGCTTGTGAAACTTGGGTCCTAAAAGAAACAATAAAACAGAAATTACTAATTTTTAAAGAAAAATTTTAAGAAGAATATTTGGACCAAATAGAGGAACTGATAACCGTTGGAGAATCAAAACAAATAGCGAACTAAACAAATTAATCGAAAATCAGAACATAGTAAACCATATAAGATCTCTCAGAATTGGTTGGCTTGGACATTTGATAAGAATGGATGATCAGAGACTGGTCAAAAAACTCTTCAAATGGAAACCTATAGGAGGCAGAGCTGTTGGAAGACCGAAGATCAGATGGGAGGATGACACAATGAACGATCTAAGGAAAATGAAAGTGACTAGTTTGAATATGGCAAGAGACAGATTGGCATGGAGGAGGATTGTTGAGAAGGCCAAAACTTTTCACTTTTGAAGTTGTCATGCCTTAAGATGATGATGATGCTGATGATGATGATGATGATGATGATGATGATGATGATGATCATGATGATGACTGGCATGACAGATTTGAAACATCTACCCATAGAAGTTAAGAAACACAGATTTTTCTAAAAATAATCTCGACATTGAAATGACAGAGAATGGACCTGAAAAAAATTACAGATATTAATTTAGTATTTATATTTGGTTGTTTGTTGTTTTGATTTTTAGAATTTTTTTAAATTTGATTATTGTGACTCACCCACTACTCATTTCACAAACCGCCACTGCTCTTGTCTACTTGTAGCCATGACCTGACATATGGTGCAGGATGAAAAAACAGCAGGCATCCTCCCATATATGTTAAAAAAACAAGATTATTTACATGTTGCATATGTAGACTGCTTCTCTTCTTTGTTAACAGTTCATTCATAACATTGAATGACCTTTCATGCTCAGAGGTGGATGTTGAAAGTGTTATCCAGAATTTGCATAAATGCTTTCAAATCAAGGAGCATCGCATTAGTCTCTATATATTCCCTGAATATTGCAATGTTAATAATTTTTTCATTAGTTTTTTTTTCCCCCTCTATGTTTTAGGTTACTTTGATGATTGCTATGCTCATTTGCTCTGTTTTATCTGGTAAATATTTTCTTTCAATTGGATTATCATAAGTAATGCCATGAGTGATTTCCAATTTATCTAGAGAATTTGGAAATCAAGAGTGGCATTTGTTAGGACTATTTAACAAATAACATTAAGCTGTTTACTCACAAATCATTATTTAAATATAATTATTTTAAAATATTTATATATTTAATGTAAACGGTGATGTTTGAAAACAAATGAGAACCGATTGCTACGCTTCATTTGCTTCTTTTGTTCGTCACTGCAACCAGATCATATTATTTATTGCCAAAGGAACGCAATATTGTAAGAATGCACTCTAATGGAGAAAAAATGAAACACATAAAACTGTATATTAATTCATTTCTGATTGTCCTATGATGTAAATATGACAATTATATTTTTCTGGGAAAAATACATTTAAGAAAGTGCAAACAGTGGTTTATTTTTTTTTTTGGTGGTATAATCAATTGCTACAAATGTTTTTATTATACTCCCGCATGCGGTATGTATTGACATTCAAGCAGTATATATATACAATCTGGTAGCTATATTTCTTAAAGAGTCAGTCACTGCAAAATAATGTTATGATCTATTCAGAATGTTAAAAGGGGGTGCTTTCTTTATTATGATAAACTTTAGTTGGTAAATTCTAGGCAAAACACGACTGTGATTGGTTGTAAATCAAAAATCATTGTAACGTGATTGGTCATTGACTCCCATTTGGGGCATGAGTTAAATAGTCTCATTAATGAAATCAAAATTCTCTTGAATGAGATTCCCTAAAGACATTTACATAATGTCTCTTGTCTTTCAACAGAAAAATATCACACAGATTGTTTATACTTCTATTACCTTTAGTTATATTTGCTTCTGCAGGTCAATGAGCTGTGGTTACAATTTTCAAAGTCTTCAAATAACACTGAGCAACAAAACTGAAAGTTTTTTTTTGTCTCAGAAAGAAAAATATGTGAGTCTGATAGTATTTTTTCTCCTGAATTCAAATATGATATCGGTTTTTCTCCGTCACGCAAGGTTTCCGAGAGACAGGAATTTATAATTTCAAACACTTTAATATTTCCTACATTTGTAACTACACAATATTCAAACATTCGGACTCACCTAGAAAGTAAGAAATGAAGATTTTCTGCTATATTTCGCCTGTGGAGCATCTCTCTTGATGGTCCAACAATAATCGGCCAGCACATTAGGATTCCATTTGCCTTAACATCTCTTTTCCATAGCTGAAACCATTTGAGTTAGCTCATTTGGTTTTATTTTACAATGGACAAATGGACGAAAAAATGTTTATTAAAAAAATAATTATTTAAATCTATTAATTGAAATTGAAATAAAAAAAACTGTGCATGATGGAGAAATTCCGAATACATATTTGAAAACACAATAAAAAACTGTATTAAGTACAACTATTGGTATTCATGAGACAATAAATCATGCTTCCATTATTTGATTTATAGGTTTGACTTCTAAAGAAGTAAGGTGTGAGGCCTGGCTCATAATATGCACCAACCTCTGCTATATTATGCACTAACGCTGCTCAAAAATTGTCCCCTGTAAATTGATTTTATTTTACTATCAAATTGTAGAGTTGTGTCCTCAAATATCTTAAATATTACATTATTGTTGGCTTCTTCTAATTCTGGACTATGGCACATTATCATGGATTCTACAACAACCAATTAAACTGTCTGGGTCTGGGAGTGTGATAGGTATCTCTTATCTGAAGGTGCAAGGATTAGTTAGAGATCTCTGTTAGAGTATCATTTTTAATAAATTCATGAATATAACTCTTCTGAGCTAAGTTCTAGTTGTAATCTAAATAAACCAGATGTATGACTGCTTTTTCATTGGTCAAATAATGTTTTTTACCTTTAAGCATGTAAGAAAATGTAGTTCACTCTCTAACACTCAAAATAAAGAAAATAAAAATAATAATAAAAATATATATATAATATATATATCATCTAGCATGTGTCTATATAAGTTATATAGGAGAATTAAAATATATAATTACAATTTTAATACATTAAATAAGCATTGTTTTATTCTTACGCATGTGCAATGCAGAATACATTGGAATTACAATTGTTTTATAATGGCAAATTTTTTGTAGAATTTCTTAAACATTGGAAAGCAAGGCAATTGAAAAACTGAAATTAATAAATTATTTTGAATAATTTCAAACAGTTTAGTGAAAAATAGCTCACATAAAAACAATACAGCATATGGCAAAAATAACAGCAGAATTTACAGTAAAGTCAGCATGAAACATAAATTCTGTTATGTAGGTAGGAAATAACACTATGAGGTTTCTTTAATTAATGTTGAGTTGTTTTTGACTCGCCTCATACTTCTTAACTTCCTCGCAGACCCGGGTTTCATCACTGCATTTGTGACATTCTCGATGTCAGTTGTGAACGTGATACAGCATTGAGAATGTCACAAATGCAGTGATGAAACCTGGGTATGCAAGGGAGTTAAGAAGAATGAGGTGAGTCAAAAACAACTCAACATTAAATAAATTCTGTTCATAAAGAAATTGCACTGGTAAATAAAGGTTATCTATTGACATCATGGAAAAAACTTAAATGTTTAATTAGGTAGTCCTATACATAATTTTTTTGTCGTAGTAAATAAGAAATGGAGGAAATTCCCAATTATTGATACCACCTTAGCTTGTATTCGGCCTGAAATGTACTGCTAAATAAAGATTATCTATTGACATCATGGAAAAGCTTAAATGTCTAATTAGGTAGGCCTGTATATATTTTTTGTTATAAATAAATAAGAAATGGAGGAAATTCCTAATTATTGGTACCACCTTAGCTTATTTTCTGTCTTATTTCCCATAAAATATGATGTTGCCTAAGAACAATGTTTCTATCGTATAGGCCTACAATTCAGTCATTTGGTGGTTAAAAATAGTACCGTGGTTCCCCCAATAGATGGACTCAGCAGAGTAGTATCTTATGTAAGTTTGTTTACAGTACAAATGGAACTTAGCTTGTAATTAGTATAGTAAGATTTTACATATACCATTGCTTTTGCTTCTTTCCTTGTTACCTCTGTCAATTGTAATTGTGTAAAATGGTTTACATGGGTCCTATAACTCAGTCAAACTGCTTTTAACACTTCTTAAACTCGAAGCTGCCCATCTTATGGTGAATATGTTTCCTATCTTAGATATTGTCTGTCAAAAGCAGCTGTACATTCATTCAGTTGTAGCTGGTTTTTAGGATATATACCATACAGTTTATCAGAAAAACCAATGAAAATGATTATTGTCTGTCTAACTGATCTGGGCCCCCATAAGATATGCGAACTAAAGCCTACTTCCTTTTCTGCTTTGGCAAATCATTTCCCTTCCTGCATTCATATCTCTCTCTCTCTCTCTCTCTCTTGTGCTTGCACTCCAGTGTTGTCAAACTAAACTCCAACCTTGCATTATTCAATATTCAAAAGCCATGACACTGAGGGAAGTTCGGCAACATCCCTCCTTGATAAGTTACCGAGGCTGGTGTTTGACATAGTGGGATGGGAGTGCATTTCACTTAGAGTATCATGAACACACAGTTCTAGTCTATGGTTTGAGTAATGATGTGTAAGCATATTAGGAAAGAGTTTTTTTTTTTTATTTCTGTTGCAACTCTTTTTCTTACCAAGCATTACCAAGGCACCATCACAGGTAAATCCAACTAGGTTTGGTTTAAAGTAAGTACATTTAGATTATGTGAATTCAAATTCTCTAGCAGAGCTTCTTTGATTAATAATGCTGTTATGTTAGACAAAGTAAATGGACATAATACATTATAAGAGGAAATTAAAGAAAGATTGGTAAATGGGAATAAAGCTTATTTTGCAAATAGAACCTTATTTAAAAGCAAATTAATATCAAAAACTGCAAAAATAAGGTTATACAAAACACTCGTTAGACCAGTAGTTACATATGCTTGTGAAACTTGGGTCCTAAAAGAAACAACAAACCGAAATTACTAATTTTTGAAAGAAAAAATTTAAGAAGAATATTTGGACCAAATAGAGGAAATGATAACTGTTGGAGAATCAAAACAAATAATGAACTAAACAAATTAATCAAAAATCAGAACATAGTAAACCATATAAGATCTCTCAGAATTGGTTGGCTTGGACATTTGATAAGAATGGATGATCAGAGATTATTTGCCATTTGCAAAGAGAGAAGCAAAGGTTTCAAAGCATTTGGTGCGAGGGAATTACAATGTATATAAGAGAAAAATTTGCATCTAGATCGCAACTCACCTCGGTAGCTCAGTTGGTAGAGCATTTGGCCCAGAAAGCCAAAGGTCCTAGGTTCGAGTCTCGGTCTAGGCAAAAATTTTTCTCTTCAAATATAAAAAATATTATGTATTTGTTATTATTTTATTGTTTTATAAAATTACATTATTTTTATATGAATAAAAAATATTTGGACAATCATTGGAAGACATGTTTTAACACTAAAAATTATATTTTGTGGTAAAAATGATGAATTAAGAGATTACAATATTAAAAGCGATACAGAAGTTAATTTTTATGTAAAAATGTTAAGAAAAACTTATAACCCTGAGTTTCAAGTTCAATCCATTTAAACTGTATGCTGTTGTGGCTTTATTGTTATCCATATGATGATCTCAAAGTCCAATTCTTAGTTATAAACAGTTCTGTATTGAAGATGTCATGACAGAGAACCCAGATGCAGTCAAATCAATGAAAGAAGTTAGTTCTGACATTTCCATGAGATCTTCCACTTAGGTCTGCCAATAGGAACTCAATTCTTCACTCACTTTTCTGTCATAGCTAGAAAAATTGAGATTGCATATCCAGTTTCATCTAGTACAGTATATAAAAATCAATATATGTTTCGATGTTTTTATTATTAATTTCATACATCTCAATGATGGATAAATCATATTTAAAGAGAAAAATTATACGCTCAGACCGGGACTTGAACCCGGGACCCTTGGTTTTCTAGTTTTCTAATTCCCAAATATGTCTTCTTAATATAGGAGCCGCCATTTGCAAAGATAGAAGCAAAGGCTTCAAAGCATTTGGTGGGCGGGAATTACAACGTATATAGAGAAAGATTTGCGTTTAGATCGGTACTTGCTCAGGTAGCTCAAATGGTAGAGCACTTGGACTAGAAAACCAAGGGTCCCGGGTTCAAGTCCCGGTCTGAGCGTATAATTTTTCTCTTTAAATACAATATATGTTTGTTTGTATTCTATGCGTGGCCATACCTTTGATCCGATTTTGATGGGGCTTTTTGCAAAATGTTCAGGAGATTCTCGGGATGAACACAGGCTATAAGAGAGTTGTGATATTAACCCCTTCACCGCTAAAAATCACCCTTTGTAGTGAAAAAACGTGAAATAAAGTCCCTATTTTGATGCTTAAATGGCTTACGTTGCCTAAACCATAACAAATACACCAAATTAATGTACACAGAATTGAACATCTCAAAAAAACTCTACAAAAAGTCTGCAGTAGCATATGTTTATCTTCTATGGATAACTCACAATAATCATTTTCGTCTTTTATTGATGACAAGAAGATCGGGATAAGCAGATTCCCGGACAAGTATAACAGCACAAGGCTGGTGGTAAAAACACATTAACATTTATTTAGGAGTAGCAGCAGCGCATACTGGGTATTAGCTAGTAAGCTATAAAATATCCATATTGGCATTAAAAGAATCTATTAATCTGTAATCATATTGTGATTGTTATTAAAGCCAGGAAGTTCATGTATATGCATACATTTTTCCAATTGGTTGCAATTAATTGATGATTATCTTCAAAAATCATCAACAGCTTCTTAAATTAAATTAAATATTGCATTGATAGAGAGTTAGAATTTTAATGACCTATCTCATATTTGTAGATTTCTTGAAGACTATTTCTATATGTTACACATCATTATCAATTCCTTCTAACTGTTGAATCAGTGGTTGGTGATCCTGTAGGTTTATTTCAGCTCCCTCTGTTGGCTGACTGATGAACTTCCAAATCAAATCTCTTTCCTGGGAATTTCAAAATTCACGATTCTGTATTGACTTAGGCTTTCACGGCTGGAGTTGCTATGATGATCTTGAAGAAGATTCCCAGATTGTAGGCCGTGGTCTTGAGGCTTGAAGTTCCCCGATGTTTTGCCAGAGACTGCATCTCGCATCCTCAAGACAACCCTTGAGGATGCCAGATGCAGTCTCTGGCGAAACATCGGGGAACTTCAAGCCTCGAGATCACAGCCTACAACCCGGAAATCTTCTTCAAGATCATTCACGATTTTATTTTTGTGAATGTGAATTTTCTCCCAAATTGTGAGCTCCTTAGATTTATCCAACTGTTTCAATAATTTGGCTTTTGGGTTGGATAAATCTACGGAAATCACAATTTGGGAGAGAAATTCACATCCACAAAAATAAAAATAAAATCGTGAATTTTGAAATTCCCAGGAAAGAGATTTGATTTGGAAGTTCAATCAGCCAACAGAGGGGAGCTGAAATTAAACTATAGAATCACAAACCACTGCTTCAACAGATGGAAGGAATAACATATCAAAACTAGTCTTCAAGAAATCTACAAACATGAGGTGAATCATTAAAAGTCTCTATTAATGCGTCTGGAAAACCTGATGATGGTATGCATGGCATATCAAAACATGTTCAGTTAGAGCACAAGTTATGACTCCGAATTCGTCTTTTTTTATTGCTGCATTTGAGAAGTTACTTCTTTCATTCCAGTGACTGCATAGAAGCACATACTGCCCTGTACAGAATGTTTTAAAAATTATAATTAATATTTGTACAATATTTTGTAAAAAGCCACATTACTTTTTCTTTCAGAGCTATGAGTATGTGATTTTAAGAATACAGTGCATTTACAAATTAAGTCACACATATAGGGAAATTATGATGCTCAAATGCTGATTATCTTCTCTGATTGTCGGTCATCAAGTTTTATCTTCTTTTCATTTGGTGAGCTATCAAATTCATCTGACACTTTTCTGGTCTCTGGAGATCCTGCTTCCATTTCCTCCTGTTAAAAAAAAAAGCATTGTTAACCAAAAATAAAACATACAATATCATCAAAATAAAATTAAACAGTTGTTTAAGTTATAAATTATCTTTTTATAAGAATTAGATCTACCAAAGAATATCTATAAATTCTAGTATATTCTCAAGTATTCCCTCCATGGTATCTTTACCTTGTCATGGTGGAGTGGCTTGCGTGCTTAAATGATCCCGAGAGCTATGTCGGTGGTAGCATTGCTGCCAATAGGGTCAAAGGTGATAAGCCAGACAAAAAAAGTACTTTGGTCAAAAGAGTGACGATCTTTCACCGTAAAAATACAACCGTCAAGAAATGCGGACATGGGTTCAACTGGGGTAAAATTTCCCGGAGGTCAAATAGTCCCCCATTTAAGTTCTCCGGGCGGGGACTACTTCAGGGAACCCATGCCAAAGGCTCAAACACAGGGACATGTTCCTAGGAACATGCAATGTTAGGACTTCATACAATAGCGGGGCACTAGAGGTATTAACCCGTGAATTAGATAAATCACCCTTCGATATAGTTGCTTTACAGGAAGTTAGATGGCCAGGAGAAGGTAGTCAGGAATCAGGAAGCTTTGCATTATACTATGGGGGTGCAGAAAGACCTGAATTTGGAACGGATTTTTTAGTCCGAAGGAGGATCCTGTCCGCTATCCGAGATATTGACTCTTACTTTAAGGGAGAAAGGAGATTACAAGTATTTGAGAATAAAGTTCTTAGGAAAATTTTTGGACCAAAGAGAGATGAACAGACAGGTGAATGGAGAAGAACTACATAACAGTGAACTACATGGTCTTTATAGGAAGCCAGATATAATGAAAACAGTTAAGTCTCATAGACTGCAATGGGCAGGACATGTGGCATGAATGGGGAATCAAAGACGTGCATGGAAGCTTCTTGTAGGAAAACCAGAAGGAAAACATCGAGTTGGTAGACAAATAATGAGGTGGGAGAATAACTTAACTATGATTTGAGGGAAGTAGATTATACAGGGGATGATTAGAAAACATTAGCTCAGGATAGGGATGTATGGAGAGCTTATGTCCGCGCGGCCATGAACCTATGGGTTCGATAGTGCCAGTGAGTTAGTTATATTCTCAAGTGTTAAGTTCTTTGTGACATACTGACAAATACAGCATATTTCTTCCTTTGGTTATATGTATGGGAAATTCATAGCCATCAAGCCCCTATATTTCAAATGTGTAGCAAAAATTTTAAATACTTCTTCTTCTTCACTTCACAGGCTAGGCAAATTGCCTGTTCTGCCTCACAGTTGTTCTGTCCATCTTTTCACTGGCCTTCCTACATTCCTTGAACCTCTTGGCTTGTAGATGAATGCTGCTCTTGGTAATCTTGATACATTCATTCTTTCCACATGTGTAAACCATTTCTCTCTACATTCTCTGATTTTCTCATCCAATGGATATATATTTAACTCTGTTCTTTTTTTTTTAAATACTTTTTTATCAATAAAAATAACATGTAAATAATGTTGTTAATCTCTCTTCATCTAGTCTTGTATCCTCATTCCAAAGGTAAGGTATATTGTTAATAATAATAATTTTATCAATATTTCTTACAGGATCTGCTCTAACATTCAGTTCATGTGGAATACAGGCCTTCTTGTCTTACTATGATCACTACCTAATGGGAAATTTATGGGCATCAAAAAGAGAGTTCTGAAGTAGCATTACTACAGAAATAAATTTATCAATATATTTATAGCCTCGCCAATTCTTTGTTATTGGTACAATCTCTTTGAGGTAAAGCCAATCACAACAACCTAATTGTTCTCAATATAGGACATATGCTACAGCAACATGCTGTTTACCAAAGCATATTCCTCCCTCTGGATGGACCCAGACATATGAGATGAGTAATGTGCCACAGCTACAGAAGTGTGGTTCATTCCATGCTACCAGCTTTAGGACTCTCTGCTTGTTTGGCCTTGTGGTTTTGATTCCCTACTCTAGAGATGAAACACCTCATCTCTTCATAGTTAAATATGGGAAATAACATTATGAGGTTCTTTATTCTTAAATTAATGAGTTATTTTTTAACTTCTTACCTCATACTTTATGTTTCTTCAAACACGGGAACTAGTTTTCGAGAGAGATCCTTCTCTCGAAAACTAGTTCCCATGTTTGAAGAAACATAAAATATGAGGTAAGATGTTAAAAAAAATGACTCATTAATTTACCTCATCTCTTACTGAATTCACTTTGACTTTGAGCTCATTGCTGATGCCACTAAATAGCGCTGACAAAGTGACACAAACCCTACACTGATAGCCGTTAGGGAATTTGGCTGCCAAGGAGCCTCAACTGGTTCCAGCAAGCAGCACTCTGGGCAATGCTTAGTTATTCTCATCACTCAGCAACAACAGTAGCAATAAAGCCTATGAAGGAAGTTCCATTAAGTCATATCTTATTTTAGACTGAAATAAAAAATACAAATGTGCCTATTCAGCACAAGGTAGTGACATTATATCTAACTAACTCACTGGTTCTATCAAACCTGTAGATCCATGGCCACGCAGACATAAGCTCTCCATACATCCCTATCCTGAGCTAATGTTTTCCAATCATCTCTTGTATAATCTACTTCCCTCAAATCATGGATAAGGTTATTCTCCCACCTCATTCTTGGTTTACCAACTAGGCGTTTTCCCTCTGGTTTTCCTACAATAAGCTTCCATGCATCTCTTTCATCCCCTATATGTGCCACATGTCCTTCTCATCACAGTCTATGCGACTTAACTGTCATTATGTCTGGTTTCCTATACATATCATGTAGCTCACTATTATGTAGTTTTCTCCATTCACCAGTCTGTTCATCTCTCTCTGACCCAAAATTTTTCCTAAGAACTTTATTCTCAAATTTTTGTGTTCAAGCCTTTGGCATGGATTCCCTGAAATAGTACCAGTGGAACCCATGTCGTATTTCTTGATGGTTGTATTTTTACGGTGAAAGATCGTCACCCTTTTGACCAAGGTACTTATTTCATCTGGCTTATACCTTCGATCTGTCCAGCATGGGTAACCCTTTCGGCAGCAATGCTACCACAGGCATAGCTCTTAGGGTCATTTAAGCATGCAAGCCACTCCACCATGACAAGGTAAAGATACCATGGAGGAAGTGACATTATATCATAATAAATAATTTTTAGGACAAAATAATAAAATTTGCACTCCAAAATTGGTATCAGTATTTCCCAATTACACTGGTCAACATGATTTTTGTCTCATGAGTACCAATAGTTGTACTTAATGCAGTTTTTTATTGTGTTTTCAAATATGTATTCAGAATTTCTCCATCGCCCAAGTTTGTTTTTTTATTTCAATTTCAATTAATGGATTTAAATAATTATTTTTTTAATAAACCTAGATTTCTTCCTGGAAAATCTTGGTGCAGTGAGCGATGAGCATGGGGAACATTTTCATCAGGAGATATCAGCTATGGAAAAGAGATATCAAAGCAAATGGAATCCTAATATGCTGGCCGATTATTGTTGGACCATCAAGAGGGATGCTCTACAGGCGAAATATAGCAGAAAATCATCATTTCTTATTTTCTAGGGGAGTGCGAATGTTTGAATATTGTGTAGTTACGAATGTAGAAAATATTGAAAGTAATTTGAAATTATAAATTCCTGTCTCTCGGAAACCCTGCATGATGGAGAAAAACCGATATCATATTTGAATTCAGGAGATAAAATACTATCAGAATCACATATTTTTCTTTCTGAGACAAAAAAAAGTTTATTTTTTGTGCTCAGTGTTATTAGTAGTGTTACAAGATACAAGAAGGGAAATTTACTGAAACAGCAAAAATGAGATTCTTGAGATCTGTAGCTGGCTACACCTTACTGGATAAAAGAGGACTAAACATCTTTAAAGTAATAGATAGAACAAATGTATGGATAGAATAAAATAATGAAAAAAAAATTGGAAAACAATATACTCAAGGAATGGAAGAAGAATAAATTCCTAAACTAATGATGAATTTCAACCCAAAAGGTAGAAAAAAAAGTTGGAGATCGTAGACAAGATTGGCTCAACATTGTTAAAAAAATGAGCCTGGAACAAACCCCATAAAGACTTAATCCATGAAGCTGGTTTGTTGATTTTTTTTATTTGAAGAGAAAAATTTTCGCCTAGACTGAGACTTGAACCCGGGACCTTTGTCTTTCCAGGCCAAATGCTCTACCAACTGAGCTACCGAGGCAAGTTGCAATCTAGATGCAAATTTTCCTCTTATATACGTTGTAATTCCCTCATATATAAGAGGAAAATTAGCGTCTAGATCGCAACTCACCTCTTATATATGTTGTAATTCCCTCATATACGTTGTATATAACAGGAAAATTTGCATCCAGATTGCAACTCACCTCGGTAGCTCAGTCGGTAGAGCATTTGGCCCAGAAAGCCAAAGGTCCCGGGTTTGAGTCCGCGGTCTAGGCAAAAATGTTTCTCTTCAAATAAAATGTATCCTTCAGTGAGAAGTGTTAAATTAATAATAAAAACATTATTGGTTTGATGATGTTGCAAGATAAAAAAAAGTCTGAACAAATGAAAAATTTCATATCACTTACCTCATCACTGTTCATTTCTGAGAGAACTTCATCCAACATTTTGACAAAATGATCTGCATTTTCATGTGTGAACACCATGGGGGGTTTCAGTTTCAGCACATTTCTGTCAGGTCCATCTGAACTCACTAATATATATTCTTCCTTCATCCTGCATTAAAAACACATCAATATAATTCTTTCTTATCTCATGATAATCTATTTATTGTCATAAACATCCATTTAGATATAATCATATGGCTTAAAGATGATTCTATTATTTCTCATTATACAGGGATTTACAAGGGCATTTACTGAAATTATACAATGAGATTTAATAATGTTAGGTTTATTCAATAGCGACGCTAGGATCATATATAAATGTGATTATCAGCTGGCGAGTGATAAACTTCCTCAATATTTCTGAGTTAATTGATATTTATTAATTTAATTTATGATTGCTTTATTGTACTATAATTTTAGTCTATGATTTATAAACTTTGTGAATAGATACAGGCTGCTGGCCTCACATCCACATGTGTTAATCACAGAGGTAGATGATCATCTAGCCAGTGTAGGGGTGACATGTGATCAGAATGTCGGGTCCCCCATCCGTTATAGCTGGTCTTCTCAATCTGGAGTCGCTATTTATTGTAGTTACCCAAATGCTCACGATGCTGTGTGGCACCAGTCCCATACTGGCCGAAATTCTAGAAAATTTCTTCCCCCATGGGGATTTGAACCAGCACAAGTCCCATAACTCTGCACCAAGGCTTCTTGCCTTTACCACTTGGCTACGATGTAGAACTTATAAATAGATTAGCTTCAATTTAATTTGCATTTCAATAAGATATAAGGGACTGAAGCGTTCACAATGTCTTCTGTTTACCACTTAACCTCTTCCAAAATTGATGTGAATGGAGGAAAATGAATGAAACTTCATAATGAGAAACTCCAGAATCTATATCATTATCCTAATATTGTCAGGATTATTAAGACTGGGAGATTAATGTAGCTCAAAAGAGTGACACTAAAATGGTTTCAAAATTTTTATTGGGAAACCTTTGGGAAAAAAGAACATTAGGAGGTCTAAGTATATGTGGGAGAATGTACAGATGGATCCTAGAAATTGGATATTGGGGATATGAACTGGATCCAACAGGCTGAGGATAAAGACCAGGAGGGCCTTATTGAAAACAGCATTGACCCTATGGGATTCATAACCCATATAGTTAGTTATTGTTTAATTTTGAGTTAGTTTTTTTAAACATTCTTACCTCATATGTTTGTTTTGTTGGACGATCGTTTCAAAGCTTATTGCTCCATCCTCAGTTTGTCACAAACTCGTTTTTTCTTGTCGTCAAGTTTTAAAATAGTTATTGTTTATTATTATTATTATTATTATTATTATTATTATTATTATTATCATTGATGATGATGTTACTGTACTTATTACTGCTTTCGTGTTACATTGTTATGGTTATCACTTGCTTTCATTACTGTTACGTTATTATTAGTGTTTTATTATTACTTACTTACTTACTCACTGGCACTATCGAACCCATAGGTCCATGGCCGCGCGGAAATAAGCTCTCCATACATCCCTATCCTGAGCTAATGCTTTCCAATCATTCCCTGTATAATATACTTCCCTCAAATCATAGTTAATGTTATTCTCCCACCTCATTCTTGGTCTACCAACTGGGCATTTTCCTTCTGGCTTTCCTACATCATCATCATTATGATCATCATTGTCCTCCTCCTGGTATATATCATCATCAATATTATTAGAGTTATTATTAGAAAGATCTGTGATCTATAATTCACATCTCAGCAGATGTTGTTAACTCTATTAAATGCTAATTCAATATTGAGACAATAATGTACTGCTAAAAAAGATTCCCCTGATAAGTTGTCCAACATTGAGGTCGCAATCTTTAATGTCGATATGAACTCACAATTAAATTTACCGGTACGCTGTTATCCCTTTTAGTCCTTTAATCAAAATAATTTGATCAGTTAATCATATATTTATGCTAAAAAAAACAAATAATTTTGTTGATCAACTAAACATAACCCTAAAGGGACCCAAAAAAATAACCATCTAATCTTGTCCAGCATATTGCCAAGTTGAGATAAGATGAAGCCACTGCTGTTGAAGGTCTTGGATATACATAGATGACAACAGACCATACCTGTTGCAACCAGAATAGGAGGCAGGTGAATGAAATTTTATTTTAGGAAGTGATATTTTGAAGCTGTTTTAATTATTTTTAGTCTGTTCATCTTACCTACCTCAATATTAATGTTGATTTGTTCTGGAACATGTTTCGATTATATCATAATCAACATCAGCATCTTGCCCAGACTGGTTAGATTTATGTTGCACACCCTGGATGTTGATGTCAGCTCCATCCTATGGTTGGCCAAAGAACCTCCAAACAAGGTCACGCTCTGTCGGTATTTCAAAATTCATCATTGTCTTCTCCTGGTACGTATCATCATGAATTTTGAAACACCGAGGAAGCGTGACCTTGTTTGGAGGTTTTTTGGCCAACCACAGGATGGAGCTTACATCGACATCCAGAATGTGCAACATAAATCTAATCATTTTATTTAACTTTCACAAGGAAAGAACACTATGAGGTTTAATTTAAGAATTAAATGAATGTTTTTATTACCTCACCTCATATCCTTTTTCTTCTATACTGCAGTTTCGGAGCTTATCTCCATCATCAGTAGCCTCTGATCGACCAGTGTTATGTCATTACTTCGATAGAAGTAAAAAGAAAATCGCCAAGAAACGACATAACACCGGTCGATCAGAGGCTACTGATGATGGAGATAAGCTCTGAAACTGCAGTATAGAAGAAAAAGGATATGAGGTGAGGTAATAAAAACATTAATTCAATTCATAAATCTAACCAGTCTGGGTAAAATGCTGATGATGATAATGATATAATCGAAACATGTTCAAGAACAAATCAACATTAATATTGAGGTCAAATGAACAGACTAAAAATAATTTAATGTGAATTGAAATTTAATTAAATGGATGAGGAAGTGGTGGTATGAAGATTTTGGTATGAAAAATGAGAGAAACCCCAAGAAAAGCTAGTTCTGGTTCAATTCATCCATCATGAATCCCACATGGAATTAACTAACTGAGATGCAAACTTGGGACCCAGAGATTGAGGATGAGATGCCAGATTTGTCTCATCTCCAGTATTTGTTATAATAAATTAAACTCTATGATACAATAGGCCTAGGAGATCCTAGGTCTACCATCCTGTTGCTAGCCTGACATCCACGTGTTAATAACAAAGGTGAATGATCATCCAGTCAGTCTAGAGATGTCATATGGCCAGCGTATGTTGATTCCCCCAGCCATTATAGGTGGTTTTCTCAACATGGAGGTGCTACTTATTATAGCTACCCCAAATGCTTCACGATGCTGGGTGGTCACCGGTTCCATATTAGCCAAAATTCAATGAGAAAATTTCTTCCCCTATGGGGACTTGAAAAAGTGCAAGTCCTGTAACCCTGCATCACAGATATGAAGCCTTAAATTGCTCGACCATGGCATGGTACATATTAGTTACATCATCATCATCATCCATGCAAGTATTAGGCCATGTGGCCTGTTACAGTCTCAAAGAGGAATTTTCCATCCACCGCTTTTTTGGACGTCCCAGCGATCTATCGAGGCTTGGTTTGAGACTTGAAAGCAAATGTAAATTTTTTTCGCCCAATGGATTGCTGGCCCGGAGGGGTATTATTGTGGGGTTCCCACTAATGTAGCATTTCCTCTACATTAAGGTGATGTGGTTATATTGCCAGTACCTGATCCTCAGAGCCTCATTTGTAATAGCAGGTGTTGCAGTAGTTATTGTATTGTATTGTAAGCCCATGTTTTCCCTTTACAGAGATTTAGGCACTTCTCCCTACACGGAAGAATTTGAACCATACTAATTTAGTTACACTTGTTTTCTGTATAAATGTCATTTATGAGTGGTCCGTGGTCAGCGTTCCGCCTCATACTGAGATCTAGAAAACCAAGGTAGTACTAGGACGGGAAAATTCGGTAAATTTTGCTTAGAGGCCTTTTCATTCAGGCTTAAGGATTTTTTATGAGCCTGAAAATCTTCAGACTCGGGACCCACGGCTTAAAGTCCCTCCCGGAGGACTTGCTCCTTGGATTTTTCCGTCCTAAAAAAATCCATCGACCCCGGCCGGGTTTGAACCCGCGACCCTCGGGACCAGAGGCAAGGAGCATAACCACTAGTCCACCGCGGCCAATTATACAGTATATAAAATAACATAAACAAATATGTGATACCTGGAGATTATATGCTGTGCCTCTGCAGTGGCAGGTATTCTTGTTTCTCTGTCCTTAACAAGCTCGATGCCTGTAAACAATCCAACACCTCTCACATCTCCAATTATGGAGTATTTTTGTTGTAGTTGTCGGAGTAAATTAAGCAAGTGGTTACCAACTCTTGTTGCATTTTCCCTCATCTTCTGTCTCTCCAGAACTTCCAACACAGAAATGGCAACTGCGCATGACACAGGGTTTCCTCCATACTACAATATAAAAGCCAACAATTATATTTCAATACATAATAATCAAAATAATACCACTGTTAGCCCACCTAACACTTTCAAAAGTTAGAACTAAACTCTTTGATATTTAATTAAAACGTAACATAATATCAGAACGAGATACAACAATCCATTGATAGTAGTCTAAATGTTGAAAACAATAGTAACATAATAATGTATATATTAGCCTAATCAAACAAACAGATAAACTAAAGGAACTCACAGTCTGGGAAAAATCCACATCCAAAAAACAAGAAAGACAAACTCATGAATTTTGAAACTCCCGCAAATTTTGACCTGATCCAAAGGTTCATCGGTCCACCGATAGAAGTAAGAAGGAAACCGCCAAGAAACGACGTAACACCGGTCGACCAGAGGCTACTGATGATGGAGATAAGCTCCGAAACTGCAGTATAGAAGAAAAGGATATGAGGTGAGGTAATAAAAACATTAATTTAATTCTTATAATAATGTATATTGTATGCATTGCATATATACTGTAGCATTCCAATATTATACAATGTGCTTCAACGTGTTTAAATTCCCACACTTTAGCCGTCCTCCCGAGGCTAACATGGAAAGATATCTTGAGAATTTGTTTCACAGGCACATTCAAGCTGATCAGTAGCACATTGTGCTGCATTTCAAGCACAATTTGGGAGAGAATTTACATCTGTAAGAATAAGATGAAAACCATTAATTTTGAAATTCTCGGAGAAAAATTTTTAAAAATTGATTTGGTAGTTCATCGGTCAGCCAGCAGAGGGAGCAGAAATCAACTTATATCATGGACAACCGCAAAACAACAGTTGGAATGCATCAACAATGTTGCGCAAAAGTGACAAAGTCTGGTCTGCATAAAAATAAAAAATATGAGGTGATTAAAATAGCCAACTCATTAATAATTAAAAGAAACTTCATAGTGTTATTTCCTACGTTATTAAATAATATGAATTATTGACAATTATGTATGTCCACCGCTGTGGTCTCGAGGTAGCATGCTGCCTTGTCACTCAGCGGGCCCTGGTTCGATCCCTGGTTGGGGCAGTTTTTCAGGGTGAGGTTTTTATCATCCTTAACATTATCATCATCATCCTTCACCAGTGTGGAAAGCAATGGGAAGCTACCACACCTACAATTGAGGGGTCAGTGGAATAAGGGCCCATCCCCAACTGCACTAAGTTTGGAGAAAAATTGCATTTTATTAAATTCTACATTGAGTAAAATATATAGAGCACACATTGATAATATTTGGTACATGTCTTGTACATAAAGTAAGCTTTCTGCCTGCAAATGTATAGACCACTATGTTGTTTCATATGTCTAATCAAAGAAAAAGAAAATTGAGAATATAAAAATACAACATAAATAAACAAATTAAATAACACTTTAACTTGAATATTGCATTAATCTATGTATTATACGTTTGCAGCATTTATATTATCATCATCATCATCATCATCATCTGATTTAAGGCTACTGTTAAAATATCTGGTGTACAGGTGGTACAAATGTCATGAGAGTCATGATGTCTTCTTTATCATCCTACCATTAGGATTATTTGTTATCAATATTACATCTCGTAATACAGGACACTTTGCCTTTTTTAAAGGGTTATTACTGCCTCTAAAGTCAAATCACTGAAAATAGATTTTATGTATATTACGTGTCTGTTTTCCACAAAACGAAACTGAGATGATTTTCTGATGTCTACCTTATGATTGTCCAGCATCACATTTCTCTTTGTGAACATTTAAGTTATCCAAATATTTAAAATTTTCTGCATTTGTCTCAATTATTGTAAATGGTTTTTTGTTCAACTCTTTCTTATGAGGTGAGTCCACTGTTCAGGTGTATAAACCACTTGTGTTTTTCTTTTATTTTTTTCAATCACACCAAAGTCAGCATCACAGGGAAGGAAAGTGTGACCTGGTACAAGAAATGTATGTTCAATTTCTTCAAACCAACCACAATCAATCTTGTGCAGCCAAAGTCCCATTATTGTATAATTTTTGTTTTGAACAACACATGAATCACTATATACATTATAAGTTTCTTTTTATAGCACTTTTTTCAATCAGTGGCACAGCTTTTAATAAGCAACTAGCAATTTCGTCCGCACTTCTTGAAGCAACTGATTCAGGCCGATATATATTCTTTTCCACTGTTGCGTAAAATGTTCTGCTTCATTTTATTCTACTGTTGCACATTTATTTTTCTTTTCTTATATTTTATTACACTATTTCCATTTGCACAAGAATCTGCCGCATCAGCCATTCTGCATTTACTGATATTTGCCGTCAATGCTAGTCAGTATTGCAGTGGACTACAGAGTAGCGGACAATATACGGTCACGTGTCAGCAGTTGGGATGGGCCTTTATTCCCCACGCGCGTGAAGAAGTTGGAAATTTTTCTTAGACATAAAGTCTCATTTAACCTCTTTTGAGCAAAGTTAGAATTATGAGCTTCTAAAGATTAACAGAAGATGGCCATAGGATACATCTGCAAATAACTAAAAATCAACCATTGGTTGGGATGGGCCCTTATTCCACTGAGCCCCTCAATTTCCTAGTAAAGCTGCAAGCATAGCATGAAAATGCTATGATTGCAGTGAAGGACCTGCCTTCAGGCAGAATTACTATGGATGGATGGATGGATATCAAATGTTGTAAATAGGAATAATAAAGATTGACAAGGCTGAGAAAGGAAACATACATTAAAAACAGGAAGTTAAAAACCACACTATCTTGAGTATTTTAAACAGTTACAAACCTCGTAGAGATTATTTTGTGTTATGTGATATAACATAAGATATTTCCTTTAAAATCTTGTTTCTTACTTACTTACTTACTTACTTACTTGCTCACTGCCTAACATTCCATGTTCCTGGAACATGTCTCTGTGCTTGAGCCTTTGGCATAGGTTCCCTGAAGAAGTCCCTACGCGGAGAACCGAATGGGGGACTATTTGACCTCTGGAAAATTTTACCCCAGTTGAACCCATGTCCATATTTCTTGACAGTTGTATTTTTACAGTGAAAGATCGTCACTCTTTCGACCAAGGTACTTTTTCGTTGGCTTATCACCTTCAATTATAATTTTATAAGTTTAATTGGTTGGATTATTATTTTAACTTTAGGAATTATTTTGTTGGGGTGATGGAAAGATACAATTAACTCCTTTTTTTTATAAACAAGGATTTATGGTTGGTTGACCCAGATGTTATGATTAAAAGACTAAATTACCTTAGGGATAACAGCGTAATTTTAATTGCCAGTCCAGCATGGGTAACCCTATCGGCAGCAATGCTACTGCCGGCATAGCTCTCAGGATCATTTAAGCAATCAAGCCACTCCACCACGACAAGGTAAAGATACCATGGAGGGTAAAATCTTGTTTCTAGTAATGAAACTGCACATAGCATGAACTTGCTTCATGCACACTCACCGTGTTAAAATACTCCATCCCGGTATCTCTGAAGCTCTGTGCAATCTGTGATGTTGTGATAACAGCAGCTACAGGGTGACCATTACCCATAGGTTTTCCTACAGTCACAATGTCAGGAATAACATCTTCACCTTGCAGTTGAAATGCCCACCAATGTTTTCCAACTCTTCCAAAACCCACTTGCACCTCGTCAGCAATGCAAACACCT
The DNA here is from genome assembly GCA_030220185.1 of Diploptera punctata. NCBI lineage: Eukaryota > Metazoa > Arthropoda > Insecta > Blattodea > Blaberidae > Diploptera > Diploptera punctata. Next base: position 3,978 of record JASPKZ010000860.1, on the reverse strand, counting down.
CCAGCCTCACGTACATACCTGCAAACACCAAGTGCATATTCTAAAATGTGCAAATTAAATTTGAGAAGATAAATATATGCCTCAATTGGAATTTGAACCCTATATCTCTGGTTATGTACACTAGCGCTCTAACGATTTAAGCTAATAGGCTTCCAATTTACTTATAGATTTTTTTAGTATAAAGAAAAATCTATGAGTAAATCAAAGTTCAATAGTTTAAATCATTAGAGCGATGGTGTGCAGAATCAGAGATTTAATGTTTAAACGAAGTAACACTATGAGGTTTAATTTAATTATTCTTTTTCTTCTTCCTCCTTCCAAGTATTAGGCCAAGGCCTGTTACAATCCTATAGAAAATTTTCCCTCCAGCATTTTGATCCTTCCAGGAAATTCTCGTATAAGACTTGAAAGCATAATAATAGTCCCTTCATTGGTTGCTGGCCAAAGGAAGGCAAGACCAGTGATGGGGCTGCCATCTTATAGCCTCTGGTCAGGCTTTTCTAGAGAAGAAAAGAAAATAAAGAAAAGAAGAATGGAAGAAAGGAAAGACTCCCTAGCCCTCGGATGCCCTAATAGTGTTGGGGTCGAAAAAACAAGAGTTAACCAAGAGAGGTTAGATAGTAAAGTTAAAAGAGTGCAAAACACAAGTAAATGGAAGAAATTTTTTGCTCAGCTTGGGCACCTTGTGGTCGCCATCCACATATCCCCTAGATGAGGACCCCTGAGGCTTTAATTATTATGAGTTAAATTTTCTGTGACTCAAAAAACAAAAAGTGATAAATGAAAGTACATATGCTTGTGAAACTTGGGTCTTAAAAGAAACAATAAAACAGAAATTACTAATTTTGAAAGAAAAATTTTAAGAAGAATATTTGCACTAAATAGAGGAACTGATAACTGTTGGAGAATCAAAACAAATAATGAACTAAACAAATTAATAAAAAATTAGAACATAGTAAACCATGTAAGATTTCTCAGAATTGATTGGCTTGGACATTTGATAAGAATGGATGATCAGAAACTGGTCAAAAAAACTCTACAAATGGAAACCTATAGGAGGCAGAGCTTTAGGAAGACCGAAGATCAGATGGGAGGATGACACAATGAATGATCTAAGGAAAATGAAAGTGACTAATTTGAATATGGCAAGAGACAGATTGGCATAGAGGAGGATTGTTGAGAAGGCCAGAACTTTCACTTTTGAAGTTGTCGTGCCTTAAGATGATGATGATGATGATAAATGAAAGTACTCTACAGACAGTAAAGAAATTAGTAAAAACTTCAAGAAATTTACATACCATCCTTTGGAATTTAATAAGTTTCAAACAATTTTCAGTAAATTAAACTTTAAATTAGCACCTAATAGTATATTACGATGCGAGGTTGGGAAGTGGTTTTTACAGAATCAAGGAAAAATGTTTAAAACTGAGCAAAAGCGAAGTTTTTAATCTCTGAGATTCTGTAAAACACTTCATAAACATGCATTGTACATTATTTTTTGCACGATGGTGTTTTCAAAATAATAAATAATAGTAAAATAATAACATCTTTGTTGGAAATATTTGCGTTCATTATAAAAAATTGACTAACGTTAACAGTGTAGGCAGTTTATTAGTTGAAACAACAGGAGGCCTTAAGAACAATTTTGATAAATGGCCGCAAGTACCATATTTATTGTTTTATATTATTTCAAATAAAGTTCTGTTCATTAAAATGCAGTGATTTGTTTCGTATAATGTATATTAACACTACCTTTTGGATATTTTTTTGTATATAGATTGTACGTAGTATACATAGAGGGCAGTGGTTTTATTTCCCGCACATGGGTGTAAATGTAATATTACAGTATAGTTATTTAGGTTAGCAACCTCAAAATGTAGGAAGTTGAACTTTCAATCATGGTCGCCATTGTACAACAAAATGCACTATCGTGCAAAAAAATAATTACAGCCTGAACAGTTTAATTAAAACCAACAAAAATGAAAAGATTGATGACGGCAACAAATCAGAGATTCATCAAATTGATTGTAAAGATTGTGAAAAAATATACATAGGAAAAACAAAAAGGAACTTGAATACAAGATTGAAAGAACACCTAACAAATGTTAAAAATGGAGAAATAGGAAGTCTGCAATAGCTGCACATGCATGGCCAGAAAACACAGAATCAACAAAGGCAAATTACTGAAACAGTTAGATAAATCTAAGAAAAGGACTACACTGTGGCATTGTCAATAGAAATTATATTTACCTGAAGACATTCCTGAAATAGTTATCTGGAGGAATGATCTGTCCTCCACAGCTCTGAAGACTTTCTGCAATGTATGCTGCAATTGTACGGCCTTTTCCTCTTGCTTTCTTACAAATGTCCCTCACTTCATCTGCATACATTTTACCAAGATCTTTACCAGGGTGATCCACATCTCGATACCTCCCTTGGTAAACATCAGGACAGGATGCCTCAACACAGAAATAATATAATCACAAGAATGATAACTTCCATTACATAAAATTTATTCTAAAAACTTTAAAAATTAAACCATAATGGAGTTTGAGAGATGGGATAAAATAAAGGCCCCATTATTAAAGGTGCCATATGTAAATCAAAGGATCAAAGCTGACTGTGTCTATTGCGGAGCTGTAATGCTACCGTTATCCACCATATGTCTCAATTGTGTATGCAACTGTCATCATAAAAATGTTGATCTTAGCCAACATTGTATTTTATGAAATAAGACTGAATACAAGGTAAGATAGTACCAATAATTAGCAACGTTCTTCATTTCTTATTTATTTATGACAAAAAAATTATATATTGGCCTACTTTATCAGACATTTATCTTTTTTTCATACTGTCAATAAATATCCTTTGTTTACATTTTCATTATGCTCAATGCTGACTCACCTGTAAATTTTGGTATTATTTTCACCATATATTCAATGGTGAATGTGGGATATATTTCACTAAACTGTTCGAAAACATCAAAATAATTTGTTTACCTCCACTTTTCATATGCTTTTCTTTCCATTGTTTTAAAAATTTTACAGAACCACTCATTTTGAAACAACTAAAATTCCAACTAATTATGCATTCTGCATATGTAAAAATAAAACAACACTTATTTAATCTATTATAATTGTAATTATATATTTTAAGATTCTCCCTTATAACTTACATAGATAAGTGCTACATAACACATATTTTTATTTTCTTTATTTTGAATATTAGAGAGGATTAAATCATGATTTACATATGTATATGTATTATATATATATATATATATATATATATATATATATGATTTATCCATGAATAATAAAAACATTGAATTAGAGAGGGAACTACATTTTCTTACATGCTCAAAGATAAAAATCGTTATTCAACCAATAAAAATGCAGTCATACATCTGCATTGATGTTTTTATTATTAATTTAATACATCTCAATGGTCCACCGCTGTGGTCTCGAGGTAGCGTGCTGCCTTGTCACGCAGCGGGCCCGGGTTCGATCCCCGGTCGGGGCAGTTTTTCTAGGTGAGGTTTTTATCGGGGTTTTTCCTCACCTGTAAGACAAATGTCAGGGAAACTTTAAGGCCCAAACGGTCCCCGAAATCATAAGGCCATCATCATCATCATCACCCTTATTATCATCATCATCATCCTTCCTCACCGGTGTGGAAAGCAACGGGAAGCTACCACACCTACAATTCCCTAGTAAAGCTGCAAGCATAGCATGAATATGCTATGATTGCAGTGAAGGACCTGCCTTCGGGCAGAATTACTATGGATGGACATCTCAATGAAGGATAAATTATATTTGAAGAGAAATATGTATGCTCAGTCAGGGGTTTGAACCCAGGACCTTGTAAATAAGAGAAAACTTTGTATTTATATTGGAGTTCTCAGGTAGTTCAGCCAGTAGAGCATTCACATAGAAAGCGAAAGTTCCTGACTGAGCATATATTTTTCTCTTCAAATAT
>JASPKZ010000859.1:0-67344 GCA_030220185.1 Diploptera punctata | reverse complement strand
TACATTGTAGTCAGGCATGTGAATACATTCAAGTAGCTGGGTTGCAAGAGCGATCCTGAAGTCAGAGAAAGTTTTTTTCTTGCTGCCAGTTAGCTTGTTGTGGACTATGAAGGAGTTGTAAACACATATATCAAGTAAATAAAAAAAAATATCTTGCGATACCCCTTGACTGTCCTCCTCATTATAGGAAAAAGGGCAGTTACTTGATCCTGGAGGTCTACCCCTCCCATTCCCTTCTGGTATTCGATAGCACAAGCTGGTTTCTTTCTTTCTTCTCTTGGTTGTTGACCTCTCTTTCTTTTTAATTTTCCAGTGCCCCTAATGTCAGCTGATCGATGCTTAGAGGAAAGAAAGTGAACATCTTTATTGTCCTTCCACTTTACACAAAGAATATGGTTAGCTGACCAGATTTCATATTCGCCAGGCTTCATTTTCTTGCTAGAAATATCGCTGGGCATCTCTCTTCTAGTAGCCTAACAGTGCCCATTACATTTGTTTTACGGGATATCAATCTCTTACAAAGATCTGGTGAAGTGTACCAGTTATCTAAGAAGAGAGTGTGTCCTTGGTCAAACAATGGTTGACACATGTCCATTACAACATTTGTACTGGCAGGAAGTGTAGGATCAGTAATGTCATCTCCGATGTAAATTTTAAAAGAATGACAATATCCAGTAGACGACTCGCATATTTCGTATACCTTTATTCCAAAACGCGAACGCTTAGAACGGTTACCCTGTACATACGATAATCAACCTCTGAATTTCATTAGGCTCTCATCTAGTACTATGTCCTGTGCGGGTGAGTAGAGATTACTAAATTTCTCTGACAGGTGTGTTATGATTGGCCTAATCTTTTTTAGTTTGTCCAGATCAATAGCATTTCTGTCATTTGTGAAATGAAGAAAACGAGAGATAAGTTGAAATCTCTCTCTACTCATCGTTTCCCCATAGATTGGCATTTCGATGCATCTATTTTTAGACCAGTACAGTTGTAAGCGTGATTTTCGTACTTGTGACATTAGTATCACTAGCGAAAAATAGCCTTTCATCTCATCTTCTGTCACCTCAAACCATTTATCGTCATCTTCTTTCTTTCAGGATTTGCTAACTGCTCCCTTGCATAGTCATTAGTTTCCTTAGTTATTACGGAAAACAAAGGGTCCATATAATCTAAAAATATTTGGAGTTCAGAAGGAGATTGACATTCATATTGATTTTAATCTCATTACAACACCCACCATCACCACTAAACTGATATACAACAGGGTTATTCTCAGATTTCACCCACTTCCAATCACTTGGCATGATACGGCTTTATTTTTTTGCAAGTGGTGGGACAATAAGTCATTATCACTCTCACCGCTCTCTTCTTCAGCAGAAGTTGCTTCTGAATCACTTATAGATTCATCAATACTTCTCTCATCACTAAATATATCAGAAACTTCTGAATCACTGCCTAATTCACATTCTAATAATTTCCTAATTCCATCACTGTCACTACCCTTAACTTTCCTTGGTGTCATCTTTCTTACTACTGACACATGTTTTTTCTTAGGGTAAAACTTGTTCTGGAAATTTCTAAATGGCATGGAGGGGATGAAATAGCATTCTTGTGGATGTGTAGAAGAAAAAAAAGTGTATGTAACAGATATCTATGAGCAGCAAAATAAACTAAAAATTCATTCTTTCGATCTCTACACTGCGCGACCACAGTCATCATACGATTTTAGTGCTTAAGAACGTCATGCGACCTCAGCTCGTCATCCGATTTAAATGGGTTAATGTAGAAGTCATTCATTGTGTATTTGTGAATGATGATTCATTGCATTTGAATGTGGGACCAAGACAGTAAGGAAAAGGAAGGATTTATGCTTGGATGGGAAGGAAGCCTGAATTAGCTAAATGGTTAAGAGCTGAAGGTTTGGGGTTCGATTCCCGGTTCAGGCATCTGAAATTTTTCTCTTTACCATTGATTACAAGTAATATATTTCCACATTCCAGGCATCCCAACCTCAGTATGGATAACAATTCTGCCAATGCAAGGAAAGAAAGCCACAAATGTCATTACATCATTTAGTAATATTAAAAAAAATAAAGAGGCACGCCATAGCATAGTGGTTAACGCACTGCACAAGCCAGAAGGTCGAGGGTTCGAGTCCCGATGGGGTCAGGATTTTTAAACTGACCCAAACCTTCTGGCAGCCCTATGTCCCTGGGATTGACTCAGCCTCTAACGGAAATGAGTACTGGATGTTTGTTCTGGGAGTAAGGACGGCCGTCACATAGGGCTGACAACCCAGCTGACATCAAGTGCCGATTGTCCAGAAAAGTGGGAGCCTTAACCTCCAATTACCCTAAAGGCCTCCTGAGGCCATAATCAGATACCTTTACCTTTTAAAAAAATTAAAACTTTGAAGAGAGAGAAAATATTATAAGTATTTGACAATAAAGTGCTTAGAAAAATGTTTAGACTAAAGAGAGATAAACAGTCATGTGAATGGAGTAAACTTCATAATAGTAAGCTACATAATCTTTATAGAAAAACAGATTTAATAAGAACAGTTACATCTCATACACTGTGATGGGCAGGACATGTGGCATAAATGAGGAATGAAAAATGGGCATGGAAACTTCTTGTAGGAAAGCCTGAAGGACAGCACCCAGTAGGTAGGCCAAGAATGAGGTGGAAGAATAACACTAACATTGATTTGAGAGAGATGAATTATACAGGGATATAATTAGTGCCTGGAAGCATGTGAAATTAAAGTTCTCAGAACAATAGAAAACATAAGATTATGAGATCACATAACAAGTGATAAGATAAGAGAAAATTTACAAACAGAACAAATTTCAAATTGGATAAACTATAGAAGGAAAGAATGTAATGAACATATAAATAGAATGTCAAATGACAGAATAGTTAAAATATTAATTCATTTGAGAATTTTTCTATTGGCCGCGGTGGACTAGTGGTTATGCTCTTTGCCTCTGGTCCCGAGGGTTGCAGGTTTAAACCCGGCGGGGCCGATGGATTTTTTAGGATGGAAAAATCCAAGGAGCAAGTCCTCCGGGAGGGACTTTAAGCCACTGGTCCCGAGGCTGAAGATTTTCAGGCTCGTAAAAAGTCCTTAAGCCTGAATGAAAAGGCCTCTAAGCAAAATTTACTGAATTTCCCTGTCCTAGTACTATCTTGGTTTCCTAGATGTCAGTATGAGGCGGAACGCTGACCACAGACCACTCAAAATGACGTCTGTACGAAAACAAGTGTAACTAATTAGTATGGTTCAAATTCTTCCCTGTAGGGGAGAGAGCTTAAATCTCTGTAAAGGGAAAACATGGGCTTACAATACAATACAGATTTTTTCTCATCATTGAGGTTTTCTCCAACCAATCTTAGTAATTAACATGAGTTTTAAAAAATACATAAATGACTACGGACTTATAGACTATCAATTTGTAACAAACATTCACAAATTCCCTTAATTAAAGTTCTCCATCGTTCTCTGTCCTCTGTGTCTTCATCCGTTACATCAAATTTCCTCAGTGAATTCTGAATGTTATTCTTGGTCTTCCTTTTCTGCTCCTTCTTTCAATTTTCCATGCATAGACAGTCTTTGATAGTCTTCCATCCTATATTCTTCTTTCGTGTCCATACTATTTTAGCCTTACCATACCATAGTTAAAATAGCTAGGGATAAATTCCCAACTGGGAAAAGAAATATTGGACATAGGAATTAAATGAATCGTGATTTCTTCTTACCTCATACTTCTATGTTTTTTTAAACACAGCACTGCATTATCAGCAAACATCGTCACCATCCTCAGCTGTTTTCACGACTGTCAATTTTTTTCTTTTGCCGGTAATTATCCAAACTGCCATCTGGTGTTCTTTTGAAGGAATTATTTTCTAAACTGCCATCCTTCAAAAGAACACCAGATGGCAGTTTGGATAATTACTGGCAAAAGAAAAAATTGACAGTCGTGAAAACAGCTGAGGATGGTGACAATGGTCGTTGATACTGCAGTGCTGTGTTTAAAAAAACATAGAAGTATGAGGTAAGAAGAATTCACGATTCATTTAATTGTTAAAAATTCCCAAATTTATTATATTAAATATTGGATACCCAAAGAAAAGATGGAAAGATACAATTGAGGCAATAAATTGAAGGTGAACAGACACCTTGTCTACATTGGATAAATGAAGAAGGATAGATACGTATTGTGAGCTTATGTCAGTGCATCTCTGAGTTCAAAGTGCCAGTGAGTTGTTATAAGGAATTTTTACGTTGATGTTTACTCACTTCTGGAAGTTTAGATCCAGGAACAGCAGGAAAATCATGATGTTCATTATGGTAACCGACATTAAACGTAATCCAATTCAGACAACCGTAGTACGAATATGTTTCATAACCTTTACGAAACATATAATGTTCAGATATAAAATGTCCTGCTACTGGGTGAAGACCCATAGCAAGTAGAGAACCTCCAATCATGTACACTAACACTTTTCCACCTGCAACATATAAATATTACATATTATTCCATCTACCCATTTCCATCATTATACTAAATTTACAATATGTTGGTAGTGAAAGTAAGCAAATATAACTTATATTTAATTTTAGGAAGTGATATTTTGAGGTTATTTTAATTATATTATTTTTAGTCTGATCATCTTACCTCAATATTAATGTTGATTTGTTCTTGGACATGTTTCAAAACAATTCTGTTTTATCGTCAGCTTGTCCAGACTGGTTTGATTTATGTTGCATTATGTTGCACACCCTGGATGTCGATGTCAGGTCCTTTCTGTGGTTGGCCAAAGAACCTCCAAACAAGGTCACGCTCCAAGGTTCTTTGGCCAACCACAGGAAGGAGCTGACGTCGACATCCAGGGTGTGCAACATAATGCAACATAAATCAAACCAGTCTGGACAAGCTGACGATAAAACAGAATTGTTTTGAAACATGTCTAAAAACAAATCAACATTAATATTGAGGTAAGATGATCAGACTAAAAATAATATAAATATAACTTATACTGAACTTTTACAGGAAAAATCAGTATGAGGTTTCATTTAAGATTAAATTAAAATGTTTCATACCTCATCTCATATCCAGTAAAAATATCTGCTTTGGTAATGATTACATTTTTCTTGTCAATTTCTTTTATTATTTTCATGTTTTCCAGTCTGGTTTTATTTCTCAGAATTTCATTAATTTCTTCTATTATTTTTCCACATTAATTCCGAATGAAATTTTTTTCTTTTCATTTCTTATCACTGAATATTAGATGAGGTATGAAACATTTAAATTTAATCTTAAAATATAAATTAATTAATAATTGAGTTAGAATTTATCACCTCACTTCATAATTGTATTGTCTGACCAACAGATCTGTGCCCCTGTAAGATATGCAAACTAAACACTAATTCCTTTTCTGCATCATTAAACCATTTCCCTCCCTGCATTCCTACCACGCACTTTTCTTTCGCTCCTCCCACTACTCACAATTTTGAGACTTCTTGGGGAACGGATTATTTGTGCTTGCAATCCAGTGTTGTCAACTCAACATGAACACCTTAGTACGGAGAGGTGAAATAAATATTATTAAGCAAATAATAACATTTTATTTAATATTATTTTAATTTTATTATATTCTATGTTTTTTGTTATTATTACCTAGTATTATATCACATCAGCATTGTCTTTTGTTTAGTCTATATTTTAATACCTTAAAATTGTAATAAACAGTAATTTTTGTATAATTTTACTATTCACTGGTTGAGTGGAAGAGAAGGCCTTATGGCCTTAACTCTGCCAGCTAAAATAAAGCATTATTATTGTTAATATTATTATTACTATTAAAAGTTAATCAGCATCATAGACCTACTTAAATATGAATAAGTAATAATTAACGTTACATGATTCAATATTCAAGATCCATAGTACTGTTTGGGGCAACATCCCTAATAGGAAAGTTATCATGGCTGCTGTTTGACATGATGGGAGGGAAGTGCATGGAATGGAGTGAGTAGAGGCATTAACTTTTCTAAGAAACACTGCAGCGTTGAAGGGGCACAGATCTGTTGGTCCGACAATAGATTTCTCCAAGACTAGTTTTGATACTTCTGTGTATCATTTTCAGCTCTTTAGTTCTCATTGTTCATGCCTCACTTCCATAACACAGTGCAGGTCTTGTAAGCATTTCACATAGACATATTCTCATGTGCCTATGTTTTATGGAAGGCTTCATAATTTTGTTAATTATTCCATTGTTTTTTATACTTAATGATTTTATCAACAGTAATCTAACAAGAGGTTGTATTTTTCTGAAAAAATTACAAGCGACAAAGTTGCAAGTAATTTTTATCTAATGAAAAACTCAACCTCGCATTGCATTTGGAGTGACTATTTAGCAAATAATACAACATTAGAAGCTAAAAATAATTATAATGTTTAATATTTACCAAATGTGAGGTTATGTATTCCAATCTTACTTCTAGGTGATTTCTAAACATATCTTTACTGTTAAATCTCTTTGGGCTTGGGAAAAATTAATAACAGATGACTGTATGAGAAATACATAACTATTAACAATAATATAGATTTATTATACAACATTTAATAATTTTTTTAGAGCAACAGAACTAATCTTTCTTTCTTTTGTGATAATTTTTTAAGTTGTTTTCTTTTGGTATTTCTTGTTGAACTATATCGATCGTACATTGTTGAATCGATATCCTTGTCAAAAAAGTTAATATGCAGATATATCTCTCATTATGAACAGGAAGAGGCAAAATTATCGGTCTATGAATAGTCAGTGGTATCTAATTCATCAAAAATGGGTAATTTATACAAGATCAATACTAGTAAAATTCATATCAAATTCCGTTGAGGTGAAGTCATATGATGAAAGTTAAAAATTAAATTGTACCTGTTGGTACGTGCCATCGTCCTCAACTTTGTTAAAATATTGTATATAAATTAACTGGAGCGCTTTCGGAAGTTATCTTCCATCTTCTGCAGGTTGAGTTTCCGTTACTTGTTGTTGTGTACGATGATGTATACTCCAACTGTTTGTAGCAGCAACTGACTTGTTTTTGATGATCTCGTATAATGGGTTTGACTGGGGTGCGTTCTCATTAAGAAGTGAGGTGTTGTTTGTTTCCTTTATAATTTTGAAGTCTTCACATATATTTATCCTAGCTGGAATGGAATCCACCAAGAAAACATTCCAGCTAGGATAAATATATTTGAAGACCTCAAATTATAAAGGAAACAAGCACCTCACTTCTTAATGAGAACACACCCCAGTCAAACCATTATATGAGATCGTCAAAAACTAGTCAGTTGCTGCTACAAACAGTTGGAGTATACATCGCCATACACAAAAGTAACGGAAACTCAACCTGCAGAAGATGGAAGATAACTTCCAAAAGCACTCCAGTTAATTTTACATACAATATTTTAACAAAGTTGAGGATGACGGCACCTACCAACAGGTACAATTTAATTTTTAACTTTCATCATATTTATACATGAGGTAGGAAAAACCATTTACTCTTTCACTTTTTTTTTATTTCCCACACATGCTATGTAAGTATAGTCTTATGTTCTTCTGTATTGACATACAACTAGAATTTATTACCCAATGAAAGTAAGAAATAAGCCAACAATATATTTTCACAAATGTTGGTAGCCTTTTTTCTTTAAAGCACTTGTATGCAATTCCATTTTTTTTTTACCACTATGGAAGTAGAAATTTACAAGCTGCATTCGCAGCCTAGTCTATGCTGACATACATAATATTATCAGCATTAAAGATAACTTAATATGTCTGCAAACCTATTTTATATAATACAAACAACTTTTACCCCACAGCAACAAACAATATTATGACAAACAATAGACTGTCAATGGACTAGTCAACATTAACTGATATAAGTGAAATAAAATGAAAATATATAATTCATATGTAACTATATTTAGAATCAATGTGTGGAAAAAAAAGCAGTATATGAACTTGACCAGTCTGGAACTCCATTTTTTGGCACTTGCAAAAAAAAAATCCTCAGCTGTTTATAATTATCTTACCTCCACTATAGCATAAATAACTATTTTAGACAAATTTTATTTAAGAAGGATATTTCACATGAAAGTAAAGTAAAGTAAAGTGATCCCACTACAGACCTCAAGAGGCCCTTGGGGTAGTAGGAGGTTAAGGCTCCCACTTTCCTGGACAATCGACACTTGATGTCAGCCGGATTGTCAGCCCTGCGTGACGGCCACCTTTACCCCCAGAACAAGTGTCTGGTACTCATTTCCGTTAGAGGCTGAGTCGATCCCAGGACCATAGTGCGTCCTGAGGGTTTGGGTCAGTTTAAAATCCTGACCCCGATAGGACTCAAACCCTGGACCTTCCGGCTTGTAGCACAGTGCCTTAACCACTACGCTGCGGCACGTCCCATATAAATGAATAGAAAATGAAAATATATAATTCATATATAACTATATTTAGAATCAGTGTGTGGAAAAAAACAGTACATGAAATGTGAGAGGTACGGATAATTCACCAGTCTCAACTCTATTTTTTGCCACTTGCAAAGAATTATTCTCAGCTGTTTATAATTACGTTACCTCCATTATAGCATAAACAACTACTTTAGACAAATTTTATTTAAGAAGGGTATTTCGCATGAAAGCCCGAATGTTGTTAATATTATGTACTTGCTAAATTCAATAAACTACATTTTTTTTCCACATCAACAACCTACAAACCAATGCAGAAAACAATGGAAATGAAAACAACTGAACGATGACTATACTATAGATACATTATAAAACAATTTTATAAATTAAACACAACACTAAATCATGCCATATTATTGGTGAACATAGGAAACCAGAATGCTAGTGAACAGTGCAATGAGAGGAGTTTTTCATCTCTTCGGACAATTCAGTCCCGTTGTTACACCCCACTCATGACAAGATGAAAACTCTTGTGGTATTGCCTCTGATGGTTTTCGCTGTTCTAAGACATAGTTAGAATGAATGCAGAAAAACTTGCATGACTTCTGATATTTAATTAATGTTGGGAAGTAAACATTATGAGGTATAATCATTAAAATTCATCGTAGGACATATTGTTTAAAACAACTCACCTCATAGGATTCATCAATATCAAGGAAGCATGAATCCTATGAGGTGAGTTGTGTTTAAACAATATGTTCTCCGATGAATTTTAATGACTTCTGATAGTTTGAACAGGTTTACTCACCTACTGTATAATAGACTAGAGCATCAAATGCAAGTTGAATGATGACATTAATGATTTCAAACTTTGTAGGGTTTCTTCGGATAAGTGATGACCGGTCGCAATGCATAAAAGAAAGGCTGTAATGCAACCCAACAAAACTTTCCAAAAGTGTTGCAGAACAATTTAGCTTCTAGGTATGTTGGAATGTCTGTATCCAATTTCTCATCACCCTGGTACTAAAATAAAAAACAATTTAAATAAATATAAAAGTATTATTTTAGAAAGAAAAATTAACGCTAGGACCGGGATATGAACTCCAGTCCGAGCATTAATTTTTCCTTTTAAAATGAAACTATGTCAAATTCAGGATCATGTTAATTTAAAATATAACTTCAAAATATAAAAGTAATTTATCTTTTTCTTGAATAGATTTCCCTTGATATAAAGGTTTCTCCTCAACCAAACAATTTTGTTACTTGGTTTCTTTTTTTATAAAAAGAAGGAACATCAAATCAAATATGAAAAATAAAAATAGCATTGTTATATTAAACTTAGTCTATAGAATAGGAACTTCCTAAAAAAACTAAAATTATGATGACATTATATAGAATAGAAAGAATAAAGAATAAAGGGAGAGGAATAATGAAAATGAAAAAAAAATACAATTACAATAGTGAAAAAAAAAAGATTGCGATAGTTTGGACATATTTTGGAGAATGGAAAGGTAAACTGTAAATTAATACATGAATGGTAAATGAATGAAAGAAAGTGATATGATAGACCAAAAAATACTTGGTGAAAATGTTGAATATTCTATTAAATTTTGGTCTATCAGAAGAAAATATACATAAGATGCAAATACTTTGAGAAAAAAATGTTTATATAAATATAAAAAAGTCCCACACCTTAGCCGAGTGGTTAAGGCAAGATGCTTGGCTCAGAGTTATGGAACTTACGCTGGTTCGAGTCCCATGGGGGAAGAAATTTTCTCATGGAATTTTGGCCAATATGGGAAGGTGCCCACCCAGCATCATGAGGCATTTGGGTAGCTACAATAAGTAGAGACTCCAGGTTGAGAAGACTAGCTATAACGGCTGGGGGACCCGATATGCTGACCACATGTGACCCCCACACTGACTTATGATCGTCTACCTCTGTGATTAACACATGTGGACGTGAGGCCAGCAGCCGGCTAGTGGGCCAAAGGCCTTCTAGGCCTGTCATGCTTGGAGTTTTTAAGACGGTATGGCAATGTCAGAAGAATGAAACTGGAAGGATACCAAGACAAGCACTAGAATTTAGATTAGGAGACAAGAAACCAAAGATGTTAGTTGAGATACAGATGGGAAGAAAAATTACCAAGAAGCCGAGAAAAGAGGAGTAAAATGGATTGAAATGATAAAAGAGGAGACATGGCATGACTGTGATTCATAAATCAAGGCTTTTGTCCAAAACTCGACCCCTGGATAAGAAGAAAAAAAAATCACTATCTCCAATTGTGAAGATTACACAATTCAAGATAAAGTCATTTTGATTACTTTGAAATGTCATATCAACAGATTTTCCTTATCAGTACTGCATGAAACACCTGCATTATAAAGTTTTTTCTTTGTAACTGATAATGTAAGAGCTGTTTCAATGAAGAAACTGTAAATTAAATTATTTATGACTCAATATCACAAACAAATTCTTAAAATTGATAGGAAGTATGAGATAATTTATCAAGAGACCGAATTGGTAGTGTACACCTCATCTCAAATTTTGTTTTCTTGCCTACAATATATTTCAGCATACATCTCTATCATTGAATAAGTCTAAATATTACTCCCTGAGAGTAGTTTAATAATAATAAAATAATAATAATAATAATAACAACAACAATAATGAATTTGTTATCTCAGTGAAATATTCAATTTATTCAAGTTGATACTTCAATCTCATTGTATGAGATAATTTTCAAGACATTTGACATTTCAAGTTATCCATTTTGTATTAACTAGAAATGTCAAATGTCTTGAAAATGATCTCACGCGAGATTCAAATACTCACAGAGGACCCAGAGAAGAAAGTGGACAAGTTTCGCATACATGCTATAAGCGGTGCAAGTGTAGAACAATTGACGACATCTAAAGTTTTTTTATTTTTTCTGGTACTAATATGAAATTCAGCACCGTCTGATGGTAAAATAATGAATTATAATTATGCAATGCATCTGGTGAATAATCATGGAATTGAACTTTTATACGAATAAATAACATTTTAATTTATCTAAAATTATGGAATTATTTGTACCTAGCCTCTCACACCTAAAGACTTATTTTTTTAATTTAAAAAAGGGAAGAATGGAAATAAATAAAACATATTAATTTATTTGCGTTTATTAAAATTAAAAAATGTGCATTATGAGCTCTTTTAATAAATATGTACAATTGACCTAGTCGGCCACAGTGGACTAGTGGTTATACTCCTTGCCTCTGGTCCCAAGGGTCATGGGTTCAAACCCGGCCGGGGTTGATGGATTTTTTAGGACACAAAAATCCAAGGAGCGAGTCCTCCAGGAGGGACTTTAAGCCGTGGGTCCCGAGTCTGAAGATTTTCAGGCTCATAAAAAACCCTTAAGCCTGAATAAAAAGGCCTCTAAGCAAAATTTACCAAATTTTCCCGTCCTAGTACTACCTTGGTTTCCTAGATGTCAGTATGAGGCAGAACACTGACCACGTACCACTCAAAATGACATCTATACGAAAACAAGTGTAACTAAATTAGTATGGCTCAAATTCTTCCCTGTGGGAGAGAGTGCCTAAATCTCTGTAAAGGGAAAGCATAGGCTTACAATACAATACAATAGACCTACCCCTTATTCTCACATACATATTTTATACAATATTTATTAAGGAACTTTAGCCATGTCGTACATCTGAAATCCATTATAAAGTCACTCACATTTTTTAAAATGTACACTAGCATCACTCTTCCTAACCTAACAAATCTTAGAATTTTATCACTTTTAGTAGGTTTATTTTTGAAAATAGATTCACATTAAAAACGTAACAAGTTTTAATTTACTTACAAATTAGAGAGAAATAAAATCTAAGTAATGATTTTTAACTTTCGATAATATATCATTTTTACAGTACCATCTACATAGAACGAAAGGATAGAAGTTAAAAATTGAATTTAAAAAATGGCTTATTTCCCATAATCCCGAGTGAACACGCCATGTGCCTTGCATTTGTTTTATTTAGTTACACATTCTGTTACTACGAAACAGTGCTACCATTATAGCTTGCTCATTGTAGTTCATCATAAACGACCGAAAATTTTTAGATGTCACTGTACTCAGTTTTCCCTCTATTCGGGTGCTCTGTGGAAATAATGACTTGGATAAATTGTATATATGACTGAGATAACAAATTAATTATTATATTAAATTATGGAGTTATGACAGGATGAATGTGATTACATTTGAAATTGCGGTATAGTGAAAACATGAAATCTACGAGGCGAGTTATCAAAAAATGTTCTCCGTTGAATTAATAGAGTTAATTATTGTTAATTATTAGCTCTATCATTATCAGTCAAAAACCAATTGCTATATTGACCGTTCAAAGTTTTGTATTTTCTCTTTCTCAGGTGTTGGGTAGATGAATCTCACAATTAAATTCTTTTCCGGGAACTTCAAAATTAATTACTTTATCTTCTTCTTCTTCCTTCCAAGTATTAGGCCAAGGCCTGTTACGATCCTATAGAAAATTTTCCCTCCAGTGTTTCATAGGACGGCCCAGAGATCTTCATCCTCTTGGTATATAATTATAAACAGCTTTGGGGATCCGATTTGAACTCATTCTTTCAAGATGGTGTTTCCAATTTAGTTGGTACTGTATAATATATTCCAAAATTGGCATAGTATTCAATTCTTTTAAGATATCTGTGTTCCTTTTCCGATCTCATCTGGTGTAACCCACTGTTCTGCGCATGAATGTCATTTCACAAGCTGCTTTCATGTTATCTTTTTAGTGTCCATGCTTCACTACCATAGGTCAACACTGGTCTAGCCAATGTGTTATATAAACGTAATCTGGTGTTTTTTTGTACATAACTTGATTAATAATTCCCAAATTTTTATTACAACTAGTAATTTTTATAAATTATACTTCATCTTTATTATTATTATTATTATTATTATTTTGTTAATGTATGAGGCGTATTTGATTTTTTGAGGGAAGATACTACTGGGAAAAACTAAAAAGAAGCAAAGCATAGGAAGATAGTGATGGTTGGAGGCATATTTGGAATCGACCTTCTGAAAGGAGGACACGATAAGAGGAGGATTATTATTATTTTAATGTTCATCAACTAGGGATCATTTTCATACAAAAGCCTCCATATACCTCGCTCATTCCACATTTCCTTTTCATCATTTATACCTATTCAACTCCTCTTTCCTTAACATTCTGATTTCAATTTCTTCTCAGCCAGTCTCTTGGTTTCTTATCTCATCTCATTTAAATTCTAGTATTTGTCTTGGTAGCTTTCAGTATTCATTCTTTTAACGTGGCCCTACCATTTTATTCTACTATATAGACTATCTTATAAGGGGGAACAAATCTATTTCCAGAAAACAAAGACAAAATAATGAATTTTCTAGTTCCCATGAAAAAGAATTTTATTATGATGC
Organism: Diploptera punctata; assembly: GCA_030220185.1. Taxonomy (NCBI): domain Eukaryota; kingdom Metazoa; phylum Arthropoda; class Insecta; order Blattodea; family Blaberidae; genus Diploptera; species Diploptera punctata. The sequence continues at coordinate 53,405 of JASPKZ010000859.1, read as the reverse complement.
TTGTCTGCCCACAACCGAGGGAAAGAATATACACAATATCCAATGATCAACTTAGCAATCAGATTTTAGTTAGGAATATTGAAAATGTTCACTGAAACATGTTCCAGGTGAAACAAAAAAATATTAGGTGAATCATATATTTCCAATTCAATCTCTTGATAAATTATCTCATACTGTTACTTCCTTTACCCCACAGTGTTACTTCCTATCAATTTGATTAATAATGGTAAATGATTAAAATGCAAATGGGATCTGTCTATCCAGTACATCCCCACAAGGGTGCTCTCTTGCAGGAGTTAGTTAACCAAGCTATTTTTTTTTAATACAATAGGAAGTAACATTAAGAGGTTTGTTTAATAATTAAAACATTTGGTCTATTCATTGTTACCTCTTAGAAGTTGTTTTTGTTGAACATATGTTCAGAGCTTCTTAGCCCCATCGTCTGCGATTACAGACTGAATTTTTCATGGCCGACAACATGAGAAAATTCATGTCTATAATCGCTGATGATGGAGCTAAGAAGCTCTGAAACATATGTTCGACAAAAACCACTCTAAGAGGTAAGAATGAACAGACCAAATGTTTTAATTATTAACCAAGCTAATTTAGTTGCACTTATTTCCTATAGATGTCAGTGAGTGACGAGTAGTTAACTTATTACCTTAAGAGACACCTAGCAGGGAACTTGGATGGGAAAGGTTGATTAAATATGGCCAGAGATAATGATTTAGGCTCGAGTTTCTTTCATGAGTCCAAAACTTTCAAATTTGGGAGCCATGGATTGAAGTTCCTCCTGGAAGATTCGTCCCTTGGATTTTTTTCCATTCTATCATCATCATCAACATCACTCCAGGGATTAGGCAATTGCCCGTTCCGACTTCATAATGCATCAGCCCAACGTCTTCTAGGTCTTCCAACATCACGTCTTCCTCTTGCTTGATAATTATTGCTAACAATGGATATCTCTCCTTACTCTTACTTTTCCATTCTAAAAGTATTAATTTCAACCCCAGCTGAGTATGAATCTGTAACCCTTGGGATTGGAAGCAAGGAACTTAACTCCTAGACCGTCACTGCTAATTGGTGTAAAAATAAGAAAAATAAAAACAGCATCTTCATATCTGAGAGACTAACAACATTTGGAATTTAAAAATAGTAAAGTATGTAGGGAAAAATTGAAAGTTTTTGTAAATGAAAATTACCACCTATAACTAACTAAGTCACTGGCACTATCGAACCCGGAGGTTCATGGCCACGCGCACATAAGCTCTCCATACATCCCTATCCTGAGCTAATCTTTTCCAATCATACCCTGTATAATCTACCTCCCTCAAATCATAGTTAATGTTATTCTCCCACCTCATTCTTGGTCTACCAACTGGGTGTTTTCCCTCCGGTTTTCCTACAAGAAGCTTCCATGCACCTCTTTTATTCCCCATTTGTGCCACATGTCCTGCTCATTGCAGTCTACGAGACTTAACTGTCTCATTATATCTGGCTTCCTATAAAGATCATGTAGTTCACTGTTATGTAGTCTTCTCCATTCACCCGTATGTTCATCTCTCTTTGGTACAAATATTTTCCTAAGAACTTCATTCTCAAATACTCATAATCTCCTTTCCTCCCTTAAAGTAAGAGTCCATCTTTAGCATATAACTGGTAGAACAATAGTTTTATATATTTTCAGTTTAACATTTTTTTAAAGGAGTTGGGACATCAAGAAATTATCACCTATACCAACTTTAAATGTTTGTTAATTTATTAACATCTTTTACATTCTTTGGCTGCAAGGTATGTTTATATACAGGGTGGACCGCTCGAATGGACCTAATTTCAATTGCTTGTTACTGGCAAACGGTTGAAGATAGAAACTTAAAACAACGTTCATATTACAGAAAAACTCACCAAGTTTTGATATCCAGATCACCACATCTCTATATGAGCCCCAGCAGTCACTGTGACGATATCAAAGCGATGAACAATTTCTTGCCAAGTACGTTGGAGTATGTCTTCTGGAATGTTCTCAATAGCCTCTATGATGCGCTCACGAAGATCACGAAGGTCTTTGACTGGGGTGGTGTAAACTTTATCTTTGACATAGCCCCAGAGAAAGAAATCCAGTGGTGTTAAATCGGGAGATCTCGGGGGGCCACGCGATTGGTCCTCCCCTACCAATCCAACGGCCAGGGAAAATGTTGTCCAAAGTCGTACGAACTTCATTGGACCAGTGGGGAGGAGCACCATCTTGCTGGAAAACGATGTTAGGCTGCAGTTGTTCAATTTGTGGAAAGAAGAACTGCTCCAGCATGTCAAGGTATGTGGTACCACGAACAGTTTTCTCGGCGAAGAAAAACGGTCCAATGACCTTATTATGTGACAAACTGCACCAAACATTCATCTTCGGACTATCACGAACATGCTCTTGAATAGCGTGAGGATTCTCCGATCCCCAGATCCGCACATTATGCCGGTTTACCTTGCCTGACAAATGGAAAGTGGCTTCGTCCGAGAAGAAAATCTTGGTCATGAAGTCAGGATCAGCGCCGAGACGGTCCAGCATCGTATTGGCGAATTCACTCGTTTCGGCATGTCATTCGGCTCCAGACGTTGCACTAACTGCACTTTATATGCGTGCAGTTTGAGGCGTTTGTGGACAATCCGTTGTAATGTCGATTTTGGTATTTGAAGTTCCCGCGAAGCTCTTCTTAATGACTTCCGGGGGCTTTGCTCAAATGCGGCTTGAACATTTGCTACCATTTCATCGGATGCTCTGCGACCACCACCATGCTTCTTCAACACAGATCCTGTAGCTAATAATGTATCACGCCACTTCTTTATGCTTCTAGCAGTTGGAGCATCACGGTTAAACACACGCCGGAACTCCCTTTGAACTCTAATGATTGATTTAAACTCCGCATACCACAAAACAGCTTGCGCTTTCATCTGCGGAGTCGCCATTTTCACAAACAATTAAATCTAAGAACGAGAAACGTATCTTTGTGCCATCTACCGACAGGATTCGAAACTTGGTGAGTTTTTCTGTACTATGAACGTTGTTTTAAGTTTCTATCTTCAAACCGTTTGCCAGTAACAAGCAATTGAAATTAGGTCCATTCGAGCGGTCCACCCTGTACTTTCCAAAGACTGGAATAATGAGCTTGTTTTTTTATTTACTTCTCCTGACACTACATGTACAAAATTAACATTAACACATTATACATATAAACTGAAAATAGAGAAAATTATATTAAGTTGAATGTAAAATTTAGCCACAAAGGAAACTTCTATGTTATTATATTTGAAGAGAAAAATTTTCGCCTAGACCGGGACTCGAACCCGGGACCCTTGGCTTTCCAGACCAAGTGCTCTACCAACTGAGCTACCGAGGCGAGTTACGATCTAGATGCAAATTTTTCTCTTATGTACGTTGTAATTCCCTCGCGCCAAATGCTTGAAACCATAGCTTCTATCTTTGCAAATGGCGGCTTCTTACTTAAGAAGACATTTATTGGGAATTTAACACTACTTTTTTAAAGCCAGTAGGGCTTCTATTAATGATTTTATTATTAATTTAACATTTCTCATTGAAGGATAAATTATATTTGAAGAGAAAAATTTTCGCCTAGACCGGGACTCGAACCCGGGACCCTTGGCTTTCCGGGCCAAGTGCTCTACCAACTGAGCTACCGAGGTGAGTTACGATCTAGACGCAAATTTTTCTCTTATGTTTCTATGTTATTATCTAACATCAATGAATTATTTATGTTCATGACATTAATTTGGGACACAAATGGAGCATCAATTGAAAAAAAAAAAAAATTAACAAAATGGAATGACACGTTAAAGGAAATGGGCTAAAAATCAATCAAATCAATGAAGAAATGACAGTGAAATTAACAAAGAAGCAAAAATCCAAACAGGAATAAGCATAAGAATACAAAGTTGTACCAGATGCTATTGTTTAACAAAGTTTTTATGGAAACAGAACATATCATTGAATTATATAATATATATATATATATGTTATATTGCAGATTTTTGCAGATATAAGTATGATTAAGAAAGTTTTCTAGGGTTTTCTGCATCATGGATTCAAATTCGGCCTCTGGCCACTGATTCCAACGTTTTGGATCATGCCAAACGTCGGAATCAGTGGCCAGAGGCCGAACTTGAATCCATGACGCAGAAAACCCAAGAAAACTTCCTTAATCACATATATACACGTGTCCACTGCGTGGTCTCAAGGTAGTGTGCTGCCTTGCCACGCAGCAGGCCTGGGTTTGATCCCCAGTCGGGACAAGTTTCCTGAGTGATGATTTTTTTGGGGCTTTTCCTCACCTGTAAGACAAATGTCAGGAAACTTTAAGGCCCAAACGGTCCCCGAACATCATCTGGCCATCATTATCAAGTTTAGGATTAAAGCCTCTCCTAGCGCATCATTACCACCATCATCACCTATTATCAGAGCAGTGTAACTCCACCTTTCCAGGCCCCCCAACCTCAGACAATAACGTCATGCCAGGAGAGAATACCGGAATGTCTAAATGACAATGTGGTGGCATTTAAAAAATATATATATCTATATATATATATATATATATATATATATAAAATATACCTTAAACCATTATTACTCTAACAAGTTGAAATGCAGTTTACAATAAACAAAGATATAAGTAGAAATGTATTGACTTAGGCTTTCATGGCTGGAGTTGCTATGATGATCTTGAAGAAGATTTCCGGGCTGTAGGCCGTGGTCTTGAGGCTTGAAGTTCCCCGACATTTTGCCAGAGGCTGTGTCTGGCATCCTCAAGGGTTGTCTCAAATCATCTTCAAGATCATCATAGGAAGTAGAAATGCTTAACAATGTGTTAGGAAAATTAAGAAAGATTTAGGGTCGTATGCAAATACATTAGTCTCTACTCAAATTACTTCCAATCACTGGTGAGCTGAGATCGAATTAACGGCCGCCTTACCGGTCATGCATGAATGTTGACGTTTCGTAATATTGGCAACGAATTACCCAGAATTCTCAGAGATAAAACCACTTCCGTTATTTTCGTCTGCTATAGAGGAATGCATTTATGCTTGCATCCCGCAAATAATACCGTATACAAACACGTCTGCAACGCGCAATATTATGCCGATTCTCCTGTTCTTCCAGTTGAATTCTTTGGTAGACTCTATAAAATTCCTCTTCTCTGCGTATACCAAAACATGATCGAAGTCTTCAAGGTTCGACATCTTGGATAAGTTTCAAACTACATCGGTTACCATCGGTTCCCTTCGGGATTTTCACATAAGTTTATATCTTGAGCTACGATCTTAAGGTACCTTGTCAGGTAGCTTACAATTATTACCGCGAGAATAGATTTCTGTGTAAGAAAAATGTGTTTGGATAAAACTTTATCAGCAGAGAACGCCTTTTACTGTCTAATGCGTTCAAACATTCGACCCTAAATTTGGAAGATGGAAACAAAGAAAAACCTTGAATATGGCCAGAGTAGACCTACAGGAGGAAATATAAAATAGTAGAATAATTAGTATGGCCATGTTAAATGGGTGAATACTGGGAGAATAGTAAGAGAGACTCTAGAATACACAATACAAGGAGAAAAAAAAGGTATAGAAGGAACAAGTTATGAAAGATTTGAAAGAAGAAAAATAGATAGGAGTCAAGTGGAAGAGAGGATGATGCTAAATGATTCAGATAAGGCGAGGCTTTGTCCAAGACTCTTCTCCCTAAAGCAGACAGAAGAAAAAAATAAGGAATAATGTACTTACTCTATGGTGTTCCGGTGATACTTCTTAAAGCTGACAGAAAACGGGATTCCAATTGGAAGATTCACAAATATCCCTAGACATTTGTTCGCCAGAGGTCTTGCATGACCAAATGCCAAGTTGTGTGAAATCTCGTGTATTGCTACAAAAAATGAAATAAAACACATTCATTTGTCTATCTTGATGCTCCTACTTACCTACTTTAGTGGTCCAAAGAATTTGCGTGTCAAATCTCTCTCCCCAGGAATTTCAAAATTCACAATTCTCTCCTTGTTCTTCTGTATGTAGATTTTTTCCCCATGTGGTGAGTTCATCTGTGTTTTCTGTCTTAACAATTTGGTGTTTACATTTTTGTATGTTTTTCTGACCAAAAGATGTTAACACCAAATTATTAAAACAGAAAACACAAACTCACCATTAAAAAGATCTACATTCATAAGAACAAGGAGAGATTCATGATTTTTTAAATTCCCGGGGAGAGAGATTTGATACAGGGACACGTTAATGTACCAACTCCTTTCAAAAAATGTTAAACTGAAAATATATAAAACTATTATTCTACCAGTTATATTATACAGATGCAAAACAGACTCTTACTTTAAGGGAGGAAAGGAGATTACGAGTATATGAAAATAAAGTTCTTAGGAACATTTTTGGACCAAAGAGAGATTAACGACAGATGAATGGACAAGACTGCATAACAATGAATTACATGGTCTTTATAGGAAGCCAGATATAATGAGAACAGTTAAGTCTCATAGACTGTGATGGCAGGACATGTGGCACAAATGGGAATGAAAGACATGCATGGAAGCTTCTTGTAGGAAAACAGAGGGAAAACACCCAGTTGGCAGACCAAGAATGAGGTGGGAGAATAACATTAACTATGATTTGAGGGAAGTAGATTATACAGGGAATGATTGGAAAAAGTTGCTCAGGATAGGGATGTATGGATAGCTTATGTCCATGTGGTTCATTAGTGCCGTGAGTTAGAGTTAGTTAGAAAACACAAATGAACTCACCATATGGAAAAAAAATCTACATACAGAAGAACAAGGAGAGAATCATTAATTTTGAAATTCCCGGGGAGAGAAACTTGATATGCAAGTTCTTTTAGTCCAAGATCCGGCTGCAAGATTACTACGTTCATCGAGCGTATCAACAAAATCAATTTTTTTCATAAAATTGTGAATTACTGAATACATTTTTGCAGAGTTGCCTATTAAAATTCGGCCACCAGTATGTTTAATTAAAATATAATTTATTTATTTATTCAAAATAATTTGATTCACTTGTTATTAAAATAAATTATAATCCAGTTCGCAGAAATCCACGTATAGAGCTAGAAAAGTTTTGGTTGACATTGCACACTTGGCTATAAACCTCCTTGCGGCTACAGCAGGCTGCGACACCAAATCAAGAATAAAATGGCAATAAGTACGTATTTATTGTTTTATATTGTTCCTTCGCAGCGGGAAGTAAATCCACTGCCCTTTATGTATACTACATACAATGTATATACAAAAATGTATCCAAAAGGTAGTGTTAATATACATTATATGAAACAAATCACAGCATTTTAAATGAACTGAACTTTATTTGAAACAATATAAAACAATAAATACGTACTTATTGCCATTTTATTACTGATTGGTGTCACAGCCTGCTATAGCCACGAGGTGGTTTACGGCCAAATGTGCAATGGCAACCAAAACTTTTCAAGCTCTATACATTGATTTCTGTGAACTGGATTATAATTTATTTTAATAACAAGTGAATCAAATTATTTTGAATAAATAAATAAATTATATTTTAATTAAACATACTGGCATCCGAATTTTAATAGGCAACTCGGCAAAAATGCACTGAGTAATTCACAATTTTATGAAAAAAAATTAATTTTGTACATACACTCTATGAACGTAGTAATCTTGCAGCCGGATCTTGGACTATTTGGACCACAAAAGGAGGGAGCAGGAATCAACATCCATTGCCGACAACTTAAGGATCGTCGGTCTGTACCAGCTGATGATGAAGAAGAGATACTTAGGAACATATCTTACAAGAAACAAAGAAATATGAGTTAAGATGACAGCAGTCTAACATATTTATTGTATGTTTACTTCATAATTAAAATGTGTCATGTAGGCTGACAGTTACGTTGTGAGAAAACAAACATGGTGGTTACTAAAGCAATTTTTAAATTGGCTTTCAGGTAAACCTTCACTTCTAATGAGAAGAATACTTCTGAGATAATAAAAATAATTGAGGTATTGACATGGGAAAGGCAGTAAATCATAAAAAGCAAATTTTACATGGGAAGCAAAACAACAATTTTCCAAACATTAATTTGAATATAATTTTGACACTACTACACAAGAAATTTTATTTGCAAAATAGTTACAAAATATCCATATTTCATTCAAGAGCAGGTCTTTCACTGCAAACTCAGCATTCTCCACTCTTTCCTTAACTCAGCGTTCCTTTTTGTATCTGCATACAAACCATTTATTTTAATATTGTCTATCATCTGATGTCTTTTTCTGCCTCTAACTTTCTCTTCGCTGACCATTCCTTGGGCATCCATCAGCAGGCAGTTTCTTCTTAGCCAGTGGCAACCCAATTTCTTTTCCTCTTCTTTATGAGTTCCAGCATTGTTCTTCTTTTGCCCACTCTGTCTAGCACATTTCTTACTTTGTCCATTTTATACGTTCCATTCTTCTCCATATCCACATCTCAAAAGCTTCCAGTCACTTTTCCTCATTCCGTCATAATTCCCCACGTCTCTGCACCATACAATGCTACACTCCACACAAAGCACTTCACTAGCCTCTTCCATAATAATTTTGCCAAAGGTCCGTAGAAAATGCTTCTCTTCTTGTTAAAAGCTTCTTTTGCCATTGCTATCCTCTGCTTTATTTCTTGACCGCAGATCATGTTACTACGGATAGTACAACCCAAGAATTTGAAGCTCTCCATTTGCTCAATGACCTCATCTTTAATCCTCATGTTTATCTTCCTTGGTTTCCTTCCTATAATCATGGTCCTATTTATATTTATCTTCATCACATAATCCTCGCACTCATCATTTAGCTCTATCAGCATGTTCCTTCAGCGTAATTGCATCTTCTGCTACCAAAGCCATATCATCAGCAAATCTTATGCACTTTATTCTTCTTCCTCCCATGTTTACGCTTCCTGTATTGCTGAAGAAGTTCTTCATTAGGTCTTCCAGGTAGATGTTGAAAAGAGTAGGTGATAGAGGACATCCTTGCCTTACCCCCCTTCCAATTTCTCTTCCCTCTGACATTTCTTCTCCTATCTTCACTTTTATTCACTGTTTCATATAAAGACCATATTAGCTTTACAAAATATATTAAATTTAAAAGTGTCAAAATTGTTTTTTTTTTCTTCCCCTGTAAAATTTGCTTTCTATGACTTACTATCTTTCCCATGTCAACACATCAATTATTCCTCAATGTAACTCTTTAATAATAAACTTAGTATGAAGATCTTGATAAGTACGTCTCGTACAATATCTCACCATTACTGAATTATTGTTAATAATATAGTTATTTTTCTTCTTCTTCCTCACTTCCTGGTTTAGGCATTAGTTGCCTGTTCCGTCTTCACTAATAGATCTAAGACATCTCTTCCGAGGACGTTCGACATCTCTTCTTCCTCTCGGAAAATAATGTAAGATTTTATTTGGTAATCTACTTTCTTCCATTCTTCTACATGTTCTTATAATTATTTTTTAAGAGAAAAATTATGTGCTCAGACTGGGGTTTGAACCCAGGATCTTTTGGCTTTCTAGGCCAATGCTCTACCACTGAGTTATCTGAGAAACTCAAATCTAAAAGCATATTTTTCTCTTTTGCATTGTTAATTTCTTCAGTGAGAAGTGTTAAATTAATAATAAAACATCAATATAATTATTATTGTCCTGCACCGTAGCCGAGTGGCTATGGCAAGATGCCTTGGCGCAGAGCTATGGAACTTGCGCTGGTTAAAGTCTCCATGGTGAAAGAAATTTTCTCATGGGATTTTGGCCATATGGGACTGGTGTCCACCCAGCATCGTGAGGCATTTGGGTAGTTACAATAATAAGTGGATCCAGATTGAGAAAACTAGCCATAACGGCTGCGGACCCGACATGCTGACCACATTTCACCCATTCGCTGGCAGGATGATTGTCTATCTCTATGATTAACACATATGAATGTGAGGCCAGCAAACCTGGCCGGCTAGGCCTGTCGCGCTATGGAGTTTTTATATATATTATTATTCCTATGCTAATACTTGATTATAAAGATTAAATCATTTAATAAGACCTGTTATTATATTTAGAACTCCAAATGCTCCTGTCAGAGGTCAGGGGTCTGATTTCGCCGATTTTTTTAATAACTTTCTTTTATTTCAATAAAATACACTGAGTTTCGTTGCAAAAAAATCGAAAATTGCTGAAGCTAGAGGAATTTTAAAATTTTGCTTCAGGTTAACCCTCACACTTATATTATATTTATAGTGTTATGCCCTAGGGCAGGCCTCCACTGCAATCATAGCATTATCATGCTATGCTTTGCAGCTTAACTAGGGAATTATAGGTGGGGTAGCTTCCCATTGGTTTCCATACCGGGGATGATAATGATGGCCCAACGAAGTTTGGGGACCGTTTGGGCCTCAAAGCCTCCTGAAATTTGTCTTACAGGTGAGGAAACCCCCCCCCAAAAAAACTCATCCAGAAAAGCCTTTCCCGACCGGAAATCGAACCCGGGCCCGCTGCGTGACAAAGCAGCACGCTACCTCGAGGCGACAGCGGTGGACATCCAATGGTCCGATTTTTCTGGTTAATGAATTCGAACTTTTTTTTTAATTGATCGCTATATATCGAATTTAGTTCCGAGAAAACAAAAATTGCGTCAGCTGGCTTTAACAGACACGCGACGCGCGCACACAGTTTGGTCGTTATTTTCGGTGACTAAAATAGATAGGAAAGACGATTGTTTTTTTTATCTTTTCATTAGAACCACCTCAGTAGGTTCATTCCTTTGGAATTCGCTAAAAAATAGATAAAGTGTCATCCGGGTATTTAACAATCTAATCTACAGCTATGAATCATATATATGAATCAATATGAATCAATATTTGACATATACAAGGAAAATCAAGTTTAGAGAAGTCTGGAAATTTTATGAACAATTTTCAGTGATAAAATCTCTCGATCCATCATATGACGCTCTTCTAAACAAGTGTTAGTTAAGGGCAATTATATGAATTACTTTTTATCAAAGACACTTGACCTCTATCTCTTGGTCCCGAGTTTGCGTCTCGATCACTCCACTTGGCAGGAGACATTTTCCTTTGGAGTTCTGACATTTCCCCTGTCAAAACTTATTTACACCACTTCTCCATAATCTGTCATCCATTTCGTTTCATCTGACACTGTGATGGTGCAGGAGGTTGGGCGTGGGGTGACATCCCCACCCCGTAAAACAAATACGTTCAGAAACCCAACATGCTCTGAATAATTGTCAACAACAACGACTAAAGCAAAGGAATGGGAGAATGGCACCAAGGAAGATGCTGCAAACCTACGTTAGTGTCGCAACTGGAGCTTACCGCGCTGAATAGACACGATTGGAGAAAGAAGTTAACCCATTAGCTTCAGGTTTAAATGCTGAATGCATTTCCCCAGAAATCGGATTTAAGTTACCGTAAATTATATTGTATATTTTCAGACATTCAAATCAAGCAAAATATAACGGTACTTGATATCACAATAAGGGTGGAGGTCAAAACACATTCATCTACTATTCACAAATGTTAACAAAAGATTACCCTGCCAAGGGATGTAAAAAATATTGCAAAATATATAACAGGCAGAGTTGAGCGAGTGTACCTCGTCTTCTAAGTTGAAGGCCATTTAACTGCCGGCGTGTCTACCTCGTCTTTTGAGGCGAATGGGTTAAGGGAGGTCAAAGCTCGAATTTGAACCAATCAGCCATTGGATGGATGGATGGGTGGGTGAATATGTATGGTCACATGGCCTGGCACAGAGCTTCGAACATGCGCTAGTTCCAATCCCCATAAAATGTATTATGAAATTTTGGCCAGTATAGAACTGATGCCCATCCAGCTTGAAGAATTTTTGGGTAGCTACAATAATAAGCAGCTCCAGAGTGACTCTACGTACTGGACATACTTCCTATATTGACCAGATGATCTTTCGCCTAAGTAAACGACACATGTGGATGCGAAATCAGTAGCAGGTTGGTAGAAAAAGAGTCTTGTAGGCCTGTCGTTCCATGGCGTGTGGGCGTAGCCCATTGTAGCCCTCTCCTTTGTAAGGAGTACTAGATCAATTTAATGTTTAGTTAACTTATTTGCTTGCAGATGTGATGAATGGCATGCGGTCAACACACCGATCCAATAAGACATCTAGGCAACTAAGATATTACTAGGACGTTGATATCGGTAAATTTTGCTTAGAGGCCTCTTAGAGGATCTTTCATGAGCCTGAAAAAATCTTCGGACTCGGGACCCACGGCTTTAAAGTCCCTCCCAGAGGACTTGCTCCTCGAATTTTTCAGCCCTAAAAAAATTCCATCGACCCGGCCGGGTGTGAAACTGCGACCTTCGGAACCACAGGCAAGGAGCATAACCACTAGTCCACCGCGGCCGATATATCATAATCATCATCATCATCATCAGCCTCAAGATAAACACCATCCAAAAGTCTTTTGAGTGGACGTCCTGGTCTTCTTCTTCCTGCAGCTTGGTAACAGACATATATAACTGTTATATACTTCATCCTTCGTAGAATTAAAAGTTAGCCACAAACAAACTTAAAAGAATATACAAGCAATACGCTATTCATTAAGGCAATATAACACATAATAAAATTTAATAAAACTAGCTCATTGGCCTACGGAACCCGGAGGTTCATGGACGTACATAACATACATCCCTATTCTGATGTTTTCTAATCATTCCCTGTATAGCTGACCTCCCTCGAATCACATTTAAAGTTACTCTCCCATCTTATTCTTGGTTTACCTACTGGAAGTTTATCCTTCTGATTTTCCTACAACGTTTCCATTCCACTCATTAATTCTCCATTCGTGCCACATGTCCTGCAAGTCGCAGTGTACCAACTTGACTGTTCTCATTACAACTGGTTTTACATAAAGAACATATAGCTCACGGTTAAGTAATTTTGTCCATTCAACTGCCTGTTCATGTCTCCTTGGCCCAAACATGTTCTTAAGAACTTTATTCTTTTATATTCTCGTAATCTTTCCTTTTCCTTTTAAATAAAATACCGTGTTTCGCATCCATATAACTGGATGACCAATAGCTTTAAGTATTTTCAGTTAACTTTTTTTGAAGAGAGAGAGAGAGAGAGAGAGAGAGAGAGAGAGAGAGAGAGAGAGAGAGAGAGAGAAGTTGTGATTGTAATGCATATTTTTTTTCCAGAGTTTAGCCTATGTTTAATTTCTTTCTGTACATCATTTCTGCGCGTAATTACTGTTCCTAGGTATTTGAATTCAATTACTACTCCAAAATGTTCTACATTTTTTATTACCTGTCCACTTCCATTATAAACGTAATGTATTTTTGTCATCATCATCATCATCCAGGATTAAGGCTCGTTCCTGTTTCATGAAAGCTAGAATTGTTAAAATTGTTCAGATCATCTTCTGTGTGGGCGGCCAACATTTCTCCTTCCGTGTGGTTTATAATTTAGCAATAATTTTGAAAATCTTTCTTCTAGCATTCTATCAACATGTTCTTTCCAGACGTTCCTATAATTAATTATTAGGTCTGTAAGTTTGAAAATATTTAGTTCCTTTCTTATACCTTCATTTCTTTTCTTATCCAGCAGAGTATATCCTGCTATATTTCTTAAAAATCTCATCTCAGCTGCTTCCAATCTTTGTTCTTGTCTTTTAGTGATCGTCCAACTATGTATGTCTATATGAGACCATATATTTAGTTTTATTGATGTTTAATTCTAGCCCCAGTTTCTAAGAAAACTTAATATATAATAAAACTGAATAAGAGAAACAATTAACATGCTGAAGATATCAGCTTTAAAGAACAAAAATGTTTATGACCTTGACTGTATGAAGATAATATACCTCACAAATTACTTTACACATTACGTAATGCACTCTAAGTTAACGCACATGACTCCACGTGTAAAATTATTTCACGAGTTAGAAGAGTACAAGGAAAAAAATCAGCACTGCGTAAATTAACCGAATTTCTCATCAAGTCGAATTTGTGGCACGATTTGCTGGTTCACGGTATATACATATATTTACTTCGTTTATTAAAATGTGTGTAATCAGTTACGTTGCTAGAAACAAACATGGTGGCTGCTAGAGAGCTTTTTATATTATGGTTTTCAAGTAAACCCCATTACTGATGGAATGTCGCCGATTTTTGGGGTAATGCCGTATCTTTCTCCCTTTATTTCAATGGATATAATAATTTAAACAATTTCGTTGCGAAAAATATGAAATTATGACCACTAGAACTATTTTTAATATTCGCTCCAAGTTAACCCCCAATTCTAATGGTCCAATTTTGCTGATTGATGAACTCGACCTGTCCCGCCGTAGTCGAGTGGTGAGGCAAAGAAGCCTTGGCGCAGAGCTACGGGACTTGCGCTGGGTTTGAGTCTCCATGGGGGAAGAAATGTCCTCATGGCATTTCGGCAAGTGTGGGACCGGTGCCCACCCAGCATCGTGAGGCATTTGGGTAGCTACAATAAGTAACTACTCCATGTTGAGAAGACCAGCTATAACGGCTGGGGACCCGACATGTTGACCACATGTCACCCCCTACACTGGCTAGATGATAGTCTACCTCTGTGATTAACACATGTGGGTGTGAGGCCAGCAGCCGACTGGTAGGCCAAGGGCCTTCTAGGCCTGTCGAGCTTGGAGTAAAAAACGAACTTTAATTTTTCTTAATTGATATAAGCCGAGAACGGTTAAAAATGTTTGCAACCGAAAGAGCGTGACATATATGCCTGTTGCTATAAAGAAGGTTGAACCATAAACTGAATCTGCAATGTAAAATGGGCCTCAAAGTATTCGAAAGCTTGAAGAGCTGTAAAATATAAACCTAAAATAAATGTAGGAATAATCCTTGAAAGGATTGATTATAATTATTTTCTAGTAATCCATGATGGGCTGAAGTGACAGTAACTCCTAAGGATAGGAGATATTATTTTAGGTAATTTTCGGTGTCTAGCAACCAGGATCGATGAAGGTTGTAATTGTTTTAAATATTTTGATTAGAATAATCCCAATAGTTATGTTCCTTCGGAATTCGCTAGAATTGGAATAGGTTTCTGATAAAATTAATCAATCTTAACTAACTCGCTGGCAATATCGAACCCGTAGGTTAATGGTCGAGCGGACATAAGCTCTCCATACATCCTATTCTGAGCTAATGTTTTTCAATCATTCCCTGTATAATCTACTTCCCTCAAATCATTGTTAATGTTATTCTCCCACCTCATTCTTCGTCTATCAACTGGGCTTCCACGCAAGTCTTCCATTCGATATTAGTAAAATTCATGGTAAGTGTCCGTTGAGGTATTAGTTCACAGTAACATAATGTACGGTTAAAAACTATAAAATAGTTACCTTGTAGGTCCGTCTCCTCAACTTAAGTTGTTTTAAAATTCTGTAGGCCTTTCGGGACTAGTCCCATCATCAGCAGAATGCATTAGATCCGTACTTGTTGACCCTTGTTGAAGCACTGACTTGGTTGTGAGAATTTTGTACAGAGGATTGCGTGGATTGATTTTCAATGAATACACACCCAGTCCACACAATCCTCTGTACAAAATTCTCACAAGTCAGTGCTTCAACAGGGTCAACAAGTACGTACCTAATGCATTCTGCTGATAATGGGACTAGTCCCGAAAGGCTACAGAGTTTTAAAACAACTTTAAGTTGAGGAGACGAAATCTACGAGGTAACTATTTTATAGTTTTAAACCGTACATTATATTTCTGTGAAGTCTTACATTTCCCATTGTGCCATAAGGTCCTGCCCATCGGAGCCTACGTGACTTAACTGTTATTATACATGGTTTCTTATAAAGACCGCGTAGTTCACCATTTTTATAGTCTTCTCCATTCACCTGTCTGTTCATCTCTCTTTGGCCCAAAATTGTTTATTCTCAAATACTAGTAATCTCCTTTCCTCCCTTAAAGTAAGAGTCAATGTATTCTACTGTGACCATATATTTAATTTATTGATATTTACATCCAGTCCTAATTTCTTAGTGTTAATGGTGTGTGCGTGTTGACCTTGAGTATCTCTTCGCTATAAATCAATCATAAACGGTAAAAATAAGTGCAATTACCAAATATATAAAATTTCTTATTCTATGCCGCAGGTGATGCATTCGCCAGAATTAGTAATTAATCATCATTATCTGTCACAAATTAGGCCTTTTTGGACCTGTTTCGGCCTCGTCCTAGCAGTCTTTTAAGAGGTATTCCTGGTCGACGATGTCCTTTGGAATTATACTGCATCGTCATTTTTGGAATTCTTGAATTATCCATTCTTTTTATATCCTTTTTACATGTTCTAGCCAGTTCAATTTATATCTGTTGAGTTTTTCTTCTGATCCTACATCGAATTGTTCTAAAATTTCTTCATTCTTTTTTTGATCTAAAAGAGTGTATCCTGCTGTCCAGAGAAATTTAATTTCTGTTGTTTTGATTCTGCTCCTGTCTCTTTTTCTTAATGTCCAAATCTCACTTCCGTATAAAACGGAGGGTAATGCTAAAGTATTATATATTTTTTTCTTATGAATTTTTGTACTAATTTAGATTTGTGGTCTCGAGGTAGCGTGCTGCCTTGTTACGCAGCGGGCCCGGGTTCGATTCCCGGTCGGGACAAGTTTTCTGGGTGAGGTTTTTTTCGGGGGTTTTCCTCACCTGTAAGATAAATGTCAGGAAACTTTAAGGCCCAAACTGTCCCCGAACACCATCTAACCATCATTTTTCATCAGTATCATATTCACCTAATTAGTTAAATCCTCTCCTGGCGCATCATTGCTATGATCATCGACTCTCATAACATCGGGGCAGCGTAACCACGCCTTCCAGGTGCCCCAACCTCAGAAGTGGGTTACAAGTATGCCATGCCAGGAGAGAACACCAGAAATGTCGAAATGACAATCTGGGGCATTTGGGGGGAAAAAATGAAATTTGGTAAATTTCTTGTTCACATCTTTTTCATTTTGATAATATATTTCAATATTTCACAACTAAATAGTTGAAATTTTGTACTTGTTCTAGGCATTGGTTATTGTGAACTATCTTACTTCTGATTGGATCTTCTCTTAACTTTTGTATTAAAATTTCCATTCCAAAATCTTTTAATATTTTATTTAGTCTATATAGTCCTATTTGTAAGTTATTCTCTGAATTGGAAATTACAACTTGATCATCTGCGAAAAGTAGGGTATTTAATGTTCACTTTCTGGTTATTATGATTCCCGATGTATAGATTAGGTTCCATTTAGAAATAATTTCATCATGTACATATTAAATAGTGTTGGTGCCGAACTCTATTATTAACATATTTTCTTTCGGAGACAAGATTACTTATTTCATTTAACTACACTTTTTAACAATTCAAGTCACTACCGTATATCCCGAAAAGATAAAATATCAAATAATACAATAAGACAAAGAATGGGATATAAAAATAATATTATTGAAAATATCTCAACAAGACAACACCTAATGAGAATGGCTGAAGAGAGGTTCCCAAGTTGGCTTATGAATGGATTCCATTAAATGGATGGATGATATAAGAAAAGGTATGAGGAAGATAGGTCTGGAAGAATTGGAATGGGAAGATAGAGAAGAATGGAGAA
This sequence comes from Diploptera punctata, assembly GCA_030220185.1. Lineage (NCBI taxonomy): Eukaryota > Metazoa > Arthropoda > Insecta > Blattodea > Blaberidae > Diploptera > Diploptera punctata. Next base: position 35,705 of record JASPKZ010000859.1, on the reverse strand, counting down.
AGAAAGAATAATTTAAAATGCTCTGGGCACAGGAAGATGTTTTATTACATTGTAAACATGTTTATAAATATAATAATAATTGTCCATGTATAAATAAAAGCAAGTACCACATGGAAAATTACACATGCAGGAGCTGATAAAAATCAAATGGACAAAAAAATTATGTTTTGTTTCAATCAAAATTTACTGAGGTATGATAACAGGAAATTACACCAACCAGCATGCACATAAGTTATCATAAGTAACTTCGTAAACGTGAATTATTGATAATTTGGAAATCACTCGTGCCATTTGTTAGGACTATTTAACAAATAAATTAAGGTGTTTACTCACAAATCATTATTTAACTATAGCTATTTTAAAATATTTATATATTTAATGTAAATGGTGATGTTTGAAAACAAATGAGAAACGATTGTTATGCTGTTTCATCATTGCAACACATCATATTATTTATTGCCAAAGGATCGCAATGTTGTAAGAATGCACCCTAGGGGAGAAATTTATAACCAACATTATAGGTATTAATTAATATCTGATGTCCTATGATGTAAATATGTCAATTATATTTTTCTGCAAGGTCATTTCCAGGAAAATAATTTGTTTAGTGGTTTGTCTTTTTTGTGATATAATCAATTGCTACAAATCTTTTTTTTTATCTCCCGCATGCCACTATCTGCTGACATTCATGCACTATATATACAATCCGGTAGCCATATTCTTAGAGAGTCAGTCACTGGAAAATAATGCTATGACCTATTCAGAATGTTAAAAATGAGGTGCACCCTTTAATATGATAAAGTTTGGTTGATAAATTCGAGGCGAAACACGACTGTGATTGGTTGTAAATAAAAAATTATTGAAACGTGATTGTCTTTGACTCCGATTTGGTGCATGAGTTAAATAGTCAGCACATTTGAACAGAACTATATTTATTTAACACCACTCTTTAAAAGGTTGAGGTTAACAAGCAGGGGTAAAAAGTAACAGAAATACTTTAAAACATGTGATGAAAAAAATTTTTCTAAGTTCCAGTCAAACACCATGAGCATACGCCAACAGACGCAAAGCAGTTTCACACTAAGAATCACAGGGATGCAGCCAACATATACACAATATTTGAACTCATGTTTGCAAACGAACTAAAAGCTAACCTAACGCAACTTAAGTATACTCTAACCTGTGAAAGACCAACCTAAAAGCTAACCTATTGCAATTTAAGTACTGTTAACCTGCAAAAGAAGTGCACAATAATTTTATTTTAGTGTAATTTAATTAGTATAGACTCTATGCAGGCTGCACTGGAACACAGAATATTCGTAAAAATCAATATGGCTGCCACGTCTTCATGTAGAACAAAGAAACATTCTTTAAAATAAATATGGCTGCCACGTATTCAAGTAGTTGAATATCGTGAAAAAATATATTCAAAAAAATCATTAGAAAAACATGAAAAATCATTGTAAATGATGGGAAATAATTGAAAAATGAAACACTAAGAATATAAATTGCCAGGAGTTTATGAAGGACTTAAAAAAAGTTGCATTACAGGTTGTAAAGATTAGCCAAAGTAACTAATTCTAATTATCTGACATTATGAAATTGTTTAAGTCAATTAAGGTTACATTAGCTTATAAAAATATATGTATATATATATATATTATATTATATTAATTTTTTTGACATTGAGCAATGCAAACTTAATATGACATGATAAGAAAAATAATGCCTGAACAGGATTCGAACCCGGATCTCTGGGTTGGTACCCCAGCGTTGTTAGCCATTACAACACCAGATGATACCAATCAAACACTTATTTTTCTTATATATTACATTATATCTCCATTATTACTAGAGTCGCGGAGCGAGAAATCGGTCTTCACTGCCATCTAGTAGCTGACAATAACAAGTAAGCAAATTAAAGAGAATATTTCTACCCTATAGCAGTGATGCTTTATCGATGTTATATTTAAATTAAATATTTAAATAAATATATAACAGCGACACCGATTCTAGATATCAGGAAGAAGAGTAATGGTCTATATATGAAAGATAGTGTTTGAATTGGAATCGCCTGGTGGTGTAATGGATAACACGCTGGGGTACCAACCCAGAGATCCGGGTTCGAATCCCGTTCAGGCATTTATTTTCTTATCATGTCACATATATATATATATATTAAATATATATAATATAATATATCCACCACTGTGGTCTCGATTAGCATGCTGCCTTGTCACGCAGATCTATATTATATATATACTATATATATAATATAGATATATATAATATACACCACTGTGGTCTCGAGGTAGCATGCTGCCTTGTCACGCATATCTATATATATATATATATATATATATATATCCACCACTGTGGTCTCGAGGTAGCATGCTGCCTTGTTATGCAGCGGGCCCGGGTTCGATCCCTGGTCGGGACAGTTTTTCTGGGTGAGGTTTTTATTGGGGTTCTTCCTCACCTGCAAGACAAATGTCAGGAAAACTTTAAGGCCCAAACGGTCCCCAAAATCATATGGCCATCATCATCATCCTTCACCTGTGTGGAAAGCAACGGGAAGCTACCACACCTAAAATTCCCTAGTAAAGCTGCAAGCATAGAATGAGAATGCTATGATTGCAGTGAAGGACCTGCCCTCGGTCAGAATTACTATGGATGGATATATATATATATTATATATATATATATATATATAGGGGTTAGAAAATTTCCATTACTAACTAATAGCTTGTAGAGAAGACTGAGTAGATAATAAAACTCCTGGCACGATAGGCCTAGAAGCCCTTAGCCTACAAGCCGGCATGTGCCTCAAATCCACAGGTGTATCAGAGGTAGATCATCAGCCAGTGTAGTAGTGACATGTGGTCAGCATGTCGAGTCCCCCACTGTTATAGCTGGTTTTCTCAACCTGGAGTCGCTACTTATTGTAGCTACCCAAATGCCTCACAATGCTGGGGGGGACTCCGATCCCATACTGGCCAAAATACCATGAGAAAATTTCTTCCCCCATGGGGACTCGAACCAGCGTAAGTCCCATAGCTTTGCGCTAAGGTTTGAGTAGATAACATTTTAAAATAGGGACAATTTGTCTGGAAACATATTATTTTCATGCTGCAAGTACAACAGGTTTCCATTAAGCATTTAAATCTCCTGCATCTGCCAAGTGCTGTGTCAGACTCAGTGAAAAAAAACTATGTGCAACCAAAAATTTTTACTGCATTTTGTTGCATAATTTGAACAAATTATGGTCAGATTTCGCTGATTTTTGGAAGATAACTTACTTGTTTTATTTCAAAAGCATATCCTGAGTTTTGTTGTGAAAAATAAAAGTTGCAGCTGCTAGAGCAATTTTTAAATTTTTGTTTTCAGGCAAATTCCAACTACTGGATGGCCTGATTTTGTTTGTTAACAAACTTGGCCTTACTTTTTTATTTGATTCTATTTGCCAAGTTTGGTTAAAAAAAACAGGAGTTGTAGATATTAGAGCATTAACAGATACAGTACCACACACTTGGCACTGTTAAAGTCACGCTTATACAGTTACACGTTGTCTAATAATTAATTTTTCTCTATTTATTTAAATGTATACTATGTCATTAATAATCCTTTTCTCGTTTTTTTATATATCTTGTACATATTATATATTTAATTCGTTAAACTTAGAGTAAATCAAAATACTTTATAAATATTAATTGTATTGTATTTATAACATGTAATCGTATATGTATATTGTAATTTAGAGCAAGACTATTTTTTTTGCATTTTTTTAAAACCTGGTTGAGTGGCAGACAAAGCCTTAAGGCCTTAACTCTGCCAGGTTATTATTATTATAAATATGTAGTGCATCTGAACGAACGTTGACGGGATATTAGTTACCTATGTCACTCTGTTGTGACAACTCCCGGTCCTGCAAGCCACGAGAGCTCGGTTGAAACTGGATACAAGATATTAAATAAATGTATTAGTTACTCACTGTGCTAGCATTTGTCTCATACATATATCACATCTTCTTGAATCAACGTACTGGAGGAATTGGAAATATTTAAACAGACCAACAATGACCTGCTATTAAATGAGAACAAAAAAACACCTGGCACAACCTGGCCTACCAGCTGGCTGCTGGCCTCATATCCACATATGTCAATCACAGAGGTAGATGATCATCGAGCCAGTGTAGGAGTGACATGTGGTCAGCATGTAGGGTCCCCTAGCAGTTACAGCTGATTTTCTTAACCTGGAGCCGCTACTTATTGTAGCTATCCAAAATGCCTCACGATGCTGGGTGGGCACCGGTCCCATACTGGCCAAAATACGATGAGAAAATTTCTTCTCCCATGGAGACTCGAATCAGCGCAAGTCCTGTAGCTCTGCACCAAGGCTTCCTGCCTTAACCCCTCTGCTATGGTGTGGGACCACACCCAGTAATTCAAATTCTCTCTTTAAAGTTATAACGGAAAGCCAGTCTTACATTCAAAGCTAGTGGTTGCAGACGTACTTCCTGCTGAAGATGGGACTAGTCCCGAAAGACCTACAGTAACTTCATGTTTCAATGGTTGAGGAGACAGACCTAAAAGGTATTTTATGTCATAATTCTAAATTCTTCGTTGGCTAGGCTGACGGCTACTCACTTGTCAGATGTGTTTCACTGGAAGTGCACTTGTATTTGGGAAACAATGGAAGGACCACCTTTTCACATCTAGTGAGCACCTATTAAAAAGCCCTGCTGAATAGCTTAATTTCTTCAGCATTTACTAACAATATAAAAATAAGAAATCACTTACCTAACATAAGGGAATGGTTTGATCACACCTCCAAAACAATATGCAACCAGAAATATCATAGGCCACGACTGGTCTTTCATGACAAACATCATGAAAATCTGAACCAATACCATTGCTGTCACTATCCATTTGAAGTTTGGATCATAACCAAACAGTTTCTTTATTTGTGGGTACTTCGCTGGAAAAAAAAAAAAACAATATATATATATATATATATATACACATAAATCAATCATAGTTACTGTAATGTATTGGCAGAACCATACAGTGTAGCAACATTACATATCGAATAAAAATATTAAATTTACCACAAATTAAAAAGATCATTATCAAGTAAAGTCTACAAGAGAGAGAAAAACGACTGGGAAGAATTAAAAAGAAGCAAAGCATGGGAAGATAGAGATGGTTTGGAGGCATATTTAGAATCGACCCTCCGAAAGAAGGACACGATAAGACATGATGATTATGAGTATCAAGTAAATAAGTTTAGCCATCAATGTTTGTTTTTAAAATCAATCAGAGATTGGCCACGGTGGACTAGTGGTTATGCTCCTTGCCTCTGGTCCTGAGGGTCGTGAAGTTCAAACCTGGCCAGGGTCGATGGATTTTTTAGGATGGAAAAATCCAAGGAGCAAGTCCCCCAGGAGGGACTTTCAGCCGTGGGTCCCGAGTCTGAAGATTTTCAGGCTCGTATAAGATCCTTAACGCCTGAATGAAAAGGCCTCTAAGCAAACCGAATTTTCCTGTCCTAGTACTCACCTTGGTTTCCTAGATGTCAGTATTGAGGTGGAACGCTGACCACGGACCACTCAAATGACATCTATACGAAAACAAGTTAACTAAATTAGTATGGTTCAAATTCTTCCCTGTAGGGGGAGAGCACCTAAATCTCTGTTAAGGGAACAATGGGCTTACAAGAGAAGATCAATCAGAGACAATTTTGTTATTGGACATGGAAGATAATTATATTTGAAGAGTATAATATAACGCTCAGACTGGAGTTTTAACCCAGGAACTTTCACACTCTAGGTGAATGCCTAGATGTATGAAAAGAATAATAAAAAACATCAATGGAAATAATACAAATTTAGTTACACTTGTTCTTTTGATAGATGTCATTGAGTGGCCCATGGTTAGCTTTCTGCCTCATAGTGACATCTAAGAAACCAAGGTAGTACTTTTTTTTTTTCCATGGCGCGACAGGCCTAGAAAGCCCTTAGCCTACCAGCCGGCTGCTGGCCTCACATCCACATGTGCCAATCACAGAGATAGATGATTATCTAGCCAGTGTAGGGGTGACATGTGGTCAGCATGTCGAGTCCCCCAGTTTGTTATAGTTGTGGTTTTCTCAACCTGGAACTGCCTACTTATTGTAACTACCGAAATGTTTCACGATGCTGGGTGGGCATCGGTCCCATACTGGCCAAAACACCATGAGAAAATTTCTTCCCCCATGGAGACTTGAACCAGCGCAAGTCCTGTAGCTCCTGCATCAAAGCTTCCTGCCTTAACCACTCGGCTACGGCACGGGACTAAAAATTGGTGCTACCTAGGATCGAACGCGAGGCACTTCCCTTGATAATATATTGGATCATGACAACTGTATGTGCTAACGGGGACACAATCCAAGGTAGTACTAGGACAGGAAAATTTGTTAAATTTTGCTTAGAGGCATTTTTATTTGGGCTCAAGGATCTTTTACGAGTCTGAAAATCTTCAGACTCGGACTCACTGCTTAAATCCCTCCCAGAGGACTTGCTCCTAGGATTTTTCCATCCTAAAAAATCCATTGACCCTGGTCGGGTTTGAACCTGCAACCCTCAGGACAGAGGCAAGGAGCATAACCACTAGTCCACCGTGGCCGGCGAAAGATGATGATGATGATGATAATAATAATAAATCTGCCATTCAGGTGGTATCGGTAGTATGTCTGCTTCCTGGCTAGCAGGCTCAGGTTCGATACTTGACAGGATTGAAAATTGTAATTGTTGAATTAATTTAATTGCAAAATTTCCAATCTCAGGGCCAGGAAAGGTGGCGGCTTACAACTCTTAATCACTGGATTGTGCACCAAAACCCAACATTAAATTTGCAAACCTCTACACAGTACATATGTTGAAAAGTCATGTGGTACTGTTGATAGCAATTGTCCGTCGGATTGGGACATTAAGCCTGGTGATCCTTTAGGTACTTTTCAATTGGAGTGGACTACATGCTGGCACCAAGTTACACTTATTCCCTTCTCTTCACCATCATGCCTCACACAACACACTTTACACTACACAAACACAGAAATATGCTCTCTTCCTATACTCCTCTCTGTACGAAATACAAGAATACATCATCTACATTAAGTGGTCTGCCAGACTGGTGAATAAATTGAAAATGTACCACATTAATCTCATATTATCAGCCCAGCATGGAACCCGAAGCACATAAAGTGCAGGGTAGCATTATTATAATGATAATAATAATGATGATGATTAGAGCGAGGAATTATATGAAGAAAATTATACTAAAATATGAAATCATAATAGCAAAATATGAAAAATATGAAAATTAGGACACAAAAATATTATGAAGCTACTATTTTTTCAACTTTTTACACATATTTATATACAGAAGCCCTGTATAATATATGGGTATACATACAAACACACAAATGAGACAAGAAGACCTTTTTGTAGCTCAAGAAATAAAGAGTTTCACTGTATTTCCATTTTAATTAATTTTTCATTACTTCTGACTCAATATAAAATATCATTTAATATAATAAATTTTGGAATTTTTAACATTATAAGGTTTTATTGATTCTTATCAATAAAATATCATGTTCGTGATTTGAAGCAATTTTAATGGCTCACATTGAAGTATATTGTGTGAGGAATCACGCTAACAAGCCGGAAGGTCGTGGTTTGAGTCACAATGGGGTCAGGTTTTTTAGCTGGACCAAACCTTCTGGCTGCATCATAGTCCTAGAGTCTACTCAGCTCTTAATTGAAATGAGTACCAGACACATATTCTGGGGCAAAGGGGCCATCACGCAGGTCTGAGAACCCAGTGGACATCCCTTGGAGATTGTCTAGAAATGTGGAAGTCTCAACATCCATCTACCCCAAGCCTGTAGTTTGACACTTGATTTCAATAAATGAATACTGAGTTTATATAAAACGTGATCAATTAATTTATCTAATGATATTTAATTACGAAATCCAAACATAAATAAAAAAAACAAAACATAGTAACCATTGTAACTTGCTTCCATCGGATATACCACTGACAAAATTTAGAGTAGGTACAGTTTGGATGACTTCTATTTACCTTGCATAAAGATAATGAATTCCAGTACATATAAATGCCACAATAACATTAAATTGGATGAATCAGAACACACGTAGACCAAGTCCTAACTAACTCACTGGCACAATCGAACCCGTAGGTTCATGAACGCACGGACATAAGCTCTCCATACATCCCTATCCTGAGCCAATGTTTTCCAATCATCCCCTCTATAATCTTTCCCTCAAATCATGGTTAATGTTATTCTCCCACTTCATTCTTGGTCTACCAACTGGGTGTTTTCCCTCTGGTTTTCCTTCAAGAAGCTTCCATGCACGTCTTTCATTTCCCCATTCGTGCTACATGCCCTGCCCATCGCAGTAGACCAAGTACTATATGTCATATTTGGAGAAAAAATATGTTAAAATGAATTAATCCACAAATAATTCTAGGGAGTATTTCAAAACTCTCTTTGCAATTACAATTATTTTTAATCCTATACATTACACGTATGAACATAGTGAAATGTAGTTAGAGCTTTTTATATATTTTTTAACGCCTGTCAGAATTATTTTGTACGATCAAAAAGTATGCTCCACATTATATGATGTTATGGGAGCAATCATGTACTGCACTACATATATGATGTAAGTGAGAATAATACTGGCTTTACCTACAAGAACTTTACAAATTTCATAAACTGTGGAGCAAGACCTTATTTCACAGCACAGTTTCAAGTTTACCAGCAGCAGTCTTACCTACATTTAAATACTGTAATCCATTCATAAAATAAGAACTGTCCTTAGGTAGCAAAAAGGAATAGATTTCTACCTGATAAAAAAGAGTGGGTAGTTATTAGTCTAACATTGTTATTCTACTTATTCATGTTCTTGTCACAGATTAGGAAATCCCTGTTCTTTTTCTGTAGTTTCGGACAGAAGCCTCCACTTGGTCATTCCATCTCTCCTTTTTTCTTTTTTCAATTATTTTCTTTATTTATCTTGTTCCAGATGGGATACTTAGGAATTTTCGCTGTCTACCATATTACATTGGTCAAAAAATTTCAAAACTGCAGTCACTCCAAAATGTTTTTAATGAATTAGTAGAATTTCATTTAAAAAAATTGAAAGTTGAAAAATATGAAGGATATTAAAATTTTTACAGAAATATGAACATTTCGCCAAAATATTATGAAATATGAAAAAATATGAAGGTCTTATTTGATTCTACATATCATAAAATGTAAAGATACTTTGTCTCAGCGCTCTCTGACCAATAGTTTAAAATATGAAATTTCATAAAAATCCTCGCTCTAATGATGATAATGATGATGATAATGATGATGCTGATGATAATGGTGATGATGATGATAATGATAATGATGATGATGATAATAATAATAATAATAACAACAACAACAAGATATCAGAGATGAATTACATCATCTTCAAGTATGGGCCTGTGGCCCGTTCTGCTCCCCAGTGCACTATATGCTGCAGGTGCAGGTCATCTTTCCAACGACGTTTTGGTCTTCCTACATTTCTTTGGCCTAGAGGCCTATAATGAAGCAGCTGTTTTGATAAACGATTATTTGGCATTCTTTGTATATGTTCAAACCAATTACGTTTATTTCTGTGTATTCTGCCATTTATATTATATATTTGTAATTCATCTCTGATGTCTTGACTTCTCTTTTGATCTCTTAGAGATACATAGAGATACACTTGTAACTGATCTGAGAAATCTCATTTCTATTCTCTCAATTTTATTTTTATCAGAGATCGTTAAAGGCCAAGTCTCAGACCCGTATGTTAACGTTGAAATGGCTACTGTTTTTGTAAAATTTTAATTGAGTTTCCCTTGTGGTCTTACTTCTCAAATATCTTCTTATTGAACCACATATCTGTTGAAATTTCCCTAATTTCTTCTCCATGTCCAAATTTTTGCTGGTACGATATCAGCATCCCAGATAATTGAAACAAGTTACTTGTTCAATTATGTTTGCTCCAATTACAATTTTTGTCCTTTTATGCTGAGTTCCAATAAATGCCACTGACTTTGTTTTCTCTGTTGATATCTTTAAATTATAACTCGTTTATTAGTTTCCATAATTTATAAAACTGATCTTTGTAGTTGATTTTCTGAGGAAGCTCCAATGATCTGGTCATCTGTGAATAAAAGACAGTTCATTTTCGTACCCGTTTATCATAAAAAGGTTCATCTAAAAAGTTTGCCATGTACTAATGATATCATCTAAATATATATTAAAAAGTATTGGCGAAAGAGGGCGACCTTGTCCCGAGTCCATTGTTGATTTCTAATGCAAGTTTCTCCAGGACCATTTCCTTTATCTATATGAATTTTTGTATTTTCATATACATTTTTTATAGCTTTAATTAGATGAGGTGGATATCTTTTATGTTTTAGTATATCCCATAATTTAGAGCGCATTATTTTATCAAAAGCCTTCTCATAGTCGATAAAACAATATGTGTATATGAATTACAAATATATAATATAAAACAGAATATACAGAAATAAATGTAAATGGTTTTAACATGTACAAAGAAAGGTACATTATTAGGCTATAGACCTGAAGGCTGAAGAAATGTAGGAAGACTGAAATGATGTTGTAGCATATTGTGCAGCTGGGAGCAGAATGGGTCAATAGGCCCATCCATACCTTGAAGATGATGATGATGATGATAATAATAATGATAATACCATATTTACTTGTGTATTTCATACATCTTTGTGATCTAAAAGGTAGATGAGTGATTTATGTAAGGAATATTTCAGGGACCGATAGTGTACTGCATATGCTCTACAGGAAAAAAAAAAAAAAAAAATTCAGGGCAAAACTGGAATACCACAGCAAAAACATTAGAAATAAATAACATTTCCTTTAAAACATAGGCTACCTGCCCCTATACTTAACAATAACAAATTGGATGGGATAAGTTCATTTTCCTTTTGAAGGGCTGTGGATTTATTGTTCATCAGTGGTATAAGCCAAATATTAGGCAGTCATTGCTTTTACCCTCCCCCCCCCCATCCTCAAACACATCAACATCACTTGCTCAACTATTATGAAATGAAGGCTTTCTTAGGGCTTAAAGGACCTTGGGACATGGATTTTGGGTAGCATGAGGTTCTAGCCGAGCATTAGTATGTGGATGTATTAGTTATAAAGGTACATGTGTTTTCAAACATAAATAAATGGATTCTTACTTAATTATTTTATTTCTAGCGTAAAATGATTACAATAACCTTAAGTAATTCTAAACCCTAAATAAGTAATCTATGCTTATATTAAGAAAAGCTACATTCTAACTTTCCTGAGTTTCAAGAGAGGGAGGTATGGGGTTACGAATCTACCCTAATTTACATTCTAATAATTATCTAGTAAAGCTTACATGTTGAAATATGGTTGTTCACTCAGAACTTATGTTACGAATCAAAATACTTGATGTCATTTCTAATTGTCCTAGGCAACTTTTATTAAGAGAAATGGTATGCAGACTTACCCATCAGCTCACTGCTTCAACAGACACGAGTCTCTATTTTGCAAGGTTTGTATACTAAGCTACTGCACCTACAGCTATAACTAAGTGTACTAACATTCCTATAGTCTAAATGCAGAGATTTTACGGTTACCCTTGAAATACTTTGTTCCTGCCATAAGTCAAAATTCTATCATGAAATATAATATGTCTAAATGCTTTATATTTCACCAGCTGTTTTTCATCATCATCATCCTGCCAGGTATTAGTCCTAGAAGAACTGTTACGGCCTGAGAAAGCAGTTTTCATGCCATCTTTTCATAGGTCGACCAAGTGACCGTTTCCCATTTGGACAGTAGTTCATTATTGCCTTGGGGATCCTGGATCTAGCCATTGTTGAGACATGTTCTTTCCAGTTTAGCTGATATCTGGAGATGTAGTCCAGTATTGGTGACACATTAAGTTCTTGAAGGATTTCTACATTTTTTCTTACGATCCCATTTGGTGTAGCCAGCTGTTCGGCGCATAAATTTCATCTCACAAGCTGTTAGTCTGCTTTCATCTCTCGTCCTTATAGTCCACGCTTCACTCCCATAACATAGGACTGGTCGAGCCATTATTTGATAAAGACGAGTATGAGTTTATTTTTGCACTAATGAAGGTTATTATTAATGATTACCATTGATTTGTTGAATTTCACAATTTTCTCTGATAAATCCAAATTTTCAACAAAAGAGAGTTTATATCCCAAATAAGTAAACTCATTAACTCTCTCTAAAATTTTGTTATTTAAACAAATTTTGCTTGGTATTGTGGATTTTCCACAAAATGCCATTATTTTAGCTTTATTGGTATAAAACCAGCTGTTTTTATATGAAATAATTAAAATAATATATGAAATAATTAAAATAATCTATGAAATAATTAAAATAATCTATGTAAAATAATTAAAATAATCTATGAAATAATTAAAATAATCTATGTATTGTAACACATACATATCCAAGTTTCCGAAGACAAAACATCTCATTCCATAAGTAGTTCTTTACCAAATTTGATTACTTTCCAACTTTTTTTAATTGAACACTAGATAAATAGTAGTGAGGGCATGCAATAAAACAGTTATGTTATTGTTATATCTATCATTAAACAGCCCTGAAAGCAATTAATGATAGATATAATAATAACCCAATAGCTTTCGAGATTAGGGAACAAATGAAGCAAAGTTCAAAACATATTTGTCTATCTTGGGTACACGGGCATTGCGGAATATTAGGAAATGAATGAGCGGATGTATTAGCCAAGTCTGCAGCAGATTCCAGTCTACAGTATGCGTATGATCTCTGCCATATTTCTTTCCTAAAGTCACAAATAAAGGAACATATAATAGCAAGATGGAACAATGTGTGGCTCAATAGTACCACAGGTACATTAAGAAGACAACTGTCATTTCCAAGTATTTATGACAGAATAAAATACAAACACATTGTTCCAAATTTCATATTAACACAATTCCTCACTGGGCACGGAAAATTTGGCCAATACCTACAGAGATTCAACATCATAGAAAATGCAAGCTGTATTGTGGAATTAGCAATCAAAGTGTAGAACATATTATATTTGATTGTCCATTGTTCTGGAATGAAAGATTTGAAATTATATGTCTTCTAAATAACAACGCCCGTTTAAGTAAACCACCCGTTACAGGAGAGATTATGACAGAAAAGAACTACAGACTTTTTAATGTTTTTATAAATAAAATCATAAAAGAATTTAATTTTAGATAAAAGAAACATTATATAACAACACAAATTTGACAAAATATAACCCTAATGTACCTTAGGTGAAATAGGGTTTATACGCTTGTGGAAAATAAAAAAAGGAAAGACAGTTGGTTAAGGCAATATGCTATAAGCTGGAAGGTCAGTGGTTCGAGTATCGGTACCGTTTAACAAGCTAAAGATGGAACATAAGTTCTTCCAAAATACTTTTAAAGTATTTTACATTTTACCTAGTTGAGGACAACAAATCTCAGATACCAACCTTATTTTTAATTTTTAAATTGGGCATTGTTAATTAAATATAAAAATGGTATGGTTATATGAATTACCTGAAAATTGGAGTCTATCATGGAGAATGTGGTAGAACAAATTACTAATAAACTTGGTAATGTGTATAATTGTACTGCATTCTGAAGTAGTTCAGTTCAGTGAATTACAGTGTAAAATTTATGTTATTCTAGTGATGTCACTCACTGTTTTGAGAAATCTTCATGTTTTAATTCCATTCCATAGTAATTTTGCTCAAGGGCGGGTCTTTCACTGCAATCATAGCATTTTCATGCTATGCTTTGCAGCTTTACTAGGAATTATAGGTGTGGTAGCTTCCCGTTGCTTTCCACACCAGTGAAGGAGGATGATGATGATGGTAAGGATGATTTTCGGGAACCGTTGGGCCCTAAGCTTCCTGACATTTGTCTTAAAGGTGAGGAAAAACCCCAAAAAACATCACCCACGAGCATGTCCCGACCGGGAATCATACCCGGGCCTACTGCATGACAAGGCAGCATGCTACCTCGAGACCACAGTGGTGGACCTATGTTTTAATAAATGTCCATATTTGAAGAACAAAAAATCTTGCAAACTAACCACGGCAACTGAAATCCAACCTAATCAATAGATACGTTATACAAATAGAACAAACAACTAATACAAGGTGGGTGTAATTTTAATTAAATTTGTAAATTAAATACTGATGTATGTAAGTGAAATTAAACCCAACATATTATATGCAAATAGCAAGCAAAATTAAAACTCATAGAAAAAGTAACCATCTTGAAAATGTCTAAATAAATGAATGCATGAACATAATTACCTGATTTGTTTACTAAATTAACCAGTTCATAAACAGTAACTTTGTAAACAATTAACATAAACTTAAAGAAGCAATGAATACGATTCTAAAAAATTGGGCTCAACTGCACTTCTACTAGTGCTTGATTTTTCATTATATTGTTATAAACTATAGCTCTTCTTCTGTATTTACTAACATTATTAATATTTTAAACTTTTTCAAACAATTTTTATAACGTTATTAGACAATTTTGAAGTATTTATTTAAATATGTAAATCACAAATATTATGACACTGTAAAACAATATTTTGATGCTAACAGCTATTTTCTCCACAGAGTCTATGATTTTTCTATCGCTGTTTTGGGTTATCGCTGGTTGGATCAGCGTTAGGGAGTGATAAGTAAGTGTACACCCATTTTTAATAAATGTTTGGTAATTTTAATATTAATAGTATATTTTTTAACACAGATTTGGGGATTTATTGCTAATATTGATCATTTAAATTTCATAGCGACGGATAGTAATCGAGGATGATAATTGATATGTGGTTCGATTGTGGGTTATTGCTGGCTCTATAAACTCTGGCGCATGCGCACTGTTTTTCTATAGAACTTTGAAAATATTTAACGCCAGTTTAAGTGCAGTTTTTCCAAAAATTGTGTATATTTCAGTGATTTCCCTTCTCACAAAATAAGACTATACGAGAATTTGTAAGGATATTAAACTGATTTACTTCATATTCTTAAAGTACCTTAAAGCAAGTCCTTACACAAATCTTTTAAATTTTCCCAGAAATATATATATATATATATATATTATATATATATATATATATATATGTCTATACGTAATAATGATTAGAGATTAAAAATGGGTATAACAGAGAGAAGCCCCTCCATGGTATCTTTACCTTGTCGTGGTGGAGTGGCTTGCGTGCTTAAATGATCCTGAGAGCTATGCTGGCAGTAGCATTGCTGCCGATAGGGTTACCCATGCCGGACTGGTCGAAGGTGATAAGCCAGATGAAAAAAGTACCTTGGGCAAAAGAGTGACGATCTTTCACCGTAAAAATACAACCGTCAAGAAATGCTGACATGGGTTCATCTGGGGTAAAATTTTCCGGAGGTCAAATAGTCCCCCATTCAGTTCTCCGGGCAGGGACTACTTCAGGGAACCCATGCCAAAGGCTCAAACACAGGGACATGTTCCTAGGAACAGGGAATGTTAGGACTTTATACAATAGCGGGGCACTAGAGATATTAACGCGGGAATTAGATAAATCGCCCTTGGATATAGTCGCTTTACAGGAAATTAGGTGGCCAGGAGTAGGTAGTCAGGAATCAGGAAGCTTTGCATTATACTACGGGGGTGCAGAAAGACCTGCATTTGGAACGGGTTTTTTAGTCAGAAGGAGGATCCTATCCGCTATCCGAGATATTAAGTTTGTTAGTGATAGGATATCATACATAATTCTAAAGGGTAAACGACATAATTTTATAATTGTAAATGTACATGCCCCCACAGAAGATAAAGATGACAAGATCAAGGATGAGTTCTATGAAGAATTAGAATGCTTATTTGATAGCCTTTCTCGATATTATATGAAAATTGTCTTAGGAGATTTTGATGCAAAAGTGGGGCGGGAAGATATATTCAAACCAACAATAGGCAAATTCAGTCTTCATGAAGAGAGTAACGACAACGGGGTGAGATTAGTCACATTTGCCACATCAAAGAATCTCATTGTTAAGAGCACAACATTTCAGCATAAGGATATTCATAAATACACCTGGACGTCCCCAGATGGAGAAACTCAGAACCAGATAGATCATGTATTAGTGGATAAACGCTGGCACAGTAGCATCATCGATGTTAGATCAGTTAGAGGGACAGACTGCAATTCGGATCATCATCTGGTCAGAGTGAAAATCAGACAACGGCTATCGCTTATGAGAGGAACAAACGCTAAAGATGATTCTGTAAAATATGAATTAAAAAACTTGAAAAATGATGAAATGCGGCAAGAATACCAAATCAAAATTGCTAATAGATTTGAAGTTCTGGAATCTTCAGATGGCAATGTGGCAAACAAAGAAGAAACTGATATAAATAAAGAATGGGAGGCTATAAGAGATACTATTAAATTGTCAGCATCAGAAAGCATTGGTTGTTTAAAAAAGAGGCAAAACAAGAAATGGTTTGATGAGGAATGTGCCGACATTGTAAAGAAAAGAAAGCTAGCAAAAATGAAATGGTTACACGAGCCAAATGAGGTAAATTTAGAGCAATTGGGTAGTGTTAGACGGGAAACCACCAAGTTACTAAAGAGTAAAAAGAGGGAATATTTGAGAGAGAAGATTAATGATCTTGAAATGAATGCAAAAATAGGAACATTAGAGAATTATATCAGGGAATTAGTATAGAGATGAAAGGGTTTCAAGCTAGAACAAACATAATTCGGAATGAAAATGGGGATATGATTGCAGATTCTAGGAGTATATTAAATAGATTGAAAAGTTACTTTAAACAGCTATTAAATGTACATACAGAACAGGACATTGAGGAGGATAAGTTACAGACAGCAGAAATGCTAGTCGCAGAGCCAAGTGCATTAGAGGTTGAAATGGCGATTGAAAAATTGAAGATATATAAAGCATCAGGTTCAGATGAGATCCCAGCAGAACTGATAAATCAGGGGGAGAAAAATTGATGGACAAGATACGCTGCTTGCTTGGTATGATTTGGGAAAAAGAAGCTCTTCCAGATGAATGGAAGGAATCAATTATCGTACCAATTTATAAGAAAGGAGATAAAACTGATTGCAACAACTACAGGGGCATCTCATTACTTTCAACTTCGTACAAAATTCTAACAAATATATTAGTAAGCAGACTTACTCCCTATATTGATGACATTCTAGGAGATCATCAATGTGCATTTAGAAGAAACAGGTCTACAAAAGATCAGATTTTTAGTATAAGACAGATTTAAGAAAAGAAATGGGAATATAATGGTACTGTACATCAACTATATGTAGACTTCAAAAAAGCATATGATTCAATTAAGAGGGAGAAGTTATATAGTATCCTGCTGGAGTTCGGAATTCCTAAAAAGTTAGTTAGACTTATACGAATGTGTCTAAATGGCTCAAAGAGTAGGGTGCGTGTAGGCAAACAGTTTTCAGACACTTTTGAAATCCAGAATGGGTTGAAGCAAGGAGATGCACTATCTCCTCTACTATTTAATTTTGTACTAGAGCATGCCATTAAATCTTTAGAGAATGAGGAAGGCTTACAACTCAATGGTATTAATAAGCTGTTAGTTTATGCTGATGATGTAGTATTATTGGCCGATAGCGAGGAGATACTAAAGGCCAACACGCACACACTTTTGAGGTAACACTAAGAAATTAGGACTGGAAGTAAATATCAGTAAAACTAAATATATGGTCACATGTAGAAATTCAGTATATAATGGAAATGGACAGCTAATGACAAATAAGGGAAATTTTGAGGAAGTGGCTGAATTCTAATACCTAGGAACAATAATCACAAATAGGAATGAGATGCACAAAGAAATTAAACATAGGCTCAATTCTGCAAATGCATGCTATTATGCATTGCAGAGACTTTTGATGTCTCAACTCCTTTCAAAAAACATTAAGCTGAAAATATATAAAACTATTATTCTACCAGTTATATTATATGGGTGCGAAACATGGACTCTTACTTTAAGGGAGGAAAGGAGATTACGAGTATTTGAGAATAAAGTTCTTAGGAAAATTTTTGGACCAAAGAGAGATGAACAGACAGGTGAATGGAGAAGACTACATAACAATGAACTACATTGTCATTATAGGAAGCCAGATATAATAAGAACAGTTAAGTCTCATAGACTGCGATGGACAGGACATGTTGCGCGTATGGGGAATGAAAGACGTGCATGGAAACTTGTTGTAGGAAAGCCAGAGGAAAATGCCCAGTTGGTAGACCAAGAATGAGGTGGGAGAACAACATTAACTATGATTTGAGGGAAGTAGATTATACAGGGAATGATTGGAAAGCATTAGCTCAGGATATGGATGTATGGAGAGCTTATGTTCGCGCGGCCATGAACCTACGGGTTCGATAGTGCCAGTGAGTAAGTAAGTATAACAGAGAGAAGAGATAGAGGAAAGAGAAAAGAAACATGATGTGTAGTACAAATAAAGGGAAAAAAAAAATTTAATCATTCACTTAAATGAACTACTGTGACAGTTCATTTAAATGAACGAATAGTACAGCAACTTCTCTATCTAAATAACTGATCTACAGTCTAGTAATTTGATGCTCCGTCTTTAAATGCTATGGAGACAATAAAAATTAAAATGGATATACGTATCTGAATAATTCTACCTCAACTTTCCTATTTCTAGATTATTTACGTAACTTCTCATTCAATTTTAAGGAATTTTGAGAATTTTTCTTGAGAAAAAAACATTCTTGAGGTCCAATTATTAAATTGCAATTTGTATTTTTCAATTTTTTTAAAAATGCCGCTGTTCTTCATTGCTAGTATCCCCATTTTTTACAGAATTTAGGCCTATCGACAATACAATTGTTTTTCATCATCCTCAAGAAATTTTCCTCTTCTATTTGTAACGATCCTGAACATCCTCATCCTCAAAATTTAATATAACTCTTACTTTAAGGGAGGAGAAAATATGAGTACCAGTATTATTTGAAAATAAAGTTTTCAGGAAAAGTTTTGAACCAAAGAGAGATGAAGAGACAGACAAATGGAAAAGACTACTTAACAGTGAGCTAAATGATCTTTATGGGAAACCAGATATTAATAAGAACAGTAAGTCTCAGACAGCAATGGGTGGGGCATGTGGAATTAATAGGGAATGACAGAAGAGCATGGTAGCTTCTGTAGGGAAACCAGAGAGGAAAATGCCCACTTGATAGATCATGAATGAGGTGGGAGAATAACATTAACCATGATTTGAGGAATGTAGTTTGTACAGAGGATGATTGAAAAATGTTAGCTCAGGATAGGGATATATGGAGACTTTATGTCCGCGAGGCCATGAACCTAAGGTTTCGATAGTGCCAGTAAGTTAGTTAAAAGCATACACTAAACAAGAAGAACTATTAACTCTTATCAATTTAGCTAAACTATATTTCTAGCATAGATTATTTACTAAGTTACAAACGTCAAAATAGCATTATTCAGAATGGCCTTTCTTAATAAAAATCTCGTACATAATTAGTCTATAGCTAATCTTCATACAGCAAAATTAAGAAAACAGGATAGTTTTTATAAATTGTAATAATAATAATAATAATAATAATAATACTTTATTTATTCTGGCAGAGTTAAGGCCATAAGGCCCTCTCTTCCACTCAACCAGCACAAATACAAATAAATATTCGACAAATATAGATATACACTGTACTAATTATAAACAGTTAAAGATACAAGAAATGTAGCAATGTAAATGTCATGTACAAACAACATTTTATAGGGTAATAACAATAATGATATGATAATAAATAATAATAATAATAATAATAATAATAATAATAATAATAATAATAATAATAATAATAGTAATAATAATAATAATAATAATAATAATAATATAAATATGATACATTATACGGGAAACACCAATTAATATATATATCTTACACTGGATAATAATGAAGTCGAGTTTTTTAGAGCAAATATAAATTTAGATTTCTTTTAAAAGATGCCAATGTCCGGCAGCCCTTATTTCTTGTGGTAGGGAATTCCAGTTGCGAGAAGTGAAGATGGTATATGACATGGAGTGATGTGATGTCCTATGTTGCGGTATATTAAGTAAGAGACTATGTTGTGATCTTGTGTTTAAGTTATGGTTTGAGGATAGATACTGGAAACGGGATGATAAGTAATTGGGAATCGAGGTATGTAGGATCTTAAATAGGAGATTTAGACAGTGCGATTTTTCTTCTCTCTTTTAGATGTAGCCATGACAATTCGTGGAATAATGGAGAAATGTGATCGTATTTTCGAACATTAAATATGAATCTGATACACATATTATGGACACGCTGCAGTTTGTCCGACAATCCGTCACTTATGTCAGTTAGTAGAACGTCACAGTAGTCAAAATGCGGCATCACTAAAGTTTGGATTAAAATTCTTTTAAGAGTTGTAGGAAGAAAATGTTTAAGTCGCTTTAGGGAATGCATTATGGAGAAGATCCTTTTAGATGTTTGTTTTACTTGCTCATGCCATTTTAAATTAGAATCTAAGTAAAATCCCAAGTTTTTAACGACGTCGGTATAACGAATTTGTTCATTATCTAATATGACAGCCGGCATATTGCCATTGCCATTGTTTTGAGGTGGTAATATAGCCCTTGGATGTTCCGATAATATTATTGCTTGCGTTTTGTTTACATTTGTTTTCAGCCCATATTGTCTGGACCCATAAAGATATATGCCTGAGGTCAGAGTGTTTACTTTGTCAATATATTCATTAATTTCGTCAGGCCTAAAGGTGTTGTAACGCTGTAGGTCGTACGGCTTAAAGTATGATGCTTGCAGTTTTGTAGTTGCTTGGGTCAACGTCATTAATATAAATCGAGAAGAGAAGAGGGAGTCGAGGACGCCGCCTTGAGGTACCCCTTTCCTCACCAAGCGCCAGGAAGAAATGCGTTAATTAACAGAAACGGATTGCTGACGATTAGTGTGGTAAGATGCAAACCAATCAAGGCAGTTTTCCGACGATTATTGTCTTTAGAGTTTAGTCTCGCTAGCATTAAGTCTATATCTAAACTGTGTCAAAGGCTTTGTACAGTATAACGTAATAATTCATAATAATTATGTTACAGAATTCTTAATTTCGTAATATCAGGATGTAATTACGTACTCATTGAAGAACAAATTAATCTTTATATCCCACAATACTAATCCAATGTTCTGCATATTGTAAGAAAGAAGATGCTCTAAATTAGGACACTCACCTAAAATTTCTTTTCGTCGGCTGGCATGTGGCTCTTCGGTGTACGTCCACTCGAAATCAGTTCTTGATACATGGGCACCCATTTTGTATGGGCACTTGTAATATATCACGTACACACTATTACGATACACCTATTTAAACATTCATACATAAGCTCTACACTCCCACTTACGAATGAAGTTCATCTAGCACGAAGCTGACATAACGCAAGCCAATACCCAACCGGCAATTTCACTAAATAGCATGCCGCGCCCCCATACGACAGCGATCACATGTTAATCATAGAATACGATAGAGATGAGACCATAGAGTAATCCATGTCCACATATACATATGAAAAAAGGCGCCAATGTTAAAATTTGTCACCAGAATGTCATCATAGATTGATACATGTCATCGTTTTGTATAGCGAAAACCCACTAAATAATTTTATATTTATCCATGTTATCGCCTTGTATATAAGATCCATCTAGATTTGTAATCTAGATAAAGCACATCTGTTTTCTATGAACCAAAGTACTTTTACACATATCCATGGCACCCGAAATTTAAAAAAAAATTGACCGACACGATGACTCAACCATATGAATAAATATTTACAATTGTGGTGCATGGTGGAGTTGTGATTACAGAGATTGCCCCTTGTTCCATGTTCTTCCTCATGGGGACTTGAATCAACGCAAGTTCCATAGCTCTCCTCCAAGCACCATATCTTATAACCACTTAGCTATGACATCAAACAATAATACCCTACTACTAACAATAATTAACTAAGTAACTCACTGGACGTATCCAGACATAAGCTCTCCATACATCCCTATCCTGAGCTGATTTTCAATCATTCTCTGTAATTCAAATCATGGTTAGTATTATTCTCCCACTCATTGGTTTATATATCGGGCACTTTTCCTCTGGCTTTCCAACTATGATTCCATGCCCCTCTTTTATACCCTATGTCCTGCCCATCGCATACTTACCGGTAACCTTCTTATTACATCCGCTTTTCTGAAGTTTACATCATTCACCCATGTGTTTGTTTTCTCTTTGGTTAAAAGTTTTCCTAAGCATTATATTCTCAAAAGCCCATAATATTTTCTTTTCTCTTAAAGTAAAAGACCATGTTTCGATCAATATAGAGCAACTAATTGGAAGAATAACAATTTTATATATTTTTAGTTAAACTTTTTTTAGAGAAATTGGGATAACAGAAATCCTACAATGAATAATGGCATCCATTTCCAGAGTTGAGCTTATAGTTAACTTCTTTCTGCAATTTATTCCTGTTTGTAATTATTGTACCTAGGCACACTACCACTGCCACTTCTACAAAATTTCCCTCATTCATTGTCTAATACTAATAACAATAAACCATTAAAAAAACAAATTTGAACTTAAAAAATCAAAGGTATGAAAACCAAATTAAAAAAAAAATTAATAGAATGCTGAAAAAAAAAAGATATGCAAATACCCTCCTCCTGTCCTACAACTTGACATTGCCAAGAAAATCTGCTACAGATGCTTTCCACCTTTTCACTAGTCACATTCCTTACCTGGTCACTCCAGAAAATTGGAATTGTTGACAATACTAAGTGTGTAATATAAAATGAAACAGGATATAGTACTCAATAAAGAACATCTCGTGACATGTATAACAGTTGAACAGGTATAAACAACTCAGGAAGGAGATTCAAGGACTATACTGGGAAGCAAAAGAAAAATTGGCACAAGACAAATAAATCTTCATCTCTAGGGCTCCGAAGTTGAAGACCTATAAAATACCTTCAAAAAGATTTAAATATATCCTAAAAAGGACGTAAAAGGCAATTCTAATTAAATAATTTTAATTTCAACTGCATTTTAAATTAATATAATAAAATAATTATAACATAGTCAATAAAAATGCAAATCACCAAATTAAGATTTAAAAGAGCCAACTAGTTTCAATAGCGATGCTATCATTTCCAAGACAAATTATTGACTAAAGATAAACAAATTAAAATAGGTAAACAAAATAACGTTCTGCGCCATAGCCGAGTGGTTAAGGCAGGAAGCTTTTGCACAGAGCTACGGGACTTGCACTGGTTCGAGTCTCCATGGGGGAAGAAATTTTCTCATGGTATTTTGGCCAGTATGGGACCGGTGCCCACCCAGCATCGTAAGGCATTTGGGTAGCTACAATAAGTAGCGGCTCCAGGTTGAGAAAACCAGCTATAACGGCTGGGGAACTCGACATGCTGACCACATGTCACTCCTACACTGACTGATAATCATCTACCTCTGTGATTGACACATATGGATGTGAGGCGAGCAGCCGGATGGTAGGCTAAGGGCCTTCTAGGCCTGTCGTGCCAGGAGTTTTTTAAAAAACAAAATAACAATTAAAGTTTTGACTATGTCACATGACAAGATAAATAATTTTAAATTACTATATGACATCATAAATCTAATCCTCTTCTCTTTTAATTAAAGAAAAGAGGGCACTGACTGTAAGAGGACTCTTGTCATTATTCATAATTTTATCTTTATTTTTATAAATTTCTAAACTTTCAAGGACATCAAGGAATTTGAAATTAATGACCAATCTAACCACTCTGAGACACTTAGATTACTATATATATATATATATATATATATATATATATATATATATATATATATATATACATACAGTGAGTTTACTGTACGACTTGGCCAGTGGTAGCACATGCAGGCGAGGCCCATGTGACCTTCACTGCATTTCCCCTCTCATTTCCCTGTGATGCCCACATCCCACATCTGTCTTCACTCATGCAGCAGTCTGACTTGTGTTCTAGGCCAGTTCACATGTGAATAAAATTAAGAAGTGTTTAGTTTTGCTTGCAGTGTCTTCAAAATGCCTACGTATACATTACAACAAAGAATATTCATGTACAATTCGTATGTTATTACATCATCTCATAGGGAAGTTGTAAGACGATTTCAAGCTAATTACCCAGTTGTGCATGTTCTGAGTAGAGAGGCCGTTCGTTTGCTTGTCAATAAATTTAGGGAGACGGGATCAATTCTTGATAAGAAAAGAAACGTAAAATGGCATGTGCTTACAGAGCAGAAACTAGAGGAATTCAGAGAAAGGTTAGAAAACTCACCTCAAAAATCTCTTTTTATTCTAAAAAAATTGTTAATGTGATTTGAGTTTGCTGGAATATACGCGATTCGCCAGAAATAAGTGCTGACCTCGCCTGCACGTCCTACTGCCAGTCAAGTCGTACAGTAAACTCACTATATATATATATATTATGTTGGGACTCATCTTCAGACATAAAATAAAAAAAAATGATATTTCCTCAACTTCTGAGCCCTACTCATCACCATTAGAGAATATCAACATTATAAAAGAATTGAATATAAAATATACATAGTTTAATTGAATATAAATATACATAGTTCATTAAATGAAGAACACAAGCCTTGAGTGATTTGATCAATGATAATTCCAACTCTGCATTAATCCACATTAATCCACAGATATAAACAACTAGATGAAGAAATATAAGTTATCATAAACTGATTATATGAAAACTATGTTCATCTGAATATTTAAAATAATCAATTAATTATTATTTAAAATATGTCTGCTTTTTAAATTATTTTGTATTATAGCGAAAAGGCCGATGAAGAGAGTGATGGAATGAATTCCTTCTTTGATGTCCTGGTAGACGCATTTTACGTTTACCTGTAAAAAGAAAATAATTAAACTACATAACAAATAGTTACATATGCAACAATGGAACTAAGTAGTACATTACCAGTCGAGGACGTGTTTGAGCCTGAGCTAGCAAATAAGTTCAAGACTAGTAATGTACTTACTTCCCGAATTGTGTATGTAATTTTGTTCAGTCCTGTACTAATCATTATGTTTAATTTTTATATTTTGTGTGAGTTTATATCTTGGTTTGAAAAGTTCAGTTTAATAGCAAGGGAATGTTGTTGAAATAACTGCAATTGTTTACTGTTGTCTGAATACTGGCAGACATTTTAAATAACAGTTTCAGACTGCATATTAATTACAAATATGATTGATTGGATGCAGAGGAAGCGGCAAATTCTGCGGTTCATTTTCTATTACCAGGAAAGTCAAAAAACAGATATGAAAAAATGTACAGAATATTTAAGGACTGATGTAAATTAAAAAACATTTTTACATTATTAATTAAGTCAATTACTTTTGTTCCTTAGGGAAGTAAGTTGAGCAATTACATGCCGTTGTCAATGGATTCCAAGGCCTCTCTGGTAATTTCAACTTACTTCCCTAAAAACAGAATGATAATTAGGCCATTATTAGTATACGAGTGAACAAATCATATTTAACCCTTTAGGTGTCATGAGCCGATTAGATCGGCTCTGGTTGTCCTGTCCATTACCTGCCAGACAATATATTTAAACTACTTGCAAAGCCAATCACATCGACGGGTGCAATTTAAATCTCTGAAGCAAGAGATTTTACCAGTGGCATGTAGAGGGTTAATTATTCTAGTGTATATTACAGTGGCAAGTTACAATTTACTGGGGAGTCTGAGCCAGTCCAGGCTGAGAATACTAGCACATGTTACAGTAGCAAATATTGGACTGGAAGCTTTTTGCTTAGCAACACAAAACTAAACCACGCCTACATAACATTACATGCAAGATTTGCAAATACTAGACTCACACTTGCTGTCAATGAATGAGTTAGTATAGAGTGTATAAACAACTTTTTTTTTTAATATTTTAAACATTATTTCCTTGTTACATACATAACATAAATCGGATAATCTACAAATTGATGACATGCAAATTAACACAGTAGAATAATTTAAATACCTAGATACCAAAGGAAACGGACATAATGCATTAGAAAAGGAAATAATGAAAGATTGGTAAATGGGAATAAATCTTATTTTGTAAATAGGACCTTATTTAAAAGCAAATTAATATAAAAAAACAGCAAAAATAAGGTTATATGAAACACTCATTACACCAGTTACATATGCTAGTGAAACTTGGGGTCCTAAAAGAAACAATAAAACAGAAATTATTAATTTTTGAAAGGAAATTTTAAGAATAATATTTGGACCAAAAAGAGGAACTGATAATTGTTGGAGAATCAAAATAAATAACGAACTAAACAATTAATAAAATATCAGAATATAGTAAACTATATAAGATCTCTCAGAATTAGTTGGCTTGGACATTTGATAAGAATGGATGATCAGAGACTGGTCAAGAAGTTCTAATAAATGGAAAAATGAAAACCTATAGTGGCAGAGCAGTTGGAAGACCAAAGATCAGATGGGAGGATGACACAATGAACGACCTAAAGAAAATGAAAGTGACTAATTTGAATATGGCAAGAGACAGATTGGCATGGAGGAGGATTGTTGAGAAGGCCAAAACTTTCACTTTTTGAAGTTGATCGTGCCTTATATGAAGATTGGAATGACAGAGAGACGTGGAGAGAAGGACAGCAAGTTAATTGGTCGCAGGAATATGTAAAACCTGCTTTTACTTACTTACTCACTGGCACTATCGAACCCATAGGTTCATGGCCGCACGGACATAAGCTCTCCCTACATCCCTATCTGAGCTAATGCTTTCCAATCATTCCCTGTATAATCTACTTCCCTCAAATCATAGTTAATGTTGTTCTCCCACCTCATTTTTGGTCTACCCAACTGGGGCGTTTTCCTTCTGGCTTGCCTACAAGAAGTTTCCATGCACGTCTTTCATTCCCCATACGCGCAACATGTCCTGCCCATCGCAGTCTACGGGACTTAACTTGTTCTTATTTATATCTGGCTTCCTATAAAGACCATGTAGTTCATTGTTATGTAGTCTTCTCCATTCACCTGTCTGTTCATCTCTCTTTGGTCCAAAAATTTTCCTAAGAACTTTATTCTCAAATACTCGTAATCTCCTTTCCTCCCTTAAAGTAAGAGTCCATGTTTCGCACCCATATAGTATAACTGGTAGAACAATAGTTTTATATATTTTCATAGCTTAACGTTTTTTGAAAGGAGTTGGGACATCAAAAGTCTCTGCAATGCATAATAGCATGCATTTCCAGAATTGAGCCTATGTTTAATTTCTTTGTGCATCTCATTCCTATTTGTGATTATTGTTCCTAGGTATTTGAATTCAGCCAATTCCTCAAAATTTTCCTCACTTGTCATTAGCTGTTCCATTTCCATTATATAATGGTATTTCTACGTGTGACCATATATTTAGTTTTACTTATATTTACTTCCAGTCCTAATTTCTTAGTGTTATCTCAATAGTGTGTGCGTGTTGGCCTTAGTATCTCCTCGCTATCGGCCACAGTAGTACTACATCATCCAGCATAAACTAAAACAGCTTATTAATACCATTGAGTTGTAAGCCTTCCTCATTCTCCAAAGATTTAATGGCATGCTCTAGTACAAAATTAAATAGTAGAGGAGATAGTGCATCTCCTTGCTTTATTAACCATTTTGGATTTTCAAAAGTGTCTGAAAACTTTTTGCCTAGCACCACCCTACTCGTTGAGCCATTTAGACACATTCGTATGAGTCTAACTAACTTTTTAGGAATTCCAAACTCTCAGCAGGATACTATATAACTTCTCCCTCTTAATTGATTCATATTGCTTTTTTGAAGTCTACATATACGTTGATGTACAGTACCATTATTATTCCCATTTTTTTTTCTAAAATCTGTCTTATACTAAAATTCTGATCTGTTGTAGACCTGTTTCTTCTAAATGCAGCATTGATGATCTCCTAGAATGTCATCAATATAGGGAGTAAGTTTGTTTACTAATATATTTGTTAGAATTTTGTACGAAGTTGTAAAGTAATGAGATGCCCCATATAGTTGTTGCAATCAGTTTTATCTCCTTTCTTATAAATTGGTACGATAATTGATTCCTTCCATTCATCTGGAAGAGCTTCTTTTTCCCAAATCATACTAAGCAACCAGCGTATCTTGTCCATCAATTTTTTTCCAAACTATTCATACACTTAAATATTTGGGCTCAGAAATTACTTATAAGAATGACACCCATATAAAAATTCAAAAATACATAACAGCTGCAAACAGATGTTTCTTTGGACTTAGAAAATATTTAAGATCACACTTAATAACAAAGATAACAAAGTTACTGATTTATAAAACTCTTATAAGGCCAGTAATTATGGTTGGTTGGTTGGTATCTAATGTCGAGCACTTGATAATGAAATCATTCGCTCTCTTGCACTCCAATATTTAGCAGAAAGGCTGGTCTCTTCTACAAAAGCTGGACAACGGAGGAGATGGTTTCTTTCTTCCATATCGTCATTTAAATTGCAAAAAGGGCATTTAGGTGAATCTGTTATGCCAATTCTGTGTAGGTGTGTTATATTCAAGCAGTCATGTCCCGTTAGCAGTCTGAATGTTGCTACTGCAGATTTTCTTTGTAATGTAGTAATGTCATAGGCTTGTAGATTTTCCCATTCCTTTCCAGATGTTTTGGTGGTGTATTCTCTCTCTAAATTTATTGATGTATTTATTTGAGATAATTCTTTTGATAGAGGTGAAAGGAAACTGGAGCAGAAGTTGGGTTTGAAACAATTTTGCTACCGCTTCTTGGCTAGAAAATCGGCTATTTCATTGCCTGTCACTCCACAATGGGCCGGAATCCATTTAAGTACAACTTTTTTTAGTTATACGGGATAAATGTTTTATCATTTTGTGTGACATTCGACTTAATTTTGATGCTTTTGGGTGTTGTGTCTCGTGTTATAGCAAGAATGGCTGCTTTGGAGTCACATAGAATTACAACTTTTGTAAATTTTTGGATGTGATATAAAAGATTTTGTAAACTTAAGAAAATTGCTAGAATTAGGCCAGTAATTATATATTCATCAGAAACTTGGGCTCATTTAACGTCAGATGAGAAATCTCTGGCTACTTTTGAAAGAAAGACATTAAGAGCTATTTTTGGGGGCTGTGAAAGAAGGTGATATTTGGGAAGGAGAAGAAGGAGAAGACGAGAAATTGTTAAATTGTTATGCATTATATACTTAACTCGCTTTTATGAAGTATAAAAAATCAATAGATTGGCCTGGGCTGGACATTTGATACGTATGGACAATAATAAAACTGTTAAAAGATCTATATGGCACAACCATTACAAATCAGAAAAGTTGGAAGACCAAAATTAATATGGGAGAATGATGTCTTGCAGGATATTAGAATTAGTAAAATTAGAATTTTGAAAAATCTAGCAGCAAATAGAGAAGACAACTCAAAATGGGTTGTATCATGCCATATATGATAATGAGTGATGATATAACATACAACTTTAGTCTGAAAAACTTGAGACTCCTAGACATCCCTTCAGCTTTACCCCCTGGTGCATGAAAGTCTATGAATCTTGAAATTAAACACAAGTTACTAACTATAGAGCATAAAGGACCCCTCTCCAATAAACTTCTGGATTGATAAATCACGCAGAGAGTTAAAATAACAAAATTCTAAAAATAATAAGCTGTAATGATTGCAATAAAGTTTAAAACAGGTAAAACTAAAAGGAATTTGGAAACTCGTATCAAAGAACATTTTGGAAATATTAAAATTGTGAAATCGAAAATCTGTAATTGCTGCACATAGTTTATTATAGAACATCATAAAATTGGAAGAGAAGCAACATTTTTAAAACAAAATGGATAACTTTTAGAATTGACAGTTTGGGAGAATGATATACATTCAGAAAAATAAATATAGATCAATGAATTTTGATATTCTTCATGAAACAAAATTTGATTTTGAAGTTTATGAATTAAACCATAGATGGTGGCAATAGAAGAGCTGATGGCCAAAGAATTTCATCAGTCAGAGTTATGACTAAGGATGGGCGTGATTACGCTTGAAACTGTGGTTTCGAGAAAAGCACGAAATTTATGAGGTGAGTTTAAAAAAAAAATGTTATCCAATGAATTAAAATGATTATACCTCATTATGTTTACTTCTCAACATTAATTTAATATAACAAAATTAGTATCTGGGATATCAGTCAATGTTAACATTAAAATTGTGTAGGCCATTCAGAACTATTTGTTCCATCTTCAAGCAGTTGGATTGGTACTAATCCAATGTACCATTCCAGTTGATGATGATGGAAACAAGTGTTCTGAAAGGCCTACACAATTTTAATGTTGATGACAATGATATCTCAGTTGATACTTCAATTCTATTATTTTAATTTAATAAAAAAACTATCTCAATGCTGGTTCAGTATGAATTTTAAAAGAATTGTCGCACAGAAAGGATAATTTTTTGTTAAGAAGTGTATAAAATCTGTATTTCTCCTTAGAAATATTTTTTTAAAATCAGGATTAACTCTCATTCCAAGACTAACTGATTAACACAGTGACACTATTGAACCTGTAGGCCATGAGGACATAAGCTCTCTAAACATCCCTATCCTGAGCTAAGTTTTCCAATCATCCCCTGTATAATCTACTTCCCTCAAATCAATGGTTAATGTTATTCTGTCTGCCATCTCATTATTGGTCCACCAACTAGGTGTTTTCCCTCTGGTTTTCCTACAAGAAGTTTCCATGCCCCTCTTTCATTCCCCATTAATGCCACATGTCCTGTCCATTACAGTCTATGAGACTTAACTTCAATTCCATAACAGATGATAGTTTTTCATTACAATAATTTTAATTAAGCCTCGTAGACTGCGATGGCCAGGACATGTGGCACGAATGGGGAATGAAAGATGTTCATGAACGCTTCCTGTAGGAAAACCAGAGGGAAAACTCCAGTTAGTAGACAAAGAATGAGGTTGGGGAATAACATTAACCACGATTCGAGGGAAGTATATTATACAGGGAATGATTGGAAAACATTAGCTCAGGATAGGGATGTATGGAGAGATTATGTCCGCGCGGCCATGAACCTACGGGTTCGATAGTGCCAGTGAGTTAATGATGAAACTGTTGGATTATAAGGGACAAAGCGAGGTTTTGAATACCGATAATAGTCGGTAATAGTGACATAAACGGTGCAACGGAATATACGGATTGAAATAAAAGTAAGTATTCCCACTACAAGGCCTCAGGAGGCCCTTAACATACTTTCTCTATGTTAACAAATAATAACCAAAAGCAAAAATACATACATAGAGCAAACCTTTACTCTATGCTACATATGTAATGCAGGATGCAAGTAATTAAGTAAGCGTAGGAATCCTGCTGTATATTTATTATAGCATGTATCCTATCGCTAATTGCGAAAACAGTGTTTATTAATATTCGTCTATACCGCTGATGGATTATCATAGTATACAGTTAACCAGAATTTTTAGTTTATCCGTGCCCGTTCCTCCCGCCATTAGCCTGATATCTGTCGAAGAAATTGAAGGATTTGAAAATGTTTAAAATTTGAGTAAGTGGTTTCGTAATAATTATGACGATCAGTGTGAAAAGTGTGAACATGGCGTGAAACTGTGAACACGCTTCCAACAGCTGACCGATCATGATATTGCGGACTATGATTGCGGACGGTACAATTGGGAGGGATGTGAAGGAGATGAAATGGTGAAAGTGACGAGGAAGGGAAACAAAAGTCAAGAAATACATTGCCCCTTCAGCAGCCTTAACAGCACAGAGGTATTTATAGGAAGTACTGTATTGCTAATTTTAATCGCAAAAAAACATTGTCTATCAAAATTTACCCATACACTAATGAATGAGCCTTGCAAATATATGAAGAAAAAATATAATTTTTTATTATTTATGCCCGTTCCCCCGGTCATTAACCTGGGTAATTGGGTGTACACACACGAATATATATATGCATTATCGAACTCGTAGGTTCATGGCCGCGCAGACATAAGCTCTCCGCACATCCCTATCCTGATGTAATGTTTTCCAGTCATCACCTATATAATCTATTTCCTTCAAATCATTGTTAATGTTATTCTCATACCTCATTCTTGGTCTACCAACTGGGTGTTTTCCCTCTGTATTTCCTTCAAGCAGCTTCCATGCCCCTCTTTCATTCCCCATTCATGCCAAATGCCCTGCCCATCACAGTTATTATATCTGGTTTCATATAAAGATCATGTAGCTCACTGTTATGTAAGTCTTCTCCTTTTGCCTGTCTGTTCATCTCTCTTTGGTTAAAAAATGTTCCTGAGAACTTTATTCTCAAATACTCGTAATCTTTTCCTCTCCCTTAAAGTAAGAGTCCATGTTTTTGCATCCATATAATATAACTGGGAGAATAATAGTTTTATCTATCTTCAGTTTAACTTTTTTTTGAGAGAATTTGGGAACTTTATTCTCGAATACTTGTAATATTTTCTCCTTTAAAGTGAGAGTCCATGTTTCAAATCCATATAATATAACTGGGAGAATAATAGTTTTATATATCTTCAGTTTAACTTTCATTTGAGAGAATTTGGGAACTTTTATTTCAAATATTCGTAATCTTTTTCTCCTCTCCTTAAAATAAGAGTCCATTTCTCACATCCATATAATATAACTGGGAGAATAACAGTTTTATATATATTCAGTTTAACGTTTGTTTGAGAGAATTTGGGAACTTTATTCTCAAATACTCATAATCTTTTCCCCTCCCTTAAAGTAAGAGGCCATGTTTTACATCCATATAATATAACTGGGAGAATAACAGCTTTATATATGTTCAGTTTAACTTTTTTTGAGAGAATTTGGGATGAAAAGAGTTCCTGTAATGCATAATAGCACGCATTTCCAGAATTGAGTCTATATTTAATTTCTTTATGCATCTCATTCCTATTTGTGATTATTGTTCCTAGATATTTGAATTCAGCCACATTTTCAAAATTTCCCTCATTTTTCATTAACTGTCCATAATATATCACAAAATAAAATATTAAAGTAAATACCTGGCAGATGCCATCATCTGTATATCCTTGTTCTAAAGAGGGAAACCAGTTTCTGAAAGGCCAACAGTTTTAAAAGATTTTAACGAAGTTGAGGGCGACGCACCTGTTGGGTACATGCTTTAATATTTTATTTTGTGACTATTTACTGCAATGGAATTTTTGTTAGAATTTTGTTAGTATAGTATGTATATATAAATTCTGGTCGTGGTCATTTTTGGTGTCTGCTAGATAGTAGGCCTATTGGTGTAGATTTGTAAAAAAATTTCAAAAATCTTTTCATGAAAAGATTTTGCTAATAGACAGGATATGATCTTATATGTTAAATAAAGCATCTACAAAATATAAAAATTAAAAAAAAAAATGCACAAAAAATCCATTAAACACAAAAATTAAATTCTATTTGTCATAATTCCATTTCAGAACTTAAATGGTTTTTTAAATTGCACCTCAAAATTATTTATGCTTTACAGAACTTGTTATTATGATATTTTTATACAATTCCGAAGGAATATAGCTATTGAGTTTGTTCTCATGAAAAGATTTATAAATCTTCATTGATCTTAACTATAAGGCACCGAAAATAACTGGTAAAAATTTATATATGTATATATGACATGAAAAGAAAAATAAATGCTTGGACGGGGATTTGAACCTGAACCTCTGAATTGATACTTCAGTGCACTACTACTTATGCTATCCAAGCAATTCTAGCACAAATATTTATTTTTCTTTTTATATATATTGTCTATTGCGAGAGGTAGCGGGAACTCGGTCTCACTGTCCTTTAGTAGCCACTATATCAAGTAAGCAAATTAAAGAGAATTTTTACTTTACAGCAGTGTTGCTTCTTTATTTTGATATATATAATATATATATATATATATATATAAATGTCTGTTAATGATCTAGCAGTGGCAATTTTTTCAAAATCAAACTCAGCATATAGAAACCAATTAAAGAAAATAAAGTCTAGTCCGTTAACCAGCAAATTTTGACGATTAGAATTAGGGTTAACCAAAAGGAAATATTTAAAAAATCACTCTAGCACCTGCAGTTTTCGATTTTTCTTAATAAAACTCTGTATAGGCTATACCATTTAAATAAGCTAAGGAAAGTAATCTAAAAAAAATCAACAGCATCCGATCACTGGAAGTTGGGGTTTACTTGAGAAACATAATTTAAAAATCACTCTAGTGGTCACCATGTTTGTTTTCTTGGAACAGGACTGAATACATATGTTTTAATTAACAAAAGAATGATACACTTCTTAAACCAGCAAAATCAACCATAAATTCAACTTATGAGTAATTTGCTAGATTAGAGCAGTTCCTGGGTGACTATTTTCATGCAATGAGGCTCTTTAATTATTATGAGTTAGGCTATTTTCATCTTCATCATCATCCATGCAAGTATTAGGCCGTGTGGCCTGTTACGGTCTCAAAGAGCAATTTTCCATCCAGCGCTTTTTTGGACATCCCAGCGATCTTTTGTCTTGGGGGCAGTAGCAAAGTATGGCTTTTGGAATTCTATGAGATGGCATTCGTTGAAGATGGGCTTTCCAGTTGTTCTGGTAGTTTTGTATATGGTGAAGAATGGGTTCTACATCCAACTCTTCCATAATTTCCTCATTTGTTTTATGGTCCCACTTTGTGTAGCCTGCTGTATGGCGCATAAATCGCATCTCATTTGCTGTTATTCGGCTTTCATCTCTTCTTCATATTGTCCATGCTTCACTACCATATCTTAATACTGGTCTTGCAAGAACCTTATAACGCCATAATCTTGTGTTCTTTCACTCACCTCATATTTGTAATTTTATTGCAGACTGCAGTTTCCACACTCTATGTGTGGATTTCTCAACTGAAGTGTAAACCATGACCAGGTTTTCCAATTTTTTATTGTTTCCATAACACCTATAAAAATGACTGAAAATTCACAGAAATTGTTATGAAATCATAGACAGGATTCATACATTTGTTTTTGTAATTAAGAGTAATAGATTTTCAGTTTTTATGGTTGTTATGGAAACAATTAAAACTGGAAAAGTGCAGTCGTGGTTTAGACTTCGGTTCCACTCTATGTGTCATTGTCAATGCTTCCTAACAAATGTGAAGTGAGTCAAAATAGCCTAACTCATAATAATATAAATAAACCTCGTAGTATTACTTCCTTTAAATATTAAATAAAGCTGTATAATGTGTAAGGTCATCAACATCACTCTTTAAATACTTATTTTAAATATACTTACTTACTCACTGGCACTATCGAACCCGTAGGTTCATGGCCACATGGACATAAGCTCTCCATACATCCCTATTCTGAGCTAATGCTTTCCAATCATCTCCTGTATAATCTACTTCCCT
>JASPKZ010000858.1:0-78178 GCA_030220185.1 Diploptera punctata | reverse complement strand
ATTTTCAAATCATTGTTTTCATCTTCATTTATTTTAACTGCCAAATATTTAATTTTGTTACAAATATTAATTGTACCATTGGAATCTTCTAATACCAAATTTTCCCCACTATCGCCAATTACACTGGTCGAGAAGGGTTTCTTCTCAAGAAATCTGATTAGTGAATCTAGTGCATTTTTTCATACTAAATTCAGATATGTAGTCAAATTTTTCCATCAGACATAGTTTTTTTCGCGACAGCTTCTTTTTTAAATTGATTTTAGCATTCTCTTTGACCTATCATACGAACCTTTATCTTATAAGTAGCGATTTTATTGGAGCTGCATTTAAGGGCTGTCTCTGATGAGCACGGTGAGCGTTTTCATCAGCAAATTTCCACAATCGAAAAGAGGTACCAAGGCAAGTGGAGTTCTAATATGCTGGCTGACTACTGTTGGACCGAGAAGAGAGATGTTCCAGATGCAAAATATGCCCGAAAATTACTATCTACCACTTTATAAGTAAGTCAGAGTGAGTTAGAGTTAGATGAATTTTATTAAAAATTATAAAAAAAATATCAAAAATGTAAATAAATATCACAGAAAACTCTTGCCTGATAGGAAAAAAAATACTGAAATGATATTTAAATTCAGGATGAAAAATACTTCCAAAATCTCGTATTTTTATTCTTGTGAAAGAAAAAAGTTCATTTTTGTCCACAGTAATTCTGCCCGAAGGCAGGTCTTTCACTGCATTCATAGCATTTTCATGCTATACGCTATCACAGCATTTCCAAGCTATGCTTTGCAGCTTTACTAGGGAAATATAGGTGTGGGAGCTTCCCATTTCTTTCCACACCGGTGAAGGATGATGATGATAATGATAAGGATGATAATGATGGTCGGATGATTTTCAGGGACCGTAGGGCCCTAAGCTTCCTTACATTTGTCTTACAGGTGAGGAAAACCTCGATAAAAACCTCACCCAGGAGCCTGTCCCGACCGGGAATCGAACCCAGGCCCGCTGCGTGACAAGGCAGCACGCTACCTCGAGACCACGCGGTGAATAATTATCATAAATTGAGTTTTATTTACATTAATGTTTAATCCGCACTTTTATATTCTTCTATTAATTTCCTGTTCATACATTAAATATCATCATATCTTGAGCCAACAACATTTTATCATAAGTAATGCCACGAGTGACATCCAAATTATCACGAAGTGAGGAGTGAATTTATCTAGAGAATTTTGAAATCAAGAGTGGCATTTGTTAGGATTATTTAACGAATAAATTTAAGCTGTTTACTTACAAATCATTATTTAAATATTGCTATTTTAAAATATTTATATATTTTTTAATATAAACGGCGATGTTTGAAAACAAATAAGAAACCTTATGTTTCATTTGTTCATCACTGCAACCAGATCATATTTATTGCCGAAAAGAATCGCAATATTGTAAGAATGCGCTCTAATGGGAAAAAAATTAAACACATCATTACAGGTTATTAATTCATTTCTGATGTCCTATGATGTAAATATGTCAATTATATTTTCTGCAGTGATAATTCCTGGGAAATAGTACGTTTAAGGAAGTGCAAATATTGGTTCTTTTTTTTATGGTATAATCAATTGTTACGAATGTTTTTCTATTATATCTCGCAAACAGAATCTGGTTACATTCGTGCACCATGTATACAATCTAGGAGCCACTTCGCAAAATGAAAGTGATAAAATCGAGATGAAAAACGACTGTGATTGGTTGTATATCAAAATTCATTGAAATGTGATTGGTCATAGACTACCATTTGGGACATGAGTTAAATATTCATCTGCAAATTATAGTTTGTTCTAATTATATTCCTTACTTAATTTAAATAAAGTAACTTATATACTTACTTACTGGCACTATCGAACCCGTAGGTTCATGGTCGCGCGGACATAAGCTCTGCATAATCCCTTCCTGAGCTAATGCTTTCCAATCATTCCCTGTATAATATACTTCCCTCAAATCATAGTTAATGTTGTTCTCCCACCTCATTCTTGATCTACCAACTGGGCGTTTTCCCTCTGGCTTTCCAAAAAGAAGCTTCCATGCACGTCTTTCACTCCCCATACGCGCAACATGTCCTGCCCATCGCAGTCTACGAGACTTAACTGTTCTTATTATATCTGGCTTCATACAAAGACCGAGTAACTTATATATGAAAGTTAATATGACATTTTTTAGTGCAACTGTTTAGAGAGTTTGTGAACACCGTGTGGCGGGGAATTACACACAGTGTGGACTTACATTTAGGGGATTCCTATAAAGACCGAGTAACTTATATATGAAAGTTAATATGACATTTTTTAGTGCAACTGTTTAGAGAGTTTGTGAACACCGTGTGGCGGGGAATTACACACAGTGTGGACTTACATTTAGGGGATTCCTATAAAGACCGAGTAACTTATATATGAAAGTTAATATGACATTTTTTAGTGCAACTGTTTAGAGAGTTTGTGAACACCGTGTGGCGGGGAATTACACACAGTGTGGACTTACATTTAGGGGATTCCTATAAAGACCGAGTAACTTATATATGAAAGTTAATATGACATTTTTTAGTGCAACTGTTTAGAGAGTTTGTGAACACCGTGTGGCGGGGAATTACACACAGTGTGGACTTACATTTAGGGGATTCCTATAAAGACCGAGTAACTTATATATGAAAGTTAATATGACATTTTTTAGTGCAACTGTTTAGAGAGTTTGTGAACACCGTGTGGCGGGGAATTACACACAGTGTGGACTTACATTTAGGGGATTCCTATAAAGACCGAGTACTTATATATGAAAGTTAATATGACATTTTTTAGTGCAACTGTTTAGAGAGTTTGTGAACACCGTGTGGCGGGGAATTACACACAGTGTGGACTTACATTTAGGGGATTCCTATAAAGACCGAGTAACTTATATATGAAAGTTAATATGACATTTTTAGTGCAACTGTTTAGAGAGTTTGTGAACACCGTGTGGCGGGGAATTACACACAGTGTGGACTTACATTTAGGGGATTCCTATAAAGACCGAGTAACTTATATATGAAAGTTAATATGACATTTT
Organism: Diploptera punctata; assembly: GCA_030220185.1. Taxonomy (NCBI): domain Eukaryota; kingdom Metazoa; phylum Arthropoda; class Insecta; order Blattodea; family Blaberidae; genus Diploptera; species Diploptera punctata. The sequence continues at coordinate 75,091 of JASPKZ010000858.1, read as the reverse complement.
TTAGTGCAACTGTTTAGAGAGTTTGTGAACACCGTGTGGCGGGGAATTACACACAGTGTGGACTTACATTTAGGGGATTCTGTAAAGTAAAGTTCCGACGCTTTTGTCGAGCGAACTGAAAGAGTTGGTAGCCACGCATTAAGCTGTGTCGTTGTTTTGTCCGAGACAAAGGGAAATATTTATCCAACTCACCGTATTTTCCTACAAAGACTTTTGCTAACGCCCACATTAAATAAACAAATTGTTTGAAGTTCATCTTAATTGATCAAACAATCAGGTTTGAAATTACTAGGGCATTCGATAAGTAGTGCAAACACTGCTATAATATCAGAAAAAAGGGTTATTTTTTATATTACGAACTTCATTTGATGTCTCTTTCTAAGTTGCCAAATCCTTGGAATACGACGCACTTCATCTGCAGCACCATTTCTGGATATCTGTTTCTTCTGATCTATCTAGAGTCTTCTGGATATTAACTCTTGATTGAAATCGAATGGCTCGTAGAGGTTTTTTGGTCTCTGAAAGTAAGTTATGTCACATGGGCTCCTATCTGGTGAATTTGGTAGATGGTCAAGTACTTACCAATTCCTATTTTCTAAACAAATTCTACTGAACATGTTTTTTAGGGCGGTATTACTTACCTAAATGTAACAAGCAGTCAATGTATTCACAAAATATTGCTATTTTGAGACTTTAAATCTTTTTAAACATTGCCCCAGGTTGTCATTTCGACATTTCTGCTGTACTCCTAGCATTGGCATAATTGTAACCCACTTCTGAAGTTGGGACGCCTAGAAGGCGGAGTTACGTTAACCCGATGATATGATGGGTGATAAATGGTAATAAAGCGCCAGAAGAGTTCTTAACCTAAACTTAACCTAAATTCCAGACCATTTCCCTTTAAGGAAAAATTCCTATGGTTTGACCGGGAATCGAACCTGGGACCTCATGAACAATAGTCATGACCATTAGCCCATGAGGCTGGTCAGACTTCCAATATTACAGACTTATACAACAAAGGCTGTTCAACAACATACCACAAGGTTTCAATTGTTGCTACTAGGATCACTGATTTACAACAGTGATGCCATTACTAATGGAATGATCAAGTTATCAGACCAAGAAAATGGATTTCAAAGAAGAAATACAATTTATAAAACTTGTATTCCCTATTTGGGGATGAAAATAAGAATAAAACTGTGTGGCTTTTGAACTTGTGTTCTCTATTGCTCTATTCTTGGTTTCTAAAAGATAACTAGGCCTATAAAGGAAACTGAAGAATTTCAATCAAAAAATATGTGGCACCTATCTTACAAGAAATTGTCGTCCATTGTATGCCGAAGCTACCTTGAAATTTCACCCAGAGAAGCGTTGTGATATACCAAGACGGTGACAAAAAATATCAGCCGTTTTTAACTGGAAGGCACAGAAATCGAAGCCAGAATCTAGCAATGGGAAACCACTGTATGGATCAGCTGGACTCCCTGATTGACTTAGAGCGGAGTGGAGTGAGGTGGAAAGCGGCACGGATGGCAAGTAGTGAGGGTTATCTAATCTATCAATTCGGAAGTTGTATTACTTCCCTTTAATTTAAATGATATATTTGGTGTTGGATTTTAGTGCCTTGTAGTTAAAAACGGTAAATTACTTTTTGGCCTTGGTACATCACAACGCTTCTCTGGGAGAAATTTTAAGGTAGTTTTCGGCAGTCAGTTCCCTTGTCATAAGTAATGCCACGAGTGATTTCCAATTTATCTAGAGGATTTGAAAATCAAGAGTGGCATTTGTTAGGACTATTTAACGAATAAAATTAAGCTGTTTACTCACAAATCATTATTTAAATGTAGTCATTTAAATATATATATATATATATGTGTGTGTGTGTGTGTGTTTATTTATTTATTTAATGTAAACGGCGTTGTTTGAAATCAAATGAGAAATGTTTGGTTATGTTTCATTTGTCCATCACTGTAACTTGAACATACCATTTATTGCCAAATAGGATTGCAATATTGTAAAAATGCATCCTAGCGGAGAAAAAATGAAATACGTCAAACTGTATATTATAACAACATTATTTTTTCTCGAAAACAACTCAGTAAAATCAGTATTTGAAAACACAATTATTGAACACACATATCAATAGCATATCAAATATGTAGGTCGAAGGAATCTGTTCATTATTTGTTATATTCAACGTATCTGCTAGAGAGTCAGTAACTACAAAATATTGCTCTGACCTGTTCAGAATATTAAAAAGGAGGAACTCTCTTCATTTTGGTAATCAAAATTCGATAATTATCGAGGTGATACACGACTGTGTTTGGTTGTAAAACAAAATTCATTGAAATGTGAATTGTCATTGACTCCCATTTGGGGCATGAGTTAAATAGTCATGCTTAACTTCTCCCTCTACATGTTTCTCGCCAAAGGGGCTTTACAGTGGCATGACTTGCTGAGAGAGGATTTTTAACCCTAGATCACATTCATACTTTTCTTTTAACCCATAAAAAGAATGGAGGGTTTCCCTGAATGAGTGATCAGTTCAATGTCAAGGCAACCTCAAAGACAAGACGAACATTTTGTACATGACACACATTATTAATAAACAAGGCGCGAAAACTACTTGTATGATTATGATGGCCAGATGCTTTCGGGGACCATATGAGCTTTAAATTTTCCCTACATACGTTCCACAGTAGAGAAAGAAACCGCGAAAATCCACATCCAGGAAACTTAACCTCAATGGGTATTAAACCAGAGCCCGATGCGTAGGAGATATTGACGTTAACACGATATCACTGCGGTTGCCAATTACAAAGACCCTAATTGATAAAACACAGAAATATTAAATTTTACAAAGTGTTACTACTTCCATAACTCTTGATGTCCCAACTCCTTTCAAAAAACGTTAAACTGAAAATATATAAAACTGTTATTCTACCAGTTATATCATATGGGTGTGAAACATGGACTCTTACTTTAAGGAAGGAAAGGACATTACAAGTATTTGAGAATAAAGTGCTTAGGAAAATTTTTGGGCCAAAAAGAGAGATGAACAAACAGGTCAATGGAGAAGACTACTTAACAATGAACTACATGGTCTTTGTAGGAAGCCAGTTATAATAAGAACAGTTAAGTCTCGTAGACTGCGATGGGCAGGACATATTGCACGTATGGGGAGTGAAAGACGTGCATGGAAACTTCTTGTAGGAAAACGAGAGGGAAAACATCCAGTTGGTAGACCAAGAATGAGGTGGGAGAATAACATTAGCTATGATTTGAGGGAAGTAGATTATATAGGGAATGATTGGAAAGGATTAGCTCAGGATAGGGATGTATGGAGAGCTTATGTCAGCGCGGCCATGAACCAACGGGTTCGATAGTGCCAATGAGTAAGTAAGTTTCTATTTCCATCTCTTCTATATGGTTCAGAATGCTACTCTCTCTAACTAATTGACTGGCATTATCGAACCCATAGGTTCATGGGCTCGTGGACATGAGCTCTCTATACATTCCTATCCTGAACTAATCTACTTCCCTCAAATCTTAGTTAATGTTATTCTACCATCTCGTTCTTGGTCTACCAACTGGGCGTTTCCGTTCTGGCTTCCTACAAGAAGCTTCCATGCAAGTCTTTCACTCCCCATACGTGCAACATGTCCTGCGCATATCAGTCTATGAGTCTTAACTGTTATTATATGTGGCTTTCTATAAAGAACATGTAGTTAATTATTATGAAGTCTTCTCCATTCACCTGTCCATCTCTATTTGATCCAAAAGTCTTCCTAAGAACTTTATTCTCAAATACGTGTAATCTCCTATTATTCCTTTTATCTTAGAGACCATGTATCGCATCCATATAATATATCTGGTAGAATAATAGTTTTATATGGCCAATTTTAGTTTAACGATTTTTTAAAAAAGCTGCGACGCCAAGTGGTGTCTGCAATGCATAATAGCACGCATTTCCAGAATTGAGCCTATGTTTAATTTCTTTGTGCATCTCATTCCTATTTGTGATTATTGTTCCTAGGTATCTGATTCAGCCACTTCCTCAGAAGTTCCCTCATTTGTCGTTAGCTGTCAATTACCTGAATGCTACACTCTCACAAATGAAAATAGAAGTAGTAATCAAAACTGAGGTAATTTAGAACAATTGCTGGATATAGAAGAAAAGAAGACAATGCAAAGAAACTGAAACAATAAGAGAAAAATTAGGACCAGCCTCATTGGCTAGTGGTCAGCGTTTCTGACTGCAGTTCATTAGGTACAGGGTACGATTTCCAGTCAGATAATAGGAATTTTTCTATAAAAGGAATTATTCCTGCAGCTGCCCATGGTCTGGAATTTAGGTTCAGGACTCTCCTGGCGATTCATTATCACTTATCACCCATCATAAAATCGGGGTAAAGTATTCCCGCCTTCCATGTGCCCCAACCTAAGAAATTGATTACAATTCCGCCATTTTCAGGGCAGAAAGACAGACATGTCATAAAAGACAACCTGGTGGCATTGAACTAAAAAGTTATACCTCGTGCAATAAAAAGTGGCGGGTTCGTGACGACATTGTTGTTCTTGGGGAAACAAGAGGCGAATTGGTACTAATACTGACTTGAAAATATCGACTCAACTGTTATTCCTGAAAAGGCATTTCAAATAACTCGACCTGGGATCAAATCCACTGTATACTAGAGAACGATGTCAAGCCGAGACCACTGCATATTTACTTACTTACTCACTGGCACTATCGAACCCGTAGGTCACGACCGCGCGGACATAAGTTCTCCATACATCCCTATCGTGAAGCTAATGCTTTCCAATCATTCCCTTCTCTCAATTCATAGTTAATGTTATTCTCCCACCTCATTCTCGGTCTACCAACTGGATGTTTTCTCTCTCGTTTTCCTAAAGAAGCTTCCATGCACGTCTTTCACTCCCCATTCGTGCCACATGTCCTGCCCATCACAGTCTACGAGACTTAATTGTTCTTACTATATCTGGCTTCCTATGCAGTTCACTGTTATATAGTCTTCTCCATTCACCTGTCAGGTAAATTTCCTAACATTCCATGTTTCTAGGAATATATCCCTGTGTGTTGAACCTTTGACATGGGTGTCCTGAAATAATCCGCTCGGAGAACCGAATGGGAGACTATTTGACCTCCGGAAAATTGTACCCCAATGGAACCCATGTCCGCATTTCTTGACGGTTGTATTTTTACCGGTGAAAGATCGACACTCTTTTGACTAAGGGTACTTTTTTCGTCTGACTTATCACCTTCGACCAGTCCCTATTGGCAGCAATGCTACCGCCGGCATAGCTCTCGTGATCATTTAAGCACGCAAGTCACTCCACCACGACAAGATAAAGATACTATATGGAGGATTACAGTACATGATGCTGTAATAAAATTTTAAAATAGGTAAAATAAGTAGCTGATATAGCAGTCTCGTCCTCAACTAAATTAAATTCTGTTGTTTTGAAAAAGTCGTCAAATAGTTAAAAACTGCGAAGACCTTTCAGAATCATATTCCATTTGTTATCAAATTAAATGCAGAAGATGGAACATGATTCTGAAAAGCGTCCATAGTTTTAAATTACTTGAAGTTTTTTTAAACCGAATCTTAATTTAATTGAGTATTACCTGATATATTCAGGTACTTATTTTAATATTTTAGTAACATTCTTCTTCTTCTTCTTCTTCCTTCCAAGTATTAGGCCCAAGGCCTGTTACGATCTTATAGAAAATTTTCCCTCCAACGTTCGAGGGAAATTCTCGTATAAGACTTGAAAGCATAATAATAGTCCCTTCGATTGGTTGCTGGCCAAAGGAAGGCAAGACCAGTGATGGAGCTGCCATCTTATAAGCCTCTGGTCAAGCTTTTCTGGAGAAGAAAAGAAAATAAAGGAAAGAAGAAATGGAAAAAAGGAAAGACTCCCTAGCCCTCGGATGCCTAATAGCGTCGGGGTCGAAAAAAACAAGAGTTAACCAAGAGAGGTTAGATAGTACAAGTTAAAAGAGTGCAAAACACAAGTAAGTGGAAGAAATGTTTTGCAACAGCTTGGGCACCTTGTGGTCGCCATCCAGATATCCCCTAGATGAGGACCCTGAGGGTTTTAGTAACATTCAAGACTCATATTATATAAAACTCTTGTCTTTCTTGTATGTAAGTGAAATCTGGGTTTCTAAAAAAGAAAGAAATTACCAAATAAGAGCTGCAGAAATGAGATTCATGCTCCGAACTGCTGGATATACTCTACAGGAATGAAGATATTTTAAAAGATCTTAACATGTATCTATAGATGAAATATATCCACCTAGAGAGACAGATGGCTGCAACATGTATCCCGAATATCACCTACTAGGATCTCCAATGCATCGCCACGATGCATTCGGTATCACCCGCGAGGACGACGATGCTTGAACTTCCAGAAAAACGACTTTTAGGCCCAGATTAGTTAAGACTGAAACAGGTCAACATTGGCCTATGCAGTGAAAGCTCCTTATTCGCGGGGGGGGATATGTTCCGCAAATATGCCACGAATACAGAAACCCGCGAATATGGAATGGTTAATTTGTATGGGGGTACGTTGCAAGGTTACAGAATAAAATACAAATTATCAAAATAAAATCAATTAATGACATTTTGAACAATTTCTATTAATTATAACTGTCATGTTTAGGTAAGCAATTAAAGAACTTCGTAATTTTACCCGTTTTGTGCCGCTTTTAAAAGGTCTTTCAATTAAGATTGATATTCAGCTGGGAATTCTGCGATAGAATTCGTTATTTTGTCTTCGGATTTCTTGATTCATTAACATTCAAACAGCGTGATATAGACGCAAACGACTCGCCAATGCGTATAAACGGTCAAGCATTTCTATTTTTACTTTAATTGTTGCCGCTTTGCACCTGCCTGCAGAGAAAAAAAAACTGCTGACGATTAAGAAAGGACACTAATCCTTTTCTTCTTCTTCCTTCCAAGTATTAGGCCAAGGCCTATTACGATCGATCCTATAGAAAATTTTCCCTCCAGCTTCTTCCGGAAAATTCTCGTATAAGACTTGAAAGCATAATAATATTCCCTTCGATTGGTTGCTGGCCAAAGGAAGGCAAGACCAGTGATGGGCCTGCCATCTTATAGCCTCTGGTCAGGCTTTTCCGGAGAAGAAAAGAAAATAAAGGAAAGACTCCCTAGCCCTCGGATGCCCTAATAGCGATGGGGGTCGAAAAAACAAGAGTTAACCAAGAGAGGTAGGATTAGATAGTAAAGTTAAAAGAGTGCAAAACACAAGTAAGTGGAAGAAATGTTTTGCTCGGCTTGGGCACCTTGTGGTCGCCATCCACATATCCCCTAGATGAGGACCCCTGAGGGGACTAATCCTTTTAATATACCGATTGTATCCGCGAATAAAGACATTTTTAGCGCGAATACAGGAACTGTGTCGCAATTTTTTAACCTGCGAATAAGGAGCTTTTACAGTATTCATGAATGGTGTATGATGATGGTGTGTATAGTACATAATCTCAACGGTATTAAATGCATTTTATAAATATTGATGATACTGTTATTGTTTCATTTTGAGACTTTTTTTAAAACCCACAAAGTTCTGAAATGAGGCAGAGTACGAAATAAAATTGTATTGGTAAATTATGAATTTATAGTATCCGATGATCTGGACATGAAACAGGCAATGTTAGACTGAAATGTTCGATAGTTAGGTCAGCAAAGTTTCGGTATATAATATTATAATGGTAACGACAGAGATAACAACCTTTGCTGTGTGTGGGTAGCAAAGTTATTTCATAATGTTGGATAGCATATTAATATAAATATGAAATTTTTGTTTTGCAGAGAACTTTGTGTCTAGAGAGTTGCCCAGAACGTAACATGTATGTGATTATAAAGTTTTCGTAACTGTTGGCAATGGAATTAGGTAGCAAGTTTAAGTTGCTAACTAATAGTAAAACATCGTAACTTGGAGAAATTCTACGTGTTGGAGAATATAACAAACTACAATAAAGTAGCAGTTTCACTTAACATCTTAATAACCAGTTATAAATAACGTCTAACGAGTCATAACGTTCGCAACAATTAGGGCAAGGTTTGTATAAACTAATGTAACACAGTTTCATTTGCGATTTTATTAATATTGCAGCTAGTTAGGTTGATGTTATGACAGAAATTCTTCCAATCACAATAACGTTTCCAATCTTACAAAAGGAGGAGTTACTTAGATGTAAACCAACCAAATATTTTCGCCGAATGTACGGGGAAACGCTACTGTTTTTCATTCATTCATTTTGAGAATTTCCGTCATTATTGAGGGATTTGTCCAACCAATCTTAGTAATTAACATGAATTAAAAAAATACATAAATGACTACGGAATTATAGACTATCAGTTTGCAACAAACATTCACAAATTTCCTTAATTAAAGTTCTCCATCGTTCTCTGTCCTCTGTCTCTTCATCTGCCACACCAAATTTCCTGATTGAATTTTGAATGTTGTTCTTCCATGTTGTTCTTGGTCTTCCTTTTCTGTTCCTTCTTTTAATTCTCCATGCATATACGGCCTTTGGTAGTATTACATCCTGTATTCTTCTTATGTATCCATACCATTTTAGCCTTCTGTATTCAAACCTCATCCATTATATTTCTTTCTGCATTCATCCATTTTCTAATTTCTGTATTTCCAATTTTTTCCAGTCGAGATTTTCTGGAAGCTCTTCTCAAAAAAATCCATTTTAACTGAAGTTATTCTGTTGACATGTCGTTGTGTCATTGTCCAAAATTCCGATCCATATAACATTATACTTTATCTAGTCTGGATTTTTAAGTTAGTTTAGTTCTGTTAATGATGTTTTTACTCCATAGTATAGAGTTTAACATTCCTACGATTCTTCCATTACTAATCCTTTCTGCTGTTTCTTTATTTGATGCTCCATCTTTCTCTATAATTGATCCCAAATAAACAGACTATCGCTCTTCTTTATCTCTTCCCCATCAATATATAATTCATCTGGGTCATTTATTAATCACTGTTTTTACAAATATAATTAAACCAAGTTTGGGGGAAAAGAATCTTATATACTCAATCCAAGATTTAAAGAGAGATCAGGGCTTGCTTGGTTTAGGCTAGGGGCATGGAAATTTCTAAAAATATATTTGCAGTTACAAAGCGAAGAAATTTCATTTTTTGAAACTTCGATTTGTCTTAAATGATGAGACGTAAGTGTCCAACTTTCACATCCGTTAACTAATACAGAATGATTCAGAAATATGATTATACGTTTGATCGCAGTTTGTGACGAAAATATTATTATTAAATGAAATGCGATGCTATCATTCAAATTACAACAATAGAACAAAACAAAACAAATCACTGCTCACGTGCAGCTTGGCGGGTTGATTGTTGTGGGCTAGCGTCGAACGCCTCCACAATTCTCTTTGTTGTTTCTGCATCCGTGCTAATGCGAGGCCTTCCAGGAGGTTTGATTTTCTGCATCCTTCCCGTTCCCAGCAGTCGTTTTCTCCACTTCCCCATAGTCAACGGCTGCAATGCTACGTTAAACTCACGTCTTGCGGCCTCATGATCATTAATATTACACATCCAAGTTAACTGTTCACGGGCGGAGGGGAAGAGTTTTAGTGCTAGTGTCGCCGATCTACTGAATCTGTGGAAGGGATGTAGGAGAAAACTGTACATCCGATCACGTATTGAATTTTTTCAATTCCAAATGTGGGGGGAGAATCTCTAAACACGTAGAAAGATCTTAACATGGTTGTCAAATTAGTCATTTAAGCACGGAACGCTCAAGCGGTCGGATCATTTAAAATCACAGCATTTGTCGTCTCTCTGTTACCAGCCTCACAATAAATCACAAGTGGCAACATGTAATGAGAAGGGCAGCAAACTAACAGCTCATTCCTAGATGTAACTCCAAAAGTAACAGGGTTGTCAAGTTAGTCATTCAGCCACTGACCGCGCAGAACGACGGATCATTAAAATACACAGTATTTGTCAGCTCTCTACCTGCCTATCAAGCAACATAATACAAAGGAGAGGAAGTGGCAACATTGTAAGGAATAGAAAGAGAAAGACAGTTTGTTAGTTAACATATTTTCCGCCTGCACAAAACACTTGGATGGGTAATGTTATTGCCCATGCAGCAATTGTAATTTCCGATTGAGGGTCTTTCCACTTTTCAGCGGTTGCCCTTTTACCAGCCGGCTGCTGGCCCTTCACATCCACATGTGTCAATCACAGAGGTAGATGATCAACAGCCAGTGTAGGGGTGACATGCGGTTAGCATGTCGAGTCCCCCAGTCGTTATAGCTGGTTTCTCAACCTGGAGCCGCTACTTATTGTAGCTACCCAATTGCCTCACGATGCTGGGTGGGCACCGGTCCCATACTGGCCGAAATACCATGAGAAAATTTCTTCCCCCATGGAGACTCGAACCAGCGCAAGTCCCGTAGCTCTGCGCCAAGGCTTCCTACCTTAACCGCTCGGCTACGGCGCGGGACTAGCAATTGTAATTTGCTGTTGCATATTCAACGCCATTTTGACTAATGATGTCAGTTCTATACTGTTTTGTTTTATTGATTTGTTGTAATTTGAATAATTGCCTTTCCAATAGTAATTTCATATTTCCTGTAATGGTAATATTTCATCACACAACGCGATCAAACGTATAGCCATATTTATGATTCAACCCGTAGTATAGAATAAAACTACTTATAAGTTAGCAGGAGTTTAAACGTTGTTGGTTCAACAGCGAGGTTAAAATGGAGAATCATATTAACAAATTTAAAATTGTCTCCAGCTTGCAGGATCACATCCCATCCGATAACGACTATTATTATGTTTATGGCCTTGACATTATGCGCGGTCTTGTTTCTTTACTAACTTATCATTGCAGAGCACGACCAACCCAGCTCTGGCTGACGCTCATGGAAGGGACTGAAGCCTGGCTTATTTTTCCCCTTAAACGCTAGAAACTATACAGTCTTTGTGATGTTACAGTAGTATAAAATACAACCAATACTTTCATATGTTGTGTAACTTAATAAACCGATGATATCGTTCTAATTTTAGCTTATAAATAATTGAATTAAAAAATCTTTGCTTTATTATATTTGTAATAATATAAGGTAGTTTTCGTCTTGTTTCTTTTTTACACGCTTTATATTAGCTTGACCTGTATCTATCTATCTATGTAACGGAATACTTCAACGCGATTTTCACCCACTTAAAATCAGTGGATCGGCTTGAAACTTGTATACTTGTTGAGGACCCGTGACAATACAACAATTTCATATGTATTTTCTAAAATCCTGGCCATAATCATCAGAAAATAAAAAAAAAGTGTTTTGTATCAATGTAACGGAATCTTTCAACGCGATTTTCACCCACTTAAAATCATTGGATCGACTTGAAACTTTGTATACTTGTAGAGGACCCGTGACAATACAACAATTTCATATGTATATTCTAAAATCCTGGCCATAATCATCAGAAAATAAAAAGAAGTGTTTTTGTATCATGTAACGGAATCTTTCAACGCGATTTTCACCCACTTAGAAACATTGGATCGACTTGAAACTTTGTATACTTGTAGAGGACCCGTGACAATACAACAATTTCATATGTATTTTCTAAAATCCTGGCCATAATCATCAGAAAATAAAAAAAAAAGTGTTTTTGTATCAATGTAACGGAATCTTTCAACGCGATTTTCACCCACTTAAAATCATTGGATCGACTTGAAACTTTGTATACTTGTAGAGGACCCGTGACAATACAACAATTTCATATTTATTTTCTAAAATCCTGGCCATAATCATCAGAAAATAAAAAGAAGTGTTTTTGTATCAATGTAACGGAATCTTTCAACGCGATTTTCACCCACTTAGAAACATTGGATCGACTTGAAACTTTGTATACTTGTAGAGGACCCGTGACAATACAACAATTTCATATGTATTTTCTAAAATCCTGGCCATAATCATCAGAAAATAAAAAAAAAAGTGTTTTTGTATCAATGTAACGGAATCTTTCAACGCGATTTTCACCCACTTAAAATCATTGGATCGACTTGAAACTTTGTATACTTGTAGAGGACCCGTGACAATACAACAATTTCATATGTATTTTCTAAAATCCTGGCCATAATCATCAGAAAATAAAAAGAAAGTGTTTTTGTATCAATGCTAACGGAATCTTTCAACGCGATTTTCACCCACTTAGAAACATTGGATCGACTTGAAACTTTGTATACTTGTAGAGGACCCGTGACAATACAACAATTTCATATGTATTTTCTAAAATCCTGGCCATAATCATCAGAAAATAAAAGAAAAGTGTTTTTGTATCATTGTAACGGAATCTTTCAACGCGATTTTCACCACCCACTTAGAAACATTGGATCGACTTGAAACTTTGTATACTTGTAGAGGACCCTGTGACAATACAACAATTTCATATGTATTTTCTAAAATCCTGGCCATAATCATCAGAAAATAAAAAAAAAAAGTGTTTTTGTATCAATGTAACGGAATCTTTCAACGCGATTTTCACCCACTTAAAATCATTGGATCGGTTTTGAAACTTTGTATATTTGTTGAGGACCCGTGACAATACAACAATTTCATATGTATTTTCTAAAATCCTGGCCATAATCATCAGAAAATAAAAAAAAAAGTGTTTTTGTATCAATGTAACGGAATCTTTCAACGCGATTTTCACCCACTTAAAATCATTGGATCGGCTTTTGAAACTTTGTATACTTGTTGAGGACCCGTGACAATACAACAACATTTCATATGTATTTTCTAAAATCCTGGCCATAATCATCAGAAAATAAAAAAAAAAAAAGTGTTTTTGTATCAATGTAACGGAATCTTTCAACGCCGATTTTCACCCCACTTAAAATCCTTGGATCGGCTTGAAACTTTGTTATACTTGTTGAGGACCCGTGACATACAACAATTTCATATGTATTTTCTAAAATCCTGGCCATAATCATCAGAAAAATAAAAAAAAGTGTTTTTGTATCAATGTAACGGGAATCTTTCAACGCGATTTTCACCCACTTAAAATCATTGGATCGGCTTGAAACTTTGTATACTTGTTGAGGACCCGTGACAATACAAACAATTTCATATGTATTTTCTAAAATCCTGGCCATAATCATCAGAAAATAAAAAAAAAGTGTTTTTGTATCAATGTAACGGAATCTTTCAACGCGATTTTTCACCCACTTAAATCATTGGATCGGCTTGAAACTGTGTAATATCTTGTTTGAGGACCGTGACAATACAACAATTTCATATGTATTTTCTAAAATCCTGGCCATAATCATCAGAAAATAAAAAAAAAAGTGTTTTTGTATCAATGTAACGGAATCTTTCAACGCGATTTTCACCCACTTGAAATCATTGGATCGGCTTGAAACTTTGTATACTTGTTGAGGGACCCGTGACAATACAACAATTTCATATGTATTTTCTAAAATCCTGGCCATAATCATCAGAAAATAAAAAAAAAGTGTTTTTGTATCAATGTAACGGAATCTTTCAACGCGATTTTCACCCGCTTAGAAACATTGGATCGACTTGAAACCTTTTATACTTGTAGAGGACCCGTGGACAATACAACAATTTCATATGTATTTTCTAAAATCCTGGCCATAATCATCAGAAAATAAAAAAAAAGTGTTTTTGTATCAATGTAACGGAATCTTTTCAACACGCGATTTTCACCCACTTAAAATCATTGGATCGGCTTGAAACTTTGTATACTTGTTGAGGACCCGTGACAATACAACAATTTCATATGTATTTTCTAAAATCCTGGCCATAATCATCAGAAAAATAAAAAAAAAGTGTTGTTTGTATCAATGTAACGGAATCTTTCAACGCGATTTTCACCCACTTAAAATCATTGGATCGGCTTGAAACTTTGTATACTTGTTGAGGACCCGTGACAATACAACAATTTCATATGTATTTTCTAAAATCCTGGCCATAATCATCAGAAAATAAAAAAAAAAGTGTTTTTTGATCAATGTAACGGAATCTTTCAACGCGATTTTCACCCACTTAAAATCATTGGATCGGCTTGAAACTTTGTATATTGTTGAGGACCCGTGACCAATACAACAATTTCATATGTATTTTCTAAAATCCTGGCCATAATCATCAGAAAATAAAAAAAAAGTGTTTTTTGTATCAATGTAACGGAATCTTTCAAACGCGATTTTCACCCACTTAAAATCATTGGATCGGCTTGAAACATTTGTATACTTGTTGAGGACCCGTGACAATACAACAATTTCATATGTATTTTCTAAAATCCTGGCCATAATCATCAGAAAATAAAAAAAAAAGTGTTTTTGTATCAATGTAACGGAATCTTTCAACGCGATTTTCACCCACTTAAAATCATTGGATCGGCTGCTTGAAACTTTGTATACTTGTTGAGGGACCCGTGACAATACAACAATTTCATATGTATTTTCTAAAATCCTGGCCATAATCATCAGAAAATAAAAAAAAAAGTGTTTTTGTATCAATGTAACGGAATCTTTCAACGCGATTTTCAACCCACTTAAAATCATTGGATCGGCTTTGAAACTTTGTATACTTGTTGAGGACCCGTGACAATACAAACAATTTCATATGTATTTTCTAAAATCCTGGCCATAATCATCAGAAAATAAAAAAAAAATGTTGTTTTTGTATCAATGTAACGGAATCTTTCAACGCGATTTTCACCCGCTTAGAAACATTGGATCGGCTTTGAAACTTTGTATACTTGTAGAGGACCCGTGACAATACAAACAATTTCATATTTATTATTACAAATAGACTATGATCTTCATTCCGTAATTTTGTTATTTCAGCATCATGGTCTAATGGTCAGCGTTTGTGACTACATTTAATGAGGTCCCGAGTTCTATTCCCAGTCAAAACATGGGATTTTTTTCCTTAAAGGGATTATTCCTGTGGTTTGCCCATGGTCTAGAAGTTATTTAAAGTTTGTGTTATGAATTCTCCTGGCAGCCATCGTATCGTGGGGTTAAAGTAACTCCGCCCTTTCAGGCATCCCAAACTAAGAAATTGATTGCAATTCCCCCTATGCCAGTGGAAAAAGCTATAAATGTCATAAACGGCAACCTGGTGGTGTTAGACAAAAACCTTATTTTCATTAACACTGGATAATACTGGGAGTGATTTAAAGCAGCCATTTTCGTTTTTTATTTGGGTGTATTACTTGCTGGTTAAGTTCCTATTAATTTATTATTATTCTGAATTAATAATCGATAGTATTAAAATATAATTTGAGGAAGTGGCTGAATTCAAATACCTGGAACAATAATCACAAATAGGAATGAGATGCATAAAAAAATTAAACATAGGCTCAATTCTGGAAATGCGTGCTATTATGCATTGCAGAGTTCTTGATGTCCCAAACTCCTTTCAAAAAACGTTAAACTGAAAATATATAAGACCTATTAATTCTACCAGTTATATTATATGGGGTGCGAAACATGGACTCTTACTTTAAGGGAGGAAAGGAGATTACGAGTATTTGAGAATAAAGTTCTTAGGAAATTTTTGGACCAAAGAGAGATGAACAGACAGGTGAATGGAGAAGATTACATAACAATGAAACAACATGGTCTTTATAGGAAGCCAGATATAATAAGATCAGTTAAAGTCTCGTAGACTGCGATGGGCAGGACATGTAGCACCTATGGGGGAAGAAAGAGATGCATGGAAGCTTCTTGTAGGAAAGCCAGAGGGAAAACGCCCAGTTGGTAGACCAAGCATGATGTGGGACAATAAACATTAACTGTGATTTTAGGGAAGTATATTATGGCAGGGAATGATTAGAAAGCATTAGTTCAGGATAGGGATGTATGGAGAGCTTATGTACGTGCGGCCATGAACCTACGGGTTCGATTAGTGCCAGTGAGTAAGTAGTTAGTAAATAAAGTAATGATCATCATCATGAACAAATTCGTTTTAGGCCATGTGGCCTGTACGGTAAACCTAGTGAAGATGGTCTTGATCTTTCCACCGATGTTTTGGTCTTCCTTGGTCCCTATGTCCAGTTGGGGTATATTGGAATGCCAATTTTTGGAAGTCTTATTTCTTGGCCATTCTTCTCAGATGATTTTTCCATTCGTGTTGGTATTTTTGGATATCTTCATTTAAACTTTGCTACTCCAAGTTTTTCCTCTGATTAGTAGTGTTCCTTGGTGATCCAGTCTATTAACTCCTAACAATGATCGTAAGAAGCGCATTTGGCTTTACTTGAAGTTTATGAGAGTTTTCTTTATTTAAAATCCAAAATTTCACTTCCGTATTTTAGAGCAGCTTTTGATGTTGACGTTATGTAATCTTAGTTTTTGTCTCTGTCCTCATCTGTTTACCAAAATGTCTTCGTATTACCCCATTCATTTTATTATATTTTTGTAATTTTGAATCAATGTCACTCTTATACTCTGCAAATACACTTCCTAGTAAGAGAAATCTGACACTTGTTCTATAATTTTTCCATCAATCTCAATTTCTACCCTTTGTGTGCCTGTTTTTTCCACATATTGCCATTGTTTGGATTTTTGATGTGGGATTTTCATACTATATTTGCTGGCCACTTTTGAATAATTGGATATGGCTGCATTCTATAACCTCTCCTACCTATTCTCAACCTCACCTGCCGTGTTCACACACCCTGCTTTTAACCTAACGAGGTAATGGGGACCGAGTCACGGCGGGTATAACCGTTCCATCGAATATGGAGGAAATTCCATATTTTGAACGCCTGACTAGAGGCTATAAGGTAGCAGCCCTACCACTAGTCTTGCTCTGCGGATGGCTGGTAACCAACCCAGGGGACTTCCTACTACTCGAAGAAAACTTAAGCAAGACTGGAATGATCACACTGATGACGACAAAAGCAAGAAATAGGTTAATGATTAAGGATCTCAAAGTTGCAACATGGAATGTGAGAGGTATTAAAATAGGTATAGGTCTAAAAGTGTATTAAATTACTCATAAATACCGTATAGTTGACTAATATTCTTTCTTACGTTTCTGTGTTTTTAGTTAAATGATATGCACACAGGTTGGCCAAGATCGTCTAGTGATTATGTTCCTTGTCTCTCTTGTCCCGAGGATCGCGGGTCAAACCCGGCCGGGGTCGTAAAAAAAACAAGCTTCAATACAAATGCATCTGTCCAAAATTTAACCTACCTTCATCCATCCAAGTAATACCTTAGTTGCCTATTAGATGTTTCATTGAGGCGAAGTGCTAACCACATGTCACTCTTTGACATCTATAAGTAAATAGCAGATAACTAAATTAATTTGTTAATAAAATTCCGGTACGGGGCATGCATGTCCCCACGCGGGACGCATAGGGACCCTTATACAATATATATGCAAGTATAATACAATCCTATATAGGGCCCTATGCCTAATGGATTTTCTATCGCATTTCCCTATAAAAATTATGATTATTCTTACATTATTCTTCCTTATCTACTAACTTATTGGGACTATCGAACCCGTGGATTCATAGCCGGGCGAACATAAGCTCTCCATACATCCCTATCCTGAGATATATTTCCCAATCATTCCCTGTCTAATCAACTTCCCTCAAAGGATGGTTAATGTTATTCTCCCACCTCATTCTTGGTCTGCCAACTGGGCGTTTTCCCTCTAGTTTTTCTACAGGAAGCTTTCATGCACCGTCTTTAATTCCCCATACCTGTCACATGTCCTGCCTATCGTAGTCTACGAGACTTAACTGTTCTTATTATATCTGGCTTCCTATTAAGACCATGTAGTTCATTTTTATAGTGGTGGTTTGATCCAGCACCACCACACGGTGTAATCTTTGGTAGTAATATCGCGTGGTTAAACCCCTCAGAGTGGATGGATTTAAATGACCGGGAATACTCTGATGTGGGAGGAAGTTCACACGGTATTTAAACTCAGCCGTTCATGCCATTATTCCAATAACGCATTTAAATTGATATATCTTCAGTAATTTAATATGTTTTTGCAATTCCTTTATGGTGAACCCTTAACATAATATTTAATTAATTAAATTTGTTTACGGTTCTCACATAAACATCTCTGCATTTTTTGCAGACTTATTTATGGTTGTTGTGCCACAGTTGAAATAGGTCCTTTTTGTAAATTTCTCACATAAGTGACACAGTGTATTGCACTAGGGATTCTTTGAAGAATTCAGAGAAACCGGCTTTACCTAACAACAAACGAAATATTTACACAAAGAGAAGGGTCTTAAAAAAATGAACTTCAAAAATTGGTGTGATAAATCTTCAAAATGTAAACCAGCTGTTTGACACTCGGGCAACAATAAGTGTATTTTTTTCCCCTTGTGTTTACTTTGTTCATGTTTATTACAAACACATATTGCTTCTATGCGCTGACCTTCTTTCTTGTAGGGGGGGGGCAGCCTTCTCCAAATGTATCTTTCTAACACTTTTGAAACATTATTTTAGGTCGTGTGCCTTCAAAAATGGTCTTTCTACACATCAGACCTGTTGTAACTAAAAGACCTTCATCAACCCTAAATTTCACATGCCTTTCTTCTGGTTTCCAAACTGAAACCATTTGATGAAATATGACTATAATAGTTTCACCGTAGGTGTGGACTTAAAGATTAACATGTTACAAGCCGGAAGATCGAGGGTTTGAGTCCCCGGTGTGTTCAGGATTTTTTAAACTGAATCAAACCTTCAGGCGGCACTGTGAACCCGGGGTTGACTCAGCCTCTAACTGAAATGAGTACCAGATGCTTGTTATGGGCCGTCAGACAGAAATAAGTACTCGGCTTACATCAAGTACCGATACTTTAGAAAAGTGGGGAGCCTTAACCTCCTAATATCCCAAGAACCTTCTAAGGTCTGTAGTGGACCACTTTCCTTTTAGATACTAACTGAATTGTAGACTAACTACCTTTCCATAATGTAAGGATATCGTCATTTGAAATATATATATATATATATATATATATATATATATGAAATTTACTGTTGTGGTCCTGTACTGTAGCGTAAATCGGAAATAACCTTGTTGGGCCTTTATTTATACTGAATTTTGCGACATTATTATTAAAAATGAAGAGATTTGAAAATAGATTCAATTTGATAGACAAAGCTAATCTACAAAAAAAAGGCGAATTTAGTTTTATAAGAAATCCTTTATCAAGTTATAAATTAAGAAAAATGTCAGAGGCCGCAAGAATAAATGCAAATATAAAATTATTTTAAATTGTTACTCAGGGGCCGTAATCAGTTAATTTACGCACTAATAGAAACTTTTGAAGTCTCTACATTTAAATGTGTATACACCGGTAAATAGTTAATGTAACACAAAGGTCATAATTACAGTTTAAAGGAGTGCGTGTAACTAGCGTACATGTCACGTCGTTCCGCATTGGGTGAAGAATTCAACTTGCGTACACGTCACGTGTCGCTCCACGCTGACGGGTTAAAGGGTTCAAGTCCCGGTGTCAATTAATGGTAGCAGTCAGTGTGGTTGCCGCCACAAATGGTAGCATTGAGCGTGGTTACGCCGGTGCAGCCGAATCCTGGTGCGTAAAATAGACAACACGAATTTTAATGAAACTGCATTAATTTCACCATTTTATTCAAATCCTTGAACTGTTTAGATATAGCTCCACATATATAACATCTCGTAGGTGTAACATAAGGAGTTAGGCAAGGTTGTCCACTATCAACCACGCTTTTTAACATTTATTTCGACGACATGATAAGATCATGGAAACAAATGACGACTGGGGGTATTAACTTAGGAAATATAGTAATAAAAACAGTAGCCTTTGCAGATGACCAGGTTTTAATAGCAAAAACAATAAGACGAACTACAAAGAATGGTATATAAACTAAATGAAATATCAAAAAAATATGATATGGAAATATCCTCACAAAACCTAAAAAACAATGGCCTTCAAGGGCGCTCATCCAGTTCGGACAAAGATAATATTAGAAAATAAACCCAATAGAACAAGTGGTAAGATATAACTTCCTAGGTTGCGAAATATCATACACAGCAGAAACAGATAAATAACAAACTAAATAAGTTTAATTATATACACAGGAACACTAAAAAGAACTTTTGAAAAATAAAGCCAGGAAAGACTCTATAATGAAAGTATACAAGACAATGGCAGTGCCTATTATTACTTATGGATCCGAAACATGGACAGTGACAACACAACAATCTGCCAGAATACAAGCTGCTGAAATGAGATACCTCAGACCAATAGCAGGATATCAAAGAACAGACAAAAAACATAACACAGAAACAAGACAACTAAAATAGAGGAATTAAACTCAACAATAGAGAAATACAGAACAAACTGGAAAGAACACTTGGCAACGATGACTGAGAATTAGAATACCAAAAGCAGCATACAACTATTCACCACGAGGAAGAAGAAGCTTGGAAAGACCAAGGGAAAAGATGGAAAGAGCAGCAATTTGGAGCCGGAACAGGCTAGTAAATAAGCCTAAACCGTGAAGAAGAAGAAGAAGTTATAGGTGTTGTGCCTGTTACCGCATTACATATCTTTGCGTCTATCATTGTTAGCACCACCTTGTTTTCTACAATATATGATCTTCCACCAATTATTACTGATGTTGGTTCCAATTTACTTGCTATACTTTCCATATAACTGATTTCTTCTTTCGTTATGTGAACAGTCTCCTTTACATAGCATGTACGGACAGGTCTACAGTAGCGGGGTTATGATGGAGTTGTTGCGTTCTGTCACAATATTATGTTTTCCGTTCACTATACGCAGAGGCCACAAAAGAACTTTGAAAAAATGTATGTGTCGCATCCGCTATCATTTTCAACCTTTTGTTTGAAATGTCGAGGACTCTTGTGAGTCCTTACACCCCCCTTTACAAAATCATTTGGAGAGCATGTTCATCATCGTTAAGGGTTTTAAAAAAACGTCTTCTAAATGTAAAATTAATCTTTCGTTCTGTGGTGGTTCACGACCCCTTGTAACCAGGGTGGACCGCTCTTTTCGAATGGACCTCCTTTCAATTGCTTGTTACTGGCAAACGGTTGAAGATAGAAACTTAAAACAACGTTCATATTACAGAAAAACTCACCAAGCTGTGTTTTTATATCCCAAGATCACAACATATCTATATGAGCCCCAGCCGTCAATGTGACGATATCAAAGCGAATGAACAATTTCTCTGCCAAGTACGTTGGAGTATTGTCTTATGGAATGTTCTCAATAGCCTCTATGAGTCGCTTCACGAAGATCCACGAAGGTCTTTGACTGGGGTGGTTTTGTTATTGGAACTTCATCTTTGACATAGCCCCAGAGAAACGAAAATCCAGTGGGGTTAAATCGGGAGATCTCGGGGGCCACGCGATTGGTCCTCCCCCTACCAATCCAACGGCCAGGGAAAAATGTTGTCCAAAGTCGTACGAACTTCATTGGACCAGTGGGGAGGAGCACCATCTTGCTGGAAAACGATGTTAGGCTGCAGTTGTTCAATTTGTGGAAAGAAGAACTGCTCCAGCATGTCAAGATATGTGGTACCACAAACAGTTTTCTCGGCGAAGAAAAAAACGGTCCAATGACCTTATTATGTGACAAACTGCACCAAACATTCATCTTCGGACTATCACGAACATGCTCTTGAATAGCGTGAGGATTCTCCGATCCCCAGATCCGCACATATGCCGGTTTACCTTGCCTGACAATGGAAAGTGGCTTCGTCCGAGAAAGAAAATCTTGGTCATGAAGTCAGGATCAGCGCCGAGACGGTCCAGCATCGTATTGGCGAATTCCACTCGTTTCGGCATGTCATTCGGCTCCAGAGTTGCACTAACTGCACTTTATATGCGTGCAGTTTGAGGCGTTTGTGGACAATCCGTTGTAATGTCGATTTTGGTATTTGAAGTTCCCGCGAAGCTTCTTCTTAATGACTTCCGGGGGCTTCGCTCAAATGCGGCTTGAACATTTGCTACCATTTCATCGGATGCTCTGCGACCACCACCATGCTTCTTCAACACAGATCCTGTAGCTAATAATGTATCACGCCACTTCTTTATGCTTCTAGCAGTTGGAGCATCACGGTTAAACACACGCCGGAACTCCCTTTGAACTCTAATGATTGATTTAAACTCCGCATACCACAAAACAGCTTGCGCTTTCATCTGAGGTCGCCATTTTCACAAACAATTAAATCTAAGAACGAGAAACGTATCTTTGTGCCATCTACCGACAGGATTCGAAACTGGTGAGTTTTTCTGTACTATGAACGTTGTTTTAGTTTCTATCTTCAACCGTTTGCCAGTAACAAGCAATTGAACTTAGGTCCATTCGAGCGGTCCACCCTGTATATTCACTTCGGCTCAGATGTCGGTTATGTTAAATATTCATTGAGAGAATAACATTTTTTTTATATTGCTGCAAAATTGAGTAGCAGGGAAGATTTCCTGTTGTTTGTCTGATTGTGTCATATTGCGCCCTTGATAAATCTGCATCTAAAAAACAGCATGTGCCTTGTCGCACTTCCTGTACTCCATTGCCTAATCCTTATGTTCTGAAATCTCTCTCAATATATTTGACGCATATCTATTTTCTTGGGCCCACATTTGAGCTGCATCAATAATTTTCTCAGGCTTATCGGACAATTGTATACTCTCAGTCTTGCGTCTTTTTGATTAGCTCACTAACATCTTGAAAATATTTGTGTGGTCTTCCCGGTGTTATCGGTAAAAAGGGTAATTCAAGCACTCCCCTCAACCACTTTTAATTGTTTTTCACAAATAAATCTCTTCTGATTTTGTTGCTCCCCAGCGATGTTTAATTTCTGATCTCTATGTTAAAAAATTATTTCAGTTACTTATTCTTCATAAAATAAAATAAGTTGAAATACCTTATTAGGTAACATCCGTCGTCCTCAACTTTTTAAAGTATGTAATGTTATGCCTGTAGGCCTTTTCAGGACATCCGTCCCATCTTCAGCAGTTCATTATTCTCTACAGCATCCAGGTTGATGTTTGATGCTGCTGATCCTAATGTGGCTTTGTCGTGACCAGCAGCATCAAACATCAACCTAGTTGATGTAGAGAAGAATGAACTGCTGAAGATGGGACGGATGTACTGAAAGGTCTACAGGCATAAAGATTACATAGGTATTTTAAAAGTTGAGGACGACGGATCTTACCAAGAAGGTATATTTAACTTATTTTATGACTCTCCACCTCACCAACGGTTTTAACAATGAATTTTATTAGTATTGACTTATTCTTCCGGCATAAGGTTTATGTGAAATCAAGTAGTGTTCGGTGTATTCTAATTGACCGTTAAAATCATAGTCCATTTTGTGATCTCATCAGGTTAAATATCTCTCCATGAGTATCCCACTACTTCTAGAAGGTCTTGAAATAAAATAATAAGTACAATTTATCGAAAGTTACAATATGTTCACAGTTTCATGTTAAAATTTGAAATCGCTCTGCATGGGGGAGTAGGAATTAGGGTACATCCGTGTAATTTGGGCCGACGTGTAATTTGTTTTTTTTTTTTAAATTTTGATCTTCCAAGTTTGTTACCCTTTGATTGTAAACGGAATTACAAGGCTACTAGCAGTACGTCATCCCCTGAAACTTGTTTTATTGTATCCCTCAAGTTTTCGAGGCAACTAAGAAAATATTATATTGTTCATTTTCACTAAAAGGTTTCAGTTCAAAGTGATACAGTTTTTTGGAAGCTAGTGGTTAAGTGAAGTGGTGTGTATTTTTAGTTAAACTGCTGCAAATATTTCAAGGTACGTTTATTAATACTTCATTATCGTGTTTTACTATAATTTTATGATACATATTTCTTTAATTAAAATGATAACATGGGTGTGTAGTTTGGGCCTCATCAGAGTGTATAATTTGGGCCTCGTCTAGAGTTCGTAACATGATCTGAGATAGAGCATTAAATGTTTTTTTTTAGTTATATATATTTTTAATAATAACACAATAATATTATTATTACCATAATATAATTATAATAATAATAAAATATAATTCAATATTGCAATAAAAATTATAATTATTATTATTAATCAAATTAATTTATACTATAATAATTAACATAAATAAAATTATTTTTATTTTAATTTATTATTAAAATTACTTTTACTACCAACTAAGTCACTGGCTCTGTAGAACCCGTAGGTGCATTGCCGCTCGGACATACGGTTATTTTACTAATATAATTATTATTTTAGTATTTATTATTTCTACTATTTCTAACATTATTAAATTTAGTATTATAAAACGTTTATATTGTTTAGTGCAGGTCAATAATCTCTTGATTATATTAATAAATCAGTTAATTTTGTGTTTGGCAATAAGTTAGTTCAACTATGGCCCACTGTTATTGCTGTTATCATCATCATCATCATCATCATCATCATCATTATTATTATTATCATCATTATTATTATCATTATTATTATCATTATTATTATTATCATTATTATTATTATCATTATTATTATTATCATTATTATTAATTTTTATTATTATTGTTATATGAATTAATATATTTAAACTTTAAATTTTTTAAATGTATTTCTTCGATGACCTGACCTTGTGAATCCAAAAATTACATATATTTATTATTTACCTACGTGTATTTATTTCTTGTGTTTCGATATTTTTTTATGTTTCCTGTCTTGTTTTCAGAAACACAAATGAAGACAGACTGACTACAGATTTACAGATCCCGAAAAGAGTGAAAGTGCTGCAATGTATTCTCTTACTTATATTTTTTAAATAAATCACTTAAACTAATACGAGTAATTATATTTGCACGAACAACCTATAAGACCATCGGCCCAAATTACACCCAATATTATTTACGTAAACATTTTTTTCTTACAATTTCATGAAGTTATCATAAGACGTAGTTATCATAAAAGCAATCAGTACTGTGCACTACTCATCATTTATAAAATCCATAATTTTCTAAATAGAATTAAAGGCGTTATCTCGAATTTTAAGTTGGAACCAATTTATACATTTTTAAAAGTAGAATTATCATTTTTAAAAATACATAAGAATCATAGGGCGGCAATGCCTGGCACTATTACAAAAGGCTCCCAAAACTATTATTTTACCGATAAAAAAACGAAATTTAACTTTCTTTTCTAAAGTACAAAAGAAAACAAACTGTGTGTAAAATTAGAATATTTGGATTGTAACACAAAAGTCACTTACCAGCAGTTTCAGAATCCATAACGAAAATTTATTTCTTCACAACAGAACATAAAATAATAAATAATTAAATATTGAGTTTTTAAACGCACGAATACAGAGAATGCACAACCACTGTGAGTATGACAGAGTTGCGACTGTCTCTATAAGTTGGGGTGGATGGAATGTGACGAACGGAGTTGTTTTGTTTACCTGAGTGTAATTCTGAGTATTAGACTTTTGGCCAGCTAATTGAACGAATACCCCTATGTGCATCGGTCGCACTGCAATGTCGTGGCATCTACAACAAGTAAGCATTTTAAAGACAATATTTATTTATACCAGTAATGCTTATTTATCTCGATGTTATAATTTTTTTTTAGTTTTAGGAATGAATGCCAAATATGACATGAAAGAAAAATACATGCCTGATTTAGGATTAGACAACCCCAGACATCTAAATTATAAAGTTTATAAAGATCCAAAATAGTAATAGGAAAGAAAATCATAGAACAGGTTGAATCATCTCAATGATCTAGGATGTGACATTTCACTTATTATGATAATGATATAACTAATAAAATAGCAAAATTCCAGGGAATATGTGGTACGATAAAACGATCACTAAATAATAAAACAACAAGAGAGACCCAATTGAAATTTTATAAAACGTTGGCAGTACCGGTACTGATGTATGGTTCAGAAGCCTGGATACATAAAAAACAAGAATCTAAGCAGGATAACGGCGGCAGAAATTAAATTTTTGAGATCTGTTAAAGGGTGCACTAAGGAAGACAGAATCAAGAACACAGAATTAAGACAGGAACTTGAAATATTTGTAATAACTGATAAAATATATACATATAGACAAAAATGGAAGCAACACATAGACTGAATGAATGAGGATAGATATCCAAAACAAATAACAGAATACAAACCTAAAGGCAACCGAGATGTGGGCAGACCTAGAAAGAGATGGGCTGAAGTCGGAACGGGTCAACAGACCTAATCCATGAATGCAGATGATGATGATGATAAAGATACTTTTATACAACGATTTTCCCTCAAGTGGTCCGTGCCATAATGGAGGTTATGTTCCGAAATATGTCACCAGAGTCACATTGATTTTGTTACCTAACCATTAGACCATTAGGTAACATCACGAACAATGTAATGGCTCTCTAAGAGTTTTATAATAAATAATTTATTTAGAAGTCCTGTGGCTATACACGAGCGGTCTAAAGTATCATGCTTCGATGCAGAGCTGAAAGATTTGCACGGTTCCGGCCCTCAAGGAATTTCGGACAATGTGAGACGATGCTCATCCATTATTGAAATGAATTTGAATAGCTGCAATACGTAGAGGCTCCTGCAAGAGGCTCAATAATTTTGGCGGGGATTCTATTGAAGTTCGGAGGATATGGATTACTTTCGTGTATATTATTTATCAATTATATTAATTTGCATACGTAAAACTGATTTAAAACTCTTAATTGTGTATTCTTCAGCATCACCTCAATTGCTAGGAGTTTACTAGACCAGTTCATTTAGTTACCCATTAATGTCGTGAATGGCATACGGTCACTTGCTGACTTAATGAGACATCTTGCAGACAACTAAGGTATTGGTAGGATGTTTGAAATAAGAAATTTTGCTTAGAGGCATTTTTATTCAGGCTTAAAGTCCTTTTACGAGCATGAAAATCTTCAACTCGGAACCTATGGCTTGAAGTCCCTCCTAGAAGACTTGTTCCTTGGATTTTTCCATCCTAAATAATCATCCTCTCTATGGTATTAATAAGCTGTTAGTTTATGCAGATGATGTAGTACTATTGGGCGTAGCTAGGAGATACCTACGGCTAACACTCACACATATTGAGTAACATCTAGGCCCTGCCGTCCACCCCTTGGGATACCTCGGTCGTCATGACCATACTCCCAAGTCCTAGTTCTAGTCCTCCCTATCCTAACTTCGCGTCCACGTTCAAGTTCTCGGTCCTTTCACCAACACTCCAGGGAGAGAGTGTTGGAGTTTGCAATTCTGGGCAATTGATGAGCTACATAGTACCATCAGGTCGCTCAATCCTGATGACCCCACAGTTGGTCCACGGGCTCCATGAGCCTAGCCGGGAGGACTGCTGTCGCAGATCCACCGACCATTCCCCTGTTCTGCCTCCAGGGACGTGTCCTGCAGCCGTTGTGAGACCGGCTAGGGCTACAGCCCAACAGTGTGAGACTTTTAGTACATCCAGGTGCTCATCTCCTGGCGACCCCACAGTTTGTCGACGGCCCGTAGGCCAAGCCAGAAACCAGTACAGTAGCTCCCCGCTGGACTGGTCCGAGCCGAGCCCTGTGTGCCCCCAGGGACGCCTTCTGCAGCTGTTGGGGCCAGCACGGAGCTCGCAAGCTCCAACAGATGAGCAAATAGTACGACAAGGCGCTCAACTCTTGCCTACCCCCACTAATGGTTCACGAGTCCCTTGGACTTAACCGGGAGGACTGTCTAGTAGATCCACCGATCTTTCCCCCAGTGCACCAGATGGGGACGTGTTTGGTTGGTTGCTTGAAGTGGGTCCAGCCTGAGCATTTAGTACGTCAGGTTGCTCAACTCCTGACGACCTCACAGATTGTCCTTGGGTCACTCGGTTCCAGAGTTGGCGCTAAGTCTCGAAGAACCAAAAAGACCGCGCTTCCTGAGTAACATCTAGGCCCTGCCGTCCACCCCTTGGGATACCTCGGTCGTCATGACCATACTCCCAAGTCCTAGTTCTAGTCCTCCCTATCCTAACTTCGCGTCCACGTTCAAGTTCTCGGTCCTTACACCAACACTCCAGGGAGAGAGTGTTGGAGTTTGCACTTCTGGGCAATTGATGAGCTACATAGTACACAGGTCACTCAATCCTGATGACCCCACAGTTGGTTCACAGGCTCCATGAGCCTAGCCGGGAGGACTGCGGTCGCAGATCCACCGACCATTCCCCTGTTCTGCCTCCAGGGACGTGTCCTGCAGCCGTTGTGAGACCGGCTAAGGGTACAAGCCCAACAGTGTGAGACTTTTAGTACATCCAGGTGCTCATCTCCTGGCGACCCCACAGTTTGTCGACGGGCCCGTAGGCCAAGCCAGGAACCAGTACAGTAGCTCCCCGCTGGACTGGTCCGAGCCGAGCCCTGGTGTGCCCCCAGGGACGCCTTCTGCAGCTGTTGTGGGCCAGCACGGAGCTCGCAAGCTCCAACAGATGAGCAACTAGTACGACAAGGCGCTCAACTCTTGCCGACCCCACTAATGGTTCACGAGTCCCTTGGACTTAACCGGGAGGACTCTCTAGAGATCCACCGATCTTTCCCCAGTGCACCAGCTGGGGACGTGTTTGGTTTGCTGAAGTGGGTCTAGCCTGAGCTATAGTACGTCAGGTCGCTCAACTCCTGACGACCCTCACAGATTGTCCTTGGGTCACTCGGTTCCAGAGTCGGCGCTAAGCCCTCCTCCAAACCCGTACGCGCTTCTCCTCTTTCCCGAGCTTATCGACCTGGTGGTAATTCCCAGCATTACGCCCGGTATTGTCCCAACCAGCCCGTTCGCAAGACTAAGCCTAGTCGTGCCGCTGCTGTGAGACAGCCCACTGAGCAATGTAGGCATCCAGGGAGCTCATCGCCCATGGTGCCCCCACAAAGGTCCTCGGGATAAACCAAGAGAAGGGAGCTGCTGATCTCCACAATCTCCCACCGCCTCGCCACGACGGCCGCTGATCCCGTGTGTGGCCGGGGCAATTGAGCTTTAGTACAACAGGGCGCCTCGTCTCCTGTTGACCCCACTTATGGTTCCGCGAGTCCATCGGCCTTGGAAGGGAGGACTGACTAGCAGATCCACCGACCTTTTCCCCACTACGGCCACCGAGGGGACGCGATTTGCTGCTGAAGTGGGCGCAGCACGAGCTATGTAGTGCATCAGGTCGCTCGAGTCCTGACGACCTCACAAATGGCCCGCGGGTCCGGTCTGGACCTAGCCGGGAGGAGTGCAAGCAAACCACCGACCGTTCCCCTATCCGCCGCCCGGGGACGCGCCCTGTTGCTGTTGTGAGCACAGCTGGGGCCCGATAACGACCCCCAGGGCGCTTCCTGAGTAACACTAAGAATTGGGACTGGAAGTAAATACCAATAAAACTAAATATATGGTCACACACAGAAATATATTATATAATGGAAATGGACAGCCAATGACAAATGAGGGAAATTTTGAGGAAGTGGCTGAATTCGAATACCTAGGAACAATAATCACAAATAGGAATGAGATGCACAAAGAAATAAACATAGGCTCAATTCTGAAAATGCGTGCTATTATGCATTGCAGAGATTCTTCAAGTCCCAACTCCTTCCAAAAAATGTTAAACTGAAAAAAATAAAAACTGTCATTCTACCAGTTATATTATATGGATGTGAAACATGGACTCTTACTTTAAGGGAGGAAAGGAGATTACGAGTATTTTGATAAAAAGTTCTTAGGAAAATTTTTTGGACCAAAGAGAGATGAACAGAGAGGTGAATGGAGAAGACTGCTTAACAGTGAATTACATCGTCTTTATACGAAGCCAGATATAATGAGAAGAGTTAAGTCTCGTAGACTGCGATGGGCAGAACATGTGGCGCGAATGGGGAATGAAAGACGTGCATGGAACCTTCTTGTAAGAAAACCAGAGGGAAAACGCCCAGTTAGAAGACCAAGAATGAAGTGGGAGAATAACATTAACTATGATTTGAGGGAAGTAGATTTATACAGGGAATGATTGGAAAGCATTAGCTCAGGATAGGGATGTATGGAGAGCTTATGTCCGCGCGGCCATGAACCTACGGGTTCGATAGTGCCAGTTAGTTAGTTAGTAGTAATAATAATATAAATAATATATTTTAAACTGGCAGAGTTAAGGTCACGAGGCCTTCTCTTCCACTCAACCAGCGATACAGAAAATTTATTGATTTAGAGGCTTTCACGGCCGAGCTGCTATGATGATCTTGAAGAAGATTTCCGGGCTGTAGGCCTTGGTCTCGAGGCTTGAAGTTCCGCGACGGTTTCGCCAGAGACTGCGTCTGGCATCCTTAAGGGTTGTCTCAAGACAACTTCAAGCCTCGAGACCACGGCCTACAGCCCGGAAATCTTCTTCAAAGTCATAATACAGAAAATATTTTTTGTCTAATGCCACCAGGTTGTCTTTTAAGACATTTATGGCTTCTTCCCCCCAGCATTGGCAGAATTGTAATCCATTTCTTAGGTTGGGGCACCTGGAAGGCGGAGTTACGTAACCCCAATGGTTATGATGGGTGATAAATGATAATGAAGAGCCAGGAGAGTTCTTAACCTAAATTCCAGACCATAGGAAACCACAGGAACTCCATTTAAGGAAACATTCCTAATGATTTGGCCGGGAATCGAATCCGGGACATCATGAACAGTAGTCAGGAGGCTGGTTATGCAAACATGTTTTACACGAAATCATATATTATTAATTATTATTACTATTATTTATTACTATTATTATTACTATTATTTTACTATTATTATTACTATTATTATTACTATTATTATTACTATTATTATTACTATAATTATTCTATTTGATGACTAATTATTATTACTATTATTATGACTATTATTATTTACTATTATTATTACTATTATTACTATTATTATTACTATTATATTACTCTTATTATTACTATTATTAGTTACTATTATTATTGACTATATGATTACGAGTATTATTACTATTATTAATTACTATTATTATTACTATGATTATTACTATTATTATTAATATTATTATACTATATTATTACTATTATTATTACTTAATATTACTATTATATATTATTATTATTATTATTATTATTATTTAAGGCAAGACACACGATTCATTCATATATTGGAACTTACCAAGGCGAATATGATTATGAGAATTATGGTTGCCAGATGGTATTCGGGACTATTTAGATTTTACAGTTTTCAGTTTTTAAACTGACAATTTATAGTAGAGGAAGAAAAAGTTTTGGGAAGATCAAAGAAAAGATGAAAAGAGGCAGAAATTTTGGAGCCGGAACAGGCTTATTAAAAAGCCTGAAACCGTGACGAAGAAGAAAAAGAATAAGACAGTTTTCAGTAATTTGTCTCAGATGAGAGGAAGAACCTAGAAAGGAACCTTCAACCAAGAAACTTGTCCCAACAAGGATCGAATCCGAGTTAAACTGCGTGAAAAGGCCAACAACATTATCACCAGGCCACAGCGGTGGACAGTGAATAATTAATTAAATGTGAAAACACGTTGGTTAGATTTAAAGAGTTGGGGTTTCATCCAAGGGTCCCATTCCATCCTACACCCCTATGTAATAATTATGAGCTGGGAAAGATTTACCATGTATGAATACTAATATATACGATTTCAACGCATTTATTACACCGTCTCATAAGTAATGTCTGGAGAAATTTTAAAGATATTGATACACTGAGACTTCGTCCTAACGGGCGGGGCAGTCGATACGGTTCTTTACTCTCAACTTCTAGAAACAGTTAATAAAATGTTCAAGGTCGCGGAATCAAACTCCAACCGAACCCCAAATTACGAGATAGCCTATATTCAGCCATTTGTGCATACTTACTTACTTACTCACTGGCACTATCGAACCCGTAGGTTCATGGCCGCACGGACATAAGCTCTCCATACATCCCTATCCTGAGCTAATGCTTTCCAATCATTCCCTGTATAATCTACTTCCCCTCAAATCATATTTAATGTTGTTCTCCCACCTCATTCTTGGTCTACAACTGGGAGTTTTCCTTCTGGCTTTCCTTACAAGAAGTTTCCATGCACGTCTTTCATTCCCCATACGCGCAACATGTCCTGCCCATCGCAGTCTACGGGACTTAACTGTTCTTATTATATCTGGCTTCCTATAAAGACCATGTAGTTCATTGTTATGTAGTCTTTCTCCATTCACCTGTCTGTTCATCTCTCTTTGGTCCAAAAATTTTCCTAAGAACTTTATTCTCAAATACTCGTAATCTCCTTTCCTCCCTTAAAGTAAGAGTCCATGTTTCGCACCCATATAATATAACTGGTAGAATAATAGTTTTATATATTTTCAGCTTAACGTTTTTTAAAGGAGTTGGGACATCAAAAGTCTCTGCAATGCATAATAGCATGCATTTCCAGAATTGAGCCTATGTTTAATTTCTTTGTGCATCTCATTCCTATTTGTGATTATTGTTCCTAGGTATTTGAATTCAGCCAATTCCTCAAAATTTCCCTCATTTGTCATTAGCTGTCCATTTCCATTATATAATGTATTTCTACGTGTGACCATATATTTAGTTTTACTGATATTTACTTCCAGTCCTAATTTCTTAGTGTTACCTCAATAGTGTGTGCGTGTTGGCCTTTAGTATCTCCTCGCTATCGGCCAGTAGTACTACATCATCAGCATAAACTAACAGCTTATTAATACCATTCATTGTAGGACCCTTCCTCATTCTCTAAAGAGTTAATGGCATGCTCTAGTACAAAATTAAATAGTAGAGGAGATAGTGCATCTCCTTGCTTCAACCCATTCTGGATTTCAAAAGTGTCTGAAAACTGTTTGCCTACACGCACCCTACTCGTTGAGCCATTTAGACACATTCGTATAAGTCTAACTAACTTTTTAGGAATTCCGAACTCCAGCAGGATACTATATAACTTCTCCCTCTTAATTGAATCATATGCTTTTTTGAAGTCTACATATAGTTGATGTACAGTACCATTATATTCCCATTTCTTTTCTAAAATCTGTCTTATACTAAAATCTGATCTGTTGTAGACCTGTTTTTCTTCTAAATGCACATTGATGATCTCCTAGAATGTCATCAATATAGGGAGTAAGTCTGCTTACTAATATATTTGTTAGAATTTTGTACGAAGTTGAAAGTAATGAGATGCCCCTATAGTTGTTGCAATCAGTTTTTATCTCCTTTCTTATAAATTGGTACGATAATTGATTCCTTCCATTCATCTGGAAGAGCTTCTTTTTCCCAAATCATAGTAAGCAACCAGCGTATCTTGTCCATCAATTTTTTCTCCCCTTGATTTTATCAGTTCTGCTGGGATCTCATCTGAACCTGATGCTTTAATACATCTTCAATTTTTCAATTGCCATTTCAACCTCTAATGCACTTGGCTCTGCGACTAAGCATTTCTGCTGTCTGTAAACTTATCCTCCTCAATGTCCTGTTCTGTATGTACATTTAATAGCTGATTAAAATAACTTTTCCATCTATTTAATATACTCTTGGAATCTGCAATCATATCCCCATTTTCATTCCGAATTATGTTTGTTCTAGCCTGAAACCCTTTCTTCTCTATACTAATTCCCTGATATAATTCTCTAATGTTCCTATTTTTTGCATTCATTTCAAGATCATTAATCTTCTCTCTCAAATATTCCCTCTTCTTACTCTTTAGTAACTTGGTGGTTTCCCGTCTAACACTACCCAATTGCTCTAAATTTACCTCATTTGGCTCGTGTAACCATTTTCATTTTTGCTAGCTTTCTTTTTCTTTACGATGTCGGCACATTCCTCATCAAACCATTTCTTGTTTTTCCTCTTTTTTTAAACAACCAATGCTTTCTGATGCTGACAATTTAATAGTATCTCTTTATAGCCTCCCATTCTTTATTTATATCAGTTTCTTCTTCGTTTGCCAACATTGTCATCTGAAGATTCCAGTACTTCAAGTCTATTAGCAATTTTGATTTGGTATTCTTGCCGCATTTCAACATTTTTCAAGTTTTTTAATTCATATTTTACACGAATCATCTTTAGCGTTTGTTCCTCTCATAAGCGATAGCCGTTGTCTGATTTTCACTCTGACCAGATGATGATCCGAATTGCAGTCTGTCCCTCTAACTGATTTAACATCGATGATGCTACTGTGCCAGCGTTTATCCACTAATACATGATCTATCTGGTTCCGAGTTTCTCCATCTGGGGACGTCCAGGTGTATTTATGAATATCCTTATGCTGAAATGTTGTGCTCTTAACAATGAGATTCTTTGATGTGGCAAATGTGACTAATCTAACCCCGTTGTCGTTTACTATCTTCATGAAGACTGAATTTGCCTATTGTTGGTTTGAATATATCTTCCCGCCCCACTTTTGCATTAAAATCTCCTAAGACAATTTTCATATGATATCGTGAAAGGCTATCAAATAAGCATTCTAATTCGTCAATAGAACTCATCCTTGATCTTGTCATCTTTATCTTCTGTGGGGGCATGTAACATTAAGAATTATAAAATCAATGGTCGTTTACCCCCTTTAGAATTATGTAATGCTTATCCGATCACTAACAAACTTAATATCTCGGAATAGCAGATCGGATCCTGCGTCGTACTAAAAAAATAAAAAACCCGTTCCAAATGGTGGTCTTTCTGCACCCCCATAGTATAATGCAAAGCTTCCGGATTCCTGACTGCCTTCTCCTGGCCACCCTAACTTCCTGTACAGCGACTATATCCAAGGGCGATTTAATCCAGTCCCCGCGTTAATAGCTCTAGTGCCCCGCGCTATTGTATAAAGTCCTAACATTCCATGTTCCTAGGAACATGTCCCTGTGTTTGATGAGCCTTGGCATGGGTTCCCTGAAGTAGTCCCCCGCCGGAGAACCGAATGGGGGACTATTTGACCGCCGGAAATTTTTACCCCAGTATACCCATGTCCGATTTCTTCTTGACGGTTGTATTTTTAACGGGTGAAAAGATCGTCACTCTTTCGACCACAAGGTACTTATTGCGTCTGGCTTATCACCTTCGCCCAGTCCGGCATGGGTAACCCTATCGGCAGCAATGCTACGCCCAGCCATTTGTGGCATACCTATAAATATTCATCTCGCACTTTTCTCTTGCTTATCTAATTTACTTGCTTTTATCTTACTATTATTCCTGGTTTTGTTACTATTAGATAATTTTTTACCAAATCCGTATTGTATTGTGCTTGTTTCAGTCGCTCACATTTGAAATTGTTTTTGTCTTCCTACATTGCTTCAGCCTAGAGGTTTATAATGAAGCAGCTGTTTTGATAGACAATTATTTGACCTGCTTTGAACATGTTCAAATCAATTACATTTATTTCTATGGTATTAATAATAACTAATAATAATGCATAATAATAATAATAATAATAATAATAATAATAATAATAATAATAATCTATATATCTATCTTTCGGGTTTTTTAACAGCTTCTGCCGTCCTTCCGTGGCCAAACCTCCCAAAGCCTACGGTTCCTTGGGCATCTTCGAATGCTTAGCCCTCTAGCTTGCATTTACTGTCTTCAATGCTGTCCTTCCATGTTAACCTTTGTCTCCCTCTTTTTTCTTTCTGTTCGGATTGCCATTCCATATAGTTGCTTTGGCCATCGCTCATCTTCCATTCTTAAGACATGTCCTAACCACTTTAATTCCTTCTCCTCAATTCTTTCAATTATGCTTTCTTCTGCTTCCATTATGTTTTCTAATTTCATTATTTGTGACATGTTTCTAATTTTGACTTTCTGCCACTTCTGCCGTAAATAATCAATTTCTAGAGCTATTAGTTTATTCTTATAGTACTTATTGAGTGTCCATACCTCACTTCCACACAGTGCAAACAGATTCCAACAATGTTTTACCAATATATTTTTTTGTGTCTTTCCAAATATGTTTATCCCACCATATGGAATTTAACGATGATATTATTTTGCTACTCAATTCAATTCTATGTTTTATGTTCTCTTTGCCTATACCTTCAATGTTATCCATAATTATTCCCAAATATTTAGTTTGTTTCACTTGCTTTATTTGAATCCCTTCTTCCAATTTAAATATTATATATATATATATATATATATAATAATATCCATCCATAGTAATTCTGCCCGAAGGCAGGTCCTTCACTGCAATCATAGCATTTTCATGCTATGCTTGCAGCTTTACTAGGGAATTGTGTAGGTGTGGTAGCTTCCCGTTGTTTTCCCACACCAGTGAAGGATGATGATGATGATAATGATAAGGTTGATGATGAAGATGACGGCCATATGATTTCGGGGACCGTTTGGGCCTTAAAGTTTTCCTGACATTTGTCTTTACAGTGAGGAAAAAACCCCCGATAAAAACCTCACCCAGAAAACTGCCCCGACCGGGGATCGAACCCGGGCCGCTGCGTGACAAGGCAGCACGCTACCTCGAGACCACAGCGGTGGACAATCAGGAATGTAGAGGAATCGAATGGTTGTCGCGTTAGCCTTCAGATTACCATCTGTTTCGATCCATGCCCTATTCCTTGCGTTAAATTTCGAAAGCATTGAAACACTGAATCTGCTGAAGTGGGCCTCAACGAACTATTCGCATCAAAAACAGAGACTGATACCGTCGCGGGATAATACACTTAGCTGGTAGATGACTCAAGAGACAATTGATCTGATGTATCTACTTCGAAGAGTATTTTAATTTCTTGCCAGTAATTATTCCAAATAAAAGTTTGTTAAAAAAAGCCTTACTTATCAGACAATATAATGAACTAACTAACTCACTGGCACTATCGAACCCGTAGGTTCATGGCCGCGCGGACATAAGCTCTCCGTACATCTCTATCTGAGCTAATGTTTTCCAATCATTTCCTGTATAATCTACTTTCCTCAACTCATAGTTAATGTTATTCTCCCACCTCATTCTTGGTCTACCAACTAGGCGTTTTCTCCTCTGGTTGTCCTACAAGAAGCTTTCATTGTACGTCTTTCATTCCACATTAAATTCAGTGATTTGTTTCGTATAGGCCTAATGTATATTAACACAACCTTTTGGATATCTTTTTTTAATTGTATGTAGTATACATATTTTACTTGCCATAAGCGTTTTGTAATATGTAATATTACAGTATAGTTATTTTTTTACAGTATAGTTATGTAGGTTGGCAACCCCGAAATGTAAGAAGTTGAACTTTCAATCATGGTCACCATTGCTGTAAGTACGACATCACGCACTATTGCGCAAAAATTGTATAATTTGCAGTAACAATATTAACTTCTTCTTCTTCTTCTTCACGGTTTACGCTTATTTACTAGCCTGTTCCGGTCCCAAATTGCTGATCTTTCCATCTTTTCTTTGGTCTCTTCCCAAACTTCTTCTTCCTCGTGGTGAATAGCTGTATGCTGCTTTTGGTATTCTAATTCTCAGTCATCCTTGCCAAGTGTTCTTTCCAGTTTTGTTCTGTATTTCAACATTGTTATGTTTAATTTCTTCTCTACTTTTAGTTGCTGTCTTATTTCTGTGTTATGTCTTTGTCTGTTCTTTGATATCCTGCTATTGGTTCTGAGGAATCTCATTTCAGCAGCTTGTATCCTGGCAGATTGTTGTGTTGTCACTGTCCATGTTTCGGACCATAAGTAATAATAAGCACTGCCATTGTCTTGTATATTTCATTATAGAGGTCTTTCCTGGCTTTTTTTTTTAAAGTTCTTTTAGTGTTCCTGTATATATAATAAAATTAAACTTATTTATTAATTTTAATTAAAATAAAACATAGTTTTATTATATTTCATATTTATTATATGTTTCGGTACACTGTACCTTCTTCAGACATGTTAAATTATGAATTTTTTTCGAACTGATCTAAGCAACAATACAACAATATTTATTTAAATTATCGAATGTTTAATTAAGAAGGTTCATTACAGAAAAAAAGCAATTTAACAAGTTTTTTCCTTTACCCAAGAAAACAAAAGAATTATGTCGTAAATCATACATAGGCCCACTTTCAAATAAAATATCTAAACACTTTAAAAAGTTGAACATTAATGTGGCATTTAGAACTATGAAACTCTACAAAATATAATAAAAAACAATAAAACCAAAACAAAAAAAGAAAAATTATCAGATGTATATTAATTGAAGTGTGGCACATGTGACAATGCCTATATAGGACAAACTGGTAGACCTTTTATCTCTCGGATAAAGGAACACATGAGAGCATATAACAGAAATTTAGAAAATTCAAAAATATGAATAACCATCTATTCCAATTTAATCATTGTTTCGATCCAAATTTTGAAATTTTACATATTTGTGATAAGGGTAAGAAGTTAGATCTTTTGGAGGCTTGTAGAAATTATATACATTTAAAAGTAGTAAAAAACCTGTTAAATTCTCAACTTGATTTGAATGAATCCCCTTTGTTAAAAAAAAATAAAAAAATATTGTTGTACTGTTGCTTAGATCAGTTGG
Source organism: Diploptera punctata (assembly GCA_030220185.1). Lineage (NCBI taxonomy): Eukaryota > Metazoa > Arthropoda > Insecta > Blattodea > Blaberidae > Diploptera > Diploptera punctata. The sequence continues at coordinate 36,511 of JASPKZ010000858.1, read as the reverse complement.
AACACAATTCATCAATTGAACATGTCTGAAGAAGGTACAGTGTACCGAAACAGCTGTCACTGAATTATATAATAAATATGAAATCAATAAACCACTCCGTTTTATTTTTATTTTTAATAATAATAAGTAATAATAATAATAATAATAATAATAATAATAATAATAATAATAATGTCCCGCGCCGTAAGCCGAGCGGTTAAGGTAGGAAGCCTTGGCGCAGAGCTACGGGACTTGCGCTGGTTTCGAGTCTCCATGGGGGAAGAAATTTTCTCATGGTTATTTCGGCCCGTATGGGACCGGTGCCCACCCAGCATCGTGAGGCAATTGGGTAGCTACAATAAGTAGCGGCTCCAGGTTGAGGAACCAACTATAACGGCTGGGGGGCTCGACATGCTAACCACATGTCACCCCTACACTGGCTGTTGATCATCTACCTCTGTGATTGACACATGTGGATGTGAAGGGCCAGCAGCCGGCTGGTAAAAGGGCAACCGCTGAAAAGTGGAAAGACCCTCAATCGGATCGGAATAATAATAATAATACTTTATTTATTCTGGCAGAGTTAAGGCCATAAGGCCCTCTCTCTCCACTCAACCAGCACAAATACAAATAAATATTCGACAAATATAGATATACACTATACTAATTATAAACAGTTAAAGATACAATAAATGTAGCAATGTAAATGTCATGTACAAACACACATTTTATAGGGTAATAACAATAATGATACGATAATAATATAATAATAATATTAATAATAATATTCATAATAATAATAATATAAATATGATACATTATACGGGAAACACCAATTAATAAATATGGATTTTTCAATCAAGTAAACACCAACTCAATTGATTATTAGACTTTTTTAGTTTGAACAATAGTAACAACAATGATAAATGGAAAAAATGCTATGTGCATAATATAACAAGAGATAGCAGCACTGAGGCCAGAGAGAATGTAGTCATAGAGAGTAGATCACTTTCATCACATGTCGGAATGTTAATAATTCATGTAGAGCGCATGCGCATATACGTTTGTATTACAAATTAATTCACGTGCATTGCGAGACCAAAGTAATTCGTACAATGAAACGAATTTTCAAGGCGTTTTGCTTTCAAACCAAGCTCGAGATTCGCACATTGTTTATACAATATAAGCTCAATTCAAGATTTGTCACTTTAAAATGTATGTACCTGGTAACCACCACAAAGAGATTAAGGGAAAAAAGGGCTGCCTAAACTGGTGAGGAAAATGGCAACCAAATGTAAATTTATTTATATACAGAATTTTAATATTTACACATCTTTTTGTGCCTAAAGTTTTATTTTTGTTCTCCACTCGTCTCTCTCCATCCATCCAATCCATGTCCTCCAGTCCTCTTGCTCTCATTCCAGTTCTTATTTCCTGCATCCACGAGTTTCGAGGTCTTCCTCTCCTCCTTCTTCCAGGTGGACACCATTCCAATGTTTTCCTGGGTAATCTTTCTTTGAGCATTCGTCGTACGTGCCCATACCAATTTAATTGCTTATACCGTATATAATCTACTATTGAATAACCAATATTCATTTTTTCCTCTTATGACAGTATTTCTTTTTTGTCTAATTTTGAGTATCTTGCTGCTCTCCTAAAGAAATCTATTTACATCAACATAAATTTTCGTTCTAAGTTTTTGTTGAATTTCTAAACTTCGGCTCCATATTTGACATTACTTCTCATTATTGAATTGTATATTTGTAACTTATTTTTCCTGGTTTATATGTCTGTTCCATAAGACTCCATTCATCATTGCTGTTATTGCTCTACCTTTATTTATTCTGTTCTTAATATCACTTTCTTACAAGCTAAAATTACAATAAACGGAAATTGAATATTTAAGAAAAAACACGAGGTATTAAGTAAAGCAGAAGATAGCAATAGAAAAAGACGCTTTTAACAAGAAGAGAAGTGTTTTCTGCGGACCTTTGGCAAAAAGATTACGGAAGACGCTAGTGAAGTGCTTTATGTGGAGTGTAGCATTGTATGGTAACAGGGACTTGGACATTACAACGGAATGTGGAAAAGCGACTGGAAGCGTTTTGAGATGTGGATATGGAGAAGAATGGAACATATAAAATGAACAGACAAAGTAAGAAAAAGATGTGATAGACAGAGTGGGTGAAAGAAGAATAATGCTGGGACTCACACAGAAGAGTAAACTAATTGGATTGGCCACTGGCTAAGAAGAAACTGCCTGCTGAATGATGCCCTAGAAGGAATGGTCAACGGAAAGAAAGTTAGAGGCAGAAAAAGACACCAGATGATAGACAATATTAAAATAGATGGTTTGTATGCAGATACAAAAAGGAAATCTGATTTAAGGAAAGGGTGGAGTGGAGAATGCTGAGTTTGCAGTGAAGAGACCTGCTCTTGAGCAGAACACTGTGAATGAATGAACAAGGTATTCTAGAATGGAGAGAAAACATATTGGAACACTGTAATCGGGAGAACATGAAAATCCCAAAATTCTTAATTAGACAATTAATATAGACAAACTAGAATTATATGGTTGTTTTCGAAGAAACCAAGAGCAAAGATTAACTGAAAAACTGTTTTATTGGACTCCACAGTGAAGAAAGAAGAAGGGCCGATCAAGATTACATGTATACAAACAATAGAAGATCAATAGTAGAAATGGATTGTAGGAAGGACATTGGAAGATATAAATGAATGGAGGGAAATATTAAAATGCTGTAACTTTGCATATAGAAAGACGTTTATACATTGTAACCTTATTCAATAATGGATACATTGGAAAAGTTTAATGTCATTGTACACAATTCGTTAACCAAATCATTTTACTACATATAGGAGGAAAACAATCTAATGCAATCCTTATGTTTAACAAGAAGTATCACTTTCTTATAGAAAACGTGATCTTATTTCTGAAACGTACTATACTAACTCAGTACCTTTACTGGCTGCAGACATGAAATTTGTTTTTTTTTTGTGAAGGACTGTGTACGGACGTTGTAGAAGGGGTCATCTGTCTGACTATTTAACTCAAGCTCCAAATTTGAGTGAATGAACAAATCACGTTTCAATGAATTTTGTTTTACAACCAATCACGCGTCGTGTTTCAGCTCGACATTTATCGAATTCTGTTTACCAAAATAAAGAAAGCTCCTACTTTTTATAATATTCTGAACAGGTCACAGCATTATTTTTCAGTGACTGACTCTCGAACAAATACGTTGAATATAGCAAATACTGAACAGGTTCCTTCGATCTACACATTTGATGATTGTGTGTTCAATAATTGTGTTTTTAAATAATGATTCTGCGGAGTTGTTTCCTAACCCATAATGTTGGTTATAGTATACAGTTTGATGTGATTTCATTTTTTCACCACTAGGGTGCATTCTTATAATATTGCGATTCTATTTGGCAACAAATAATATGATCTAGTTGCAGTGGATCAACAAATTAAACATGATAAACGTTTCTCATTTGTTTTCAAACATCGCCGTTTACATTAAATACATGCGTATTTTAAAATAACTGTATTTAAATAATTATTTGTGAGTAAACAAAGCTTAATTGTATTCGTTAAATAGTCCTAACAAATGCCACTCTTGATTTCCAAATTCTCTACATAAATCTACTCGCCACTTCATGACTCATGAGTTTATCGATAATTTGGAAATCACCCTTGGCATTACTTATGACAATTATTAGAATTTGAAGCGATAAAATAAATAAATGTTAAAAAACCAATTAAAGTTAAGGATTTTTTTTCAGTTTAACTCGAAGGCACATGGTCGCGTGAACATAAGCGCTTCATACATCCCTATCCTAAATTAATACTGTACACTAATTTCATGTATAATTATCCATCCCCTCATATCAAGGTTAATCTCATCTTAGCCTATCTACTGGGAACTTTCCTACAATAAGCTTCCTCATTCTCTTCTTCTTGTCACATGTACTGACCATCGCAGTCTTCCGATACTTAAACTGTTCTTACTATATTCTGTTTCCCATACAGATCATGTAGTTCACTTGAAATTAGCTTTCTCCTTTCACATGTATGTCTCTTTTTTGTCCAAAAATGTTCCTAAGAACTAATATAATCGTAACATTTTCTCTCTCTTAGAGCAATAGACTATGTTTCGTATTTGCATTTATGTAGGGTAATTGAATGAATCACTATATTTACATTTTTCTACCCTTTCTGATTGAAGTTCGGATGGCAGATGTCCTATAATGCACAACAGTATGCAAAAACTGTATAACAATTGTAAACTATGGCAATGCTATTAATAATGATAGGAAAAGTGCATTAGTTTATGTCTCTGCTGTATACCAGCAACGATTATGTTCTCTTTAAACAGACACTGAAATGATATCTTTCACACGGTTTATCACAAAGCTTACACACGCAGTCACTTGACGGATCATGATAGTTTGAATTTATGCAGAGTTTGTGGTGGATATCTATGCACTGCCTGTCTTATTATTGCACTGCGTATCTTGTTGTTTGATCCAGTCCAGTCTTCGATTGATCATTGCAACCTGTTGCGTAAAAATTGTCTGGTATTTCTTTTCTCCCCTTTTTTCTTATTTCCCTAAATGAAGGTTTCCTGTTTAGTAGCTGGTAGCAGGAATTTTGTGCGTAGATCTTCCACGAGAAAGTTTCCCGTGCTAATTCATATGTACGTCTAGATGGAGCAAATTTCGAGATCCCCATTGCTGCTTTTAGGAATCTTGCTTTTCACTTTTTTCTAAGGTGTTTAAGTCTCCGTAGGTTATTAAAAGATAGACAAATCATGATTTGTAAAATAAATTTTTAATCTCCGATGGGGTCATTATGAAAACTTTTAAACATAAAAGTTCTCAGTCTTCCTCAACTATTAGTAGTATAGACCTAATTTTTATAACAGGCCTTTTGAAAACATGTTTCATCTTCTGTTTGTAGTTGGTACCAAACTACAAAAAAATCAGCACATTTAAACAGCTTAATTAACAGAATGTTAAAAATTACCCCCAAAACAAAATACATTGTAACAAATAATTGGAATATACTAAAAACATGGCAAAAAGTAACGGTTTCAATAAACAAATCATAGATAAACTTAGCCTATAGGAAAACAAAAATGAAAAAATGACATACGTAACAAAACTTGAAAGAGAATCTGCTAACAATAAAACCTGGATAACATTAACATAAAAAGGCAATTTTTTTTCCTTTTTGTTTTACCTGTTTTGTTAATTTTCTTTTACCCTCACATAGACACAAGAACAGGACACACACACCCAGACCCAGGATGGAGATTTAAAATCTTCCTACCCCGCCAGGAATCGAACCGGGGTCGCCAGAGTGGAAGGTAGAGACTCTACCGACTACGCCACAGCGACCGACAGGCAATGAAACCATAAAATTGACTAGAACTTTGAAAAAAAATAAATTAAAACATAAACATATCTTATAAAACCGATAACAAATTACACAACATAGGCCCTAATACATAATAGCATAGACGAGCACAACAAACATAATAACAAGGGGAGTTTATAAACTAACATGTAAAGATTGCATTACGTTTTATTTAGGCACGACAAATAGAAACTTCAAACATAAGATACAAGGAACACCTCAAAGATCTTATGTACGCGGGCGGAAAATCAAGTTATGCAAACACATAATTAACGCTGGTCAAGGAATGAACACAATAGAAAACACTTCTATCGATAGTTCACAAAGAAAAACTTCCACCTGAAATAAATCTACTCGAAGAACTTCAAATCATAAATAAATCAACACCTTACTACTAAATGAGAATACACCGAAACGTACAAATCAATTATACGAGATAGTTAAAATCCAGTCCAGTTGCTACTAACGACACATCAAGATCATCAATGTCTACAACGCCTTAGATACAAAAACTATTAGCATTATACTCATCCAGCTGATGATGGAAGTTAAACTTCCGGAAGGCCTCCAAGATAATATTATAATACATCATTTTAAGAAAAATTGAGGACGACAGCACCTGCCAACAGGTACATTTTAATTTGTATCTTATACAAACAGGAGATTAAACATGTTTTCGAAACGCCTCTTTACAAAAATTATTATACTGCTAGTAATTGAAGATTGAGGATAAGGTACTCATTTATATAAGTTTTACAAGATGGATGAAACAAACATCCAGTAACTGAAAAAAAAATGTTTAAACCTACCATTTTTTGGCAAAATTGATATTTCCTCTAAGTGGTAACTTGCGTGTGTTAGGTAGCCCTGCGTGGAGGTGAGAAATCCCATGACACGTGAGCTGGACAAATCGAGTAGTACGAAAAATAGCCACTGGGATCGTTAGTGTCGTGATATATGAGCACAGCTCTGGGACTTAAACCTCAGATTTTGTCACGTGATACAAAGCCTAGAACTTGTGTGTAAATCTATAGTCCATATAAAAAATAGATGTTTCTTCGGTATCCCGACTTACACAACTCAAAATCTATTATAAATGTAGCTGTGGTAACTCGAAAAAGTGATTTGGTAACTTTATCGAAGAATCACTGAAGTCTATCCCAACAGAGTTATGATTGTGACTAACTAACTAACTCACTGGCACTATCGAACCCGTAGGTTCATGGCCGCGCGGACATAAGTCCCCATATATTCCTATCTTGAGCTAATGTTTTCCAACCATTTCCTGTATGATCTACTTCCCTCAAATCATGGTTAATGCTATTCTCCCACCTCATTATTGGTCAACGAACTGTGCGTTTTCCCTCTGGTTTTCCTACAAGAAGCTTCCATGCACGTCTTTCATTCCCCATTCGTGCCACATGTCCTGCCCATCGCAGTAATAAAGTCCTAACTTCCATGTTCCTAGGAGCATGTCCCTGGGTTTGAGCCTTTTGTCATGGATTCCCTGAAGTAGTCCAGTCAGAGAATTTAATGGGGGACTATTGACATCCGGAAAATTTTACTCCAGTGGAACCCATGTCCCCATTTCTTGACGGTTGTATTTTTACGGTGAAAGATAGTCACTCTTCCGACGAGGTTTACTTTCTTCGTCTCTGGCTTATCACCTTGGACCACGTCCGGCATGGGGAAACCTATCGGCAGCAATGCTACTGCCGTCCGACGCTGCGGGATTCATCTAAGCATGCAGGCCACTGCCCCAACGACAAGGTAAAGATACCTGGAGGGTTACAATTATGCACCGTTACACAAATTTTAAAAAAGTTTTATAGGAAGCACTCAAAAAGTTGGCTTAAGCAATACACTCGTATATGAAAGATACTTATTCAAATATATAGTGGACCGTTCAAACGGATTGGCCTCTTTTTTTTCTCTCAGTCTTCAAGCAAATGCTGGTTTGCAATTTCAATATCGGAACCCTTACCATTATTATCCACCATTTCACAATATCCAATAACATACCTAAACCACTGCCACTATCGAACCCGTAGGTTCATGGCCGCGCGAACATAAGTTTTCCATACATACCTATCCTATCTAATGTTTTTCAATCATCCCCTGTATAATCTAATGCCTATTTCCTTCAATTCATGGTTATTGTTATTCTCTCACCTCATTATTGGTCTACCAAATGGCAGTTTTATCTCTGGTTTTCCTATAAGAAGCTTCCATTGCCCCTCTTTTATTCTCCATTCGTGCCACATCGCATTCTACGAGGTTTAACTGTTCTTATCATCTTTTATTTCCTCCAATAATGCCATATAGTTCACTTTATGAAAGTCTTTCCATTCGCCTATCTGTTCATCTCCCATTGGTCCAAAAAAATTCCTAAGAATTTCCTCAGTATTCTCAACTTTCCTAATAATTCTCTTAATAAGAAATCCATGTTTTCCCATCCATATCATACGTATAACTGGGGGAATAATATTTTATAAATGTTCAGTTTAGTGTCGCAAATATTATTATTATTATTATTATTATTAATCTTATCATCATCCGGTTTCATGGCAGCTGCCGCCGTCTTCCGCTTCCGATAACCCTCTTTGTCCATCCATTGATCTTTCTCCAATCCTCTGATATCATAGCCTCTTGTACCCCTTTTATCGAAGTTTTCTTCTGTCTATCCTCTCTTCTATTGGGATTGCATTCCATAACAATTTTAGGCAATCTTTTGTCTGGCATATTTAATCTTCAATTATGGAATTATTTGTACCCAGCCTCTCAGTCCTAAATATATTTTTAAAATTTTAACAGAAGGCAAGAATAGAAGAATATAACCTGTTGATTTCTTTTTGTTTAGTAAAATTTAAAAACGTGCATTATGAGCTCTTTTAATAAATATGTACAATTGAACCTACCCCTTATTCTCACATACATATTTTATAGAATATTTATTAAAGAACCTTAGCCATGTCATACATCTGAAATCCATTATAAAGTCAGTCACCTTTTAAAATTATTATTAGAAATGGCTGTGCACTAACATCACTCTTCCTAACCTAACAAATCTTAGAATTTCATCACTTCTAGTAGGTTTATCTTTGAAAATAGAATCACATTAACCTAAACAAAGTACTTACAAATTAGAGTAAAATAAAATCTAAGTAATGATTTTTAACTTTCGATAATACGGTATGTAATTTATACAGTACCGTCTACATAGCACGAAAGGATAGCAGTTAAAGATTTAAATTTACAAAATGGCTAATTTCCCATAATCCCGAGTGAACACGCCGTGTGCCTTGCATTTGTTTTATTTAGTTACATATTCTGTTACTACGAAACAGCGCTACCATTGTAGTTTTCTCATTGTAGTTCATCGTAAACGACCAACATTTTTTAGATGTCACTGTACTCAGTTTTGCCTCTATTCGGGTGCTCTGTGACATATATTAATTTAATCCAGGGGTTTTTAAAATATAATTAATATATCATCATTTAAAGTAATAATAATATAATGTCTCTTAAGACTCATAGATTGGTGACTTAAGTAGAATGTTGGAAGGAACTTGGAGTCAAATATTAGTACACGGTCTGCGACCCTTCTGTTTCCTGCTTCCAGAAGAGTCCGTTACCGTATTTGGATCTTTACTGGCCTAGAGAATCTACTAATATATTTAGCTATCCTAGTAGTAGCTGGAGTTCATAAATGTAAGTGCTATTTATTGTTCTTTGCCCGGGCCCATCAGAGGCAAACATTGATTCATCTTTCCTATATAGATTTAATAACATATATAATTATTAACAAGATTCTTAAACACACTGTAGTAATTTATATGACTCGTATTTGACTCAGTATAATATTTACAAACCATCAAAGCTAGAAGGAGAGGGGAGCTAATATAACCTTGAGAAAGCTTGTAGATGGGAAAAATATGAGGCAGGAGTAGCATAGCTAACAAGCACAGTAATTAAACATTCTTGTTTACTTAAAATATAATTTAATATTCCAATTATAGTCTGAAGTTGAAATATTAAAATATGTTTAAACATAAATTATTCTTGATCATTACAAACTTTAAAGAAAACAGAAATAATAACAAAAATAACAATATTTACTCACATAAGCACTCATGCATACCTTTATAGTCCAGCCGGGGTTAGGGTCCATACCCCCGGATACCCTACCCTAGCTTACCAGACCAAACACAAAACAACACAGCTCTCTTCGAGCTGACGTCGACTAGACGATATCGAAGGAACGAATTGAATGAATGACCCTGTTTACAACTTGCTTCACATATTTGAGTGTTCCGAGGAAGAGGGGAAGTTGCGCACTACAGACAGAGCAGAGGGAAGGGGTAGGAAGGTGAGTGGGAGTAAACACAAAGAGAAAGGAAATTGGCACAGTTCATAAATCTCACTGAAGAGGAAGGATAACAGTACATAGATGTTACGTACCGAATTCGTTCTTTCGGTACATTAGGTTGAAATAGATAGTATCTCAAATACATATATAGATATATATATATCATCTATCTCTCTCTCTCTCTCTCTCTCTCTCTTCATTTTCAAGCCGCGAAGTCATAATGTAGGAATAAAAAGTTAAGTTAGTTTATTGTTAGAATTAGATTTAGTAAATATATAATTTAATATAATTTAATCATCATCATCATGATCTGCATTCATGGATTAGGTCTGTTGACCCGTTCGACTTCAGCCCATCTCTTTCTAGGTCTGCCCACATCTCGGGTAACTTTAGGTTTGTATTTTGTTATTTGTTTTGGATATCTATCTTCATTCATTCTGTCTATGTGTTGCTTTCATTTTTGTCTATATGTATCTATTTTATCATTATTGCAAATATTTCAAGTTCCTGTCTTATTTCTGTGCACCCTTTAACAGATCTCAAAAATTTCATTTCTGCCGCCGTTATCCTACTTAGATCTTGTTTTTTATGTATCCAGGCTTCTGATCCATAGAGCAGTACCGGTACTGCCAATGTTTTATAAAATTTCAATTGGGTCTCTCTTGTTGTTTTATTGTTTATTGATCGTTTTATCGTACCACATATTCCCTGGAATTTTGCTATTTTATTAGTTATATCATTATCATAATTAAATGAAATGCCACATCCTAGATAATTGAGATGGTTCACCTGTTCTATGATTTTGTTTCCTATTACTATTTTGGATCTGATTCATTTTTCCCTTGGAATGCCATTACCTTAGTTTTTTTCTATGGATATTTAATTATTTTATTTATTTTAAGAGTCAATATACGTATAAGTTATATCAAGTTATTTATTTATATATGAATCGGCTACCCTTTCATATAGAATTGTTCCTATTTATAGCTCGGCAGAACTCCAAGTAAGTATGTAATTAAACGCTACCTATACCTCCGAAGAATTCTTTTAAAATTCCATCTTAAGCCTTTGGTAGAAAACCGTGCAATTGTAACAATTATACTAACGTTCAATACTAGGGAAATTCATATCAAATTCCGTTGAGGTGAAGTCATGTGATAAAAGTTAAAAATTAAATTGTACCTGTTTAAAGAGAATCTAACAATAACAAAACATGGGTAACATTAACATACACAGGAAATGAAACCACAAAACTAGCCAGAAGTTTGAAAAAGATAAATAAAAACATTAACATTGTTTATAAAACAGGAAACAAATTAAACAACATAATATACAGTGGCATAGAAGAACACAACAAATAAAACAACAAGGGAGTCTAAAAACTAACATGTAAAGATTGTAATAAATTTTATATTGGCAGGACAAGCAGAAATTTCAATACAAGATATAAAGAACACCTAAAAGGTTTCATACACGCGGGTGATAAATCAAGCTATGCAAAACATCTCATTAACGCAGGTCATCGAAGAACACAATTGAAAACACTCTCACGATAATCCACCGAGAAAACATTCCAGCTAGGAAAAATATATTTGAAGACCTCGAAATTATAAAGGAAACAAACAACACCTCACTTCTTAATGAGAATGCACCCCAGTCAAACCCATTATACGAGATCGTCAAAAACAAGTCAGTTGCTGCTACAAACAATTGGAGTACACATCACCGTACACAACAACAAGTAGCGGAAACTCAACCTGCAGAAGATGGAAGGTAACTTCCGAAAGCGCTCCAGTTAATTTTATATACTTACTTACTTACTCACTGGCACTATCGAACCCGTAGGTTCATGGCCGTGCGGACATAAGCTCTCCATACATCCCTATCCTGATCTAGTGTTTTCCAATCATTCCCTGTATAATCTACTTCCCTCAAATCATAGTTAATGTTATTCTCCCACCTCATTCTTGGTCTACCAACTGGGCGTTTTCCCTCTGGCTTTCCTACAAGAAGCTTCCATGCACGTCTTTCATTCCCCATACGCGCAACATGTCCTGCCCATCGCAGTTCTACGAGACTTAACTGTTCTTACTATATCTGGCTTCCTATAAAGACCATATAGTTCATTGTTATGTAGTCTTCTCCATTCACCTGTTATAATTATAAAATCATGTCGTTTACCTTTAGAATTATGTATGATATTCTATCACTAACAAACTTAATATCTCGGATAGCGGATAGGATCCTCCTTCTGACTAAAAAACACGTTCCAAATGCAGGTCTTTCTGCACCCCCGTAGTATAATGCGAAGCTTCCTGATTCCTGACTACCTTCTCCTGGCCACTTAACTTCCTGTAAAGCGACTATATCCAAGGGAGATTTATCTAGTTCCCGCGTTAATATCTCTAGTGCCCCGCTATTGTATAAAGTCCTAACATTCCATATTCCTAGGAACATGTCCTTGTGTTTGAGCCTTTGCATGGGTTCCCTGAAGTAGTCCCGCCCGGAGAACCGAATGAGGGACTATTTGACCTCCGGAAAATTTTACCCCAGTTGAACCTATGTCCGCATTTCTTGACGGTTGTATTTTTACGGTGAAAGATCGTCACTCTTTCGACCAAGGTACTTTTTTCGTCTGGCTTATCACCTTCGACCAGTCCGGCATGGGTAACCCTATCGGCAGCAATGCTACCGCCGGCATAGCTCTCAGTTAATTTTATATACAATATATTAACAAAGTTAAGGACGACGGCACCTACCAACAGGTACAATTAATTTGTAACTTTCATTATATTAACGTTATCAGTAACTAACATTATGTGTAAATGCAATGCTGTAGATTATTCTCCCGTAAAAAATCTATCAGTGGATTGTGGATTCTTTAGTATTCCGGAACGTTGCGTTGACACGGTAGAGCAAGTCGCTGACGTACGTTAAAATAACGAGTATAATCCACTCTGCTATGTTATAAGAGGCTCATTGAAAGCTATTTGCAAAGATTTCAATAAATTGCACCAGTGCTCTACTTACAATGAAGCTATTCACCTACTCAATAAGCCGTGTGTATTTAGTGACAAATTAGCTTGCTGGAAGCACTGAGTGGTATAAGTCTGTGTCACCAGGTATGCAGGTTTATTGATGTTGTATTGGAATTTGCCGTTGACACGTCTCCATGCATTTAATCTGTATTTAAAGTAGCGCAGTTATTCCGAGAATTCAGAGGTTAGTTTTCTCACTCAACTGCAAGTATTAAGCTCATCCAACTTGTCAGTATTAATACACGTTCTGTGAAAATATTATTTATTTTAAAAAGCTGAAGCCAATTCCGCGAATACGATTGACCTCTCATTTCAGAAGAGTGTTTCAAATGGAACCAAATGCATTGTTATCAACAGGGCTTAGAATTTGACCTGTATCTGTCTATGTAACGGAATCTTTCAACACGATTTTCACCCACTTAAAATCATTGAATCGACTTGAAACTTTGTATACTTGTAAAGGACCAACGACAATACAATAATTACATAAATAATATATAATAGCTTGCGGACTTCCACTTTTTAGTCCATCGTTGTAAGAAATGAATATTATATCATCTGGTAGCTCAGTTGGTAGAGTGGTGGACTGTAGTGGTTATAATAATTTCAATAATCCATAGGTTGCTGGTTCAAATCCGGCCCGGAGGATTTTTTTCTTTAGAAGAGTATTACTTTTAGGTCATACTACAATAATATTGAATTTAAAGATATTTATATTTTTACAAAACCAAACTAAAAAATAAATAATAGTTTAAAAAACTAAAACAACACTTTTATTAGAAAACCGAACTAAAAAATGAAAAATAATTTTAATTTGCAACACGCTTGGGATAAAATTGAAGTGGTCAACAAAACAATCATCTACAACATATCTAGAATAAAACTAGAGTTACCAACAAAAAAAAATAATTTTACCATCAAAAGCGTGTGGTGCTCTATATCAATTAATATATTTGGTATTAAACAGATATTGGTAAAAGTATCTAAGAAGAAAACGTAAAAACCATAAAAAGCACCCCACTCTTTTGATGGTAAAATATTTTTTTTGTAGATAACTCTAGTTTTGTTCTAGATGTGTTGGAGATGATTTTTTGTTGACCACTTTAATTTTATCCCAAGCGTGTTGGGTATTAAAATTATTTTTCATTTTTTAGTTCGGTTTTCTAATAAAGCGTGTTGTTTTAGTTTTTTAAAACTATTATTTATTCATTTTATGTCTGAAGACGAGGTCCAACTTAATAAATATGAAGGGGCCAGGGCAATAACATGATAAGCCACATATTGTTTCTGAGATATAAGGAGTTTAATGTTTCAAAAAAATTATAAATACTAATTGGACAGTATTGTTGTTAATATATTGCGTTTCTATATGTTTTTACTCATCACTGGGGCACTTACAAATTATTTTATGGATATTTCAATACATTTATCTACTATCACTGTAATAAATGGCATTTCTTAACAGAATGTGGCTTATCGTGTTACTGCCTTAAGCTCTTCATAAACATTTTGTGTCATTATAAGCCAGAAAATGGTGGGTTTTATTTGTCCTGCTTGTCTTTTTTTTTTTTTTCTTCTTTTTGGTCCTTTTTATCCTTTTTTAGGTCATAACGGTTTTTTTGTAACTGTACCTTCCTTTGACTATACCATTTGTATAATTTAGAATCCGTAGAGTCTAGTCTCAATTCCAACTTGTTTTAGAAACAATATCTAGTTTAATTACGTAGACTTTCACGGCCGAAGTTGCTATGATGATCTTGATGAAGATTTTCGGGCTGTAGACCGTGGTCGTGAGGCTTGTAGTTCCCCGACGTTTCGCCAGAGACTGCGCCTGGCATCCTCAAGGGTTGTCTTGAGACTGGCAATTCTGTCCGCTGTCTGTCCTAATTATACGTTCACCGCGATGTGTTCGTAAGTTGTATCTGCCTTCTGATTGGTCAGCGTTATGGACTTCCATTGCTCCAATGAGATTGCTGTTTGATGGTCTAGTCGACTGTACGTTATATCTGCCTTCTGATTGGTCAGCGGTAGGGACCTCCATTGTTCCACTGAGATTACCGTTTGATATCATGTATTTGTAATTTGTAATTTGTGCTGGTTGAGTGGAAGAGAAAGCCTTATGGCCTTAACTTTACAGAATAAAATAAAATAATAATAATAATAATATAATAAAAATAATAATAATAATTATAATTATGAGATGAGATGAAGACCCTATATTTATAGATGTCTGTGAACTACAAGGGTGCCGGTTGACCACTCTGACGCACCGTCACAGGGGCGGATGTATGAAATGAAACGAAATGGATGAGATGAGTATGGAGAAATGGTGGAATGAAATTGTTACAGGGGAAAACGGAAAAGAAAAAAACCAAGAAAAACCTGCCGAAACTCAGTTTCGTCCATCACGAAACCCGCATGGAGTGGCCCAGACTCGATCTCGGGACCCCAGCGGTGAGAGGCGAGCGTCTAACCGTTTTTATCAATGCAGCACACTACGTCGAGACCGTAGTAAAATAATGCATCCCACGTCGTAGATTTGTAACAAGTAGAATAACCTTAAGCCAGGAGTAAGAGGCCTTTGGGCAATATTTTTTTTGCCTAATGCCACCAGGTTGTCTCTTATGACATTTCTGGCTCTCTCTCCTAGCATTGGCAGAATTGTAATCCATTTCTTAGGTTGGGGCACCTGGAAGGCGGAGTTATGTTACCCCGATGGTATGATGGGTGATAAATGATAATGAAGCGCCAGGAGAGTTCTTAACCTAAATTCCAGACCATGAACAACCACAGGAATAATTCCCTTCAAGGAAAAATTTCTATAGCTTGACCGGGAATCGAAACCGGGCCTCATGAACAGAAGTCAGGAACGCTGACCACTAGCCCATGAGGCTGATCTCTATTTCTCTGCCCTTTCACGCCCATATTTGAATCACGACTCTAATGACCTGAGAAATTAAAGAGCAGCATTATTATTTTCAAACATCCTGTACATAAGGATTATGAGAAAAATGTTAAATATTATGTAAAGCATTAATATTTATGAAACTCTGAAAGGAAACATGTAAAAATTATTAGTTTGTTGTTGGAAGATTGTGAATACTTTAAGAAAGCTTTCAGTTTCTCTCAGAAACGGTTTCCTCTCCTTAATAAACATTTTTTCCAAGTTAAGTTTTAATAACAGCTGGAGGGAAGTGTAATAGGGAATTTCGGTTTAAATAAGTTGGATGCATTGGATAGAGTGAAATCTTCTTCGTTAGAAAAAAACACAGAAACAAGTGCCGCGCGATAAGAGCTGATGAATAATTCAGTAACCACTTCATTGTCTGCAACACAACTTTCCATACAGTATTTACTCCTGTCTATTAAGTGACTAAATGTCCCCAGATACACTGTCGCCAACTTTTCTTTAAATTAGCCACAACACCAAGTTCATTAATATTCATGACTTATTTATATATTCTATTTCATTTAGGGGCCTAGGTCTGCTTATATGTCTGCAATTTGTATTGATAATTGATAATGAAGCACCAGGAGAGTCCTTAACATATAACTACAACTCCAAGCGCTAAAGGCCTAGAAGGCCCTTGGCCTACCAGCCGGATGCTGGCCTCACATCCGCATGTGTTAATCACATAGGTAGACGATCATCGAGCCGATGTAAGAGTGACATGTGGTCAGTATGTCGGGTTCCCCAGCCGTTATAGCTGGTTTTCTCAACCTGGAGCCGCTACTTATTGTAGCTACTTATATTCCTCACGATGCTGGATGAACACCAGTCCCACACTGGGTGAAATTCCATGAGAAAATTTTCCCCCGTGGAGACTCGAACCAACGCAAGTCCCGTAGCTCTGCGCCAAGGCATCTTGCCTTAACCACTCGGCTAAGGCACGAGACGTCCTCAACCTATACTTAACCTAAATTCCAGACTATGAACAACTATAGGAATAATTCTATTTATGAAAAAAGTTCCTCCTATTATCTGACGGGAATCGAACCCAGGAACTCATTAACTGTAGTCAGAAAAGCTGACCAGTGGCCATGAGTGAGGCTGGTCACCAGTAGAAAAAATGAATTACTTAAACTCAGGCAGTGTTGCCAAACCTAGCACTTTCATTACCCAGTAGACCTGCATTGTAACGAATAGAATAAAATAACTTGCCTCGTTTTTCCACTGTTTGCTACCGACTCACCTCCCTCTTTTCTCTTTTGGCGGAATTTTCAGTATAACATACTGTGTATCTTGGTGATTAGCTTTTCTCATACTCTGTAATTTAGCCCACATAAAATACGTGGACTGTAACAAAAATAGTGGCAACGCTGCTGTAGAAGCGAAACCAGACGGAGTTAATTGTTATAACTTCTGCCACATGTTAATATATGTCTGACCTATCTTACAGTATATGGACTCGCCCTTACGTCTCAAAGCGCATGTGCTTTTAAGAGACGAAGTTAGTCTCCTCTGAGTTGCCACTCTAAACTGTTGTGTTTCGCCATGTTTACAAAGCAGGAACAGGTTTCTTGGTTGAAAATTCAGTGTGTTCGTGGCTGTATAGCACGACAATGCCATGCAGGTCTTGTGGATGCATGTGGGAAGACGACATTACCATACAGGACTGTAATGAGTTGGAATAGAGCTTTACCGTCGCTAGGGGTGGGAAGTGCTTTTCCATCCACCACATTCACCGGACCTAAGTCCTGTGATTATGATTCGATCCCTAAGATGAAGGAACCACTTCGTGATATTCGATTCCATGCTCTACTCGAGATTCTGCTGGCATTAAGGCAGTCCGTCAGAAACATCAACAGAACAGGAGCTGCTACAGGGATACTACGACTTGCACATCGCTGGCAACGAGTTGCAGACAATGCTGGGTAGTACATTGAAGTACTGTAGAAGTTTCACAGGTCTGTCACTCGTATATTAGTAATAAATAAAGAGTTGCCACTATTAAAGTTACAACCTTGGGTGAAGCAAAATATAGTGAAGTACATTCTATATAACCTCTCCTATCTAAATCCCAAATCCCAACCCCACCTGCTCATGGTGCAATCTGCCTAAAACAAACGGGGCTCTGGGGACCGAGTCACGGTTGTATAACCGTTTCATCAAGATACAGAGTAAATGCTGTATCATAATCGCGCCTGTCCAAAGGCCTAAGGTGGCAACCCCACCACTGGACTTGCTCACTTCAGGCCAGTAAGCTGTTGTGAGGACTTACTAAAAAGTCTCAAAGGAAATGTAAAAGGACTGCTCTAAATGATGATAAGCCAAGCTTGTTAAAGGAGACGTATTGGATTCAGTCAAGAACAGACCATAAAAGTAATTTTAAGATTCTCAAAGAATTACAAACAGAATCAATCATGTACGGTAATATGTGCAAAAATACAGAAACAACTGGAAATCTCGCGTAAGAAGAATGAGCAGAACAAGAATACCACGTCAAATCTTAAATTACCAGCCACCAGGCAAGATTCATTGGACAGACCCTTCAAACCTTGGATTGAGACCTTAACATACATAAAAGGAAGAAGAAGAAGAAGAAAGTTACAACCTAAGTACACTGCTCATTCTCATTTTATCACATTTACTGACTTACCTCTCTTTTCTCCTGTGGTCTTCATTTGTAAATACCCAGTTCTGATCAACCTTCAAATTCTCACTGCCTTTAGAAAATCATTGAGGTAAACATCGAGATTGTACTTCAGAGCTAGGATGCTTATATAGCCTATTTAAGAGTTAAGACTTCCAACAATAAACCAAAAGGGAGAAGATTGTTGGGAAGACCATTGAAGAGATGGAAGGACCAATTCGACCTATAATGATATCGGAACAGACCATTGGGCTTAATCCTTGTTAATGATGATGATGATGATGATGATGATGACTTCCAACACAGATATTGTTTGTCCAAAGGATCTGTGCCCCCGTAAGATATGTGAACTAAAGTCTACTTACTTATTCTGCCTCGGTAAATCATTTCCCTCCCTGCATTCCTATCTCTCTCTCTCTCTCTCTCTCTCTCTCTCTCTCTCTCTCTCTCTTTTCTATCTCTCCCTTCTCAATATGGTATTTGTTTTGGATGTTCAATTATATTCTATAATAAGTAGTCTTAAGTTGAATAGCATGATAGTGTATTTGATATCTGCAATGTGTGGGGGGATGTGTTTATGAGCGCGTGCGCGCTTGTATGTGTATGGGAGTGTGTGTACGTATATGTATGTTTTTTCTCTCTTTTTTTTAAATTTGTTTATATAGAAATTTTTAATCATTAATATACATAATGAGACTTTTTTATATCCATACACATCGCTCATTTGCTGCAACAACGTCATAACTAAAAAATCGCGATATTTTAGTTAATATCACAGGGAGACTTGGAATGATGTGTACTTTTAACTGGTAGTGTGTCATTTCTCATCTCTCAAGGCTTACCCGTAGATGGCAGTAGTGTCGTTTTGCCGAAACTACGTTACCCCTAGTGTATTAGTTGCAACACCGCATTATTTCAGTTGGGAGTAAGCTGCTATGTTCTGAACTTGGTTACGTTCTCTGGAACAGTGGCGTATTTCGTGTTGTGACCATATTACTTCAAAGCTAACATCACTTTCTGTCTCGTTAATTAGAATGCATAATGCATTATTTTAATATATTACGTTGTGCTTGTAACAATTGGAAATAATTATGTTTGACTTATTTAGTGATATGACGGTCTTGCAGAAAATATTATGTTTATCATCATCATCTGCCTTTCAAGTATTAGGCCCAGTGGCCTGTTATGGTCTCCCGCCATCTCCGAAAAGGGCGACCAACAGATCTTCTGCATCGAGGAATGTAGTGAAGAATTTGTTTTGGTATTCTGTGAAGATTCATGCGCTGAATATGGGCTAGCCAATTGTTTCTATATTATTGGAGGTATTCAGTTATAAGTACGATGTTTAAACTCTCTGGCTATTGTTGAATTTCTTTGGTGGTCTAGAAGGCTATAACCTGCAGTTCGTCGCAGAAATTTCATCTCCGTGGCTGTAATATGACGGTCATCCTGAGTTCTGATGGTCCAAGCTTCACTGCCATAACAGATTATGGGTCTAGCGAGAACTTTATAGATTTTCATTCTTGTGTGTCTCTGCACTTTTGATGGTTTAAAAACTTGGTTGATAATTCTTAAAACTTTATTATAGTTTTGTATTTTAAAGGATATATCACATTCCTCATTATAAGTTAGATTATATCCTAAGTATTTAAAAGAATTTACTTGCTCTAATATTGAATTCCGAATACAAATTTTACTTCTTACTGGGAATTTCCCTTGAAAGGCCATAACTTTAGATTTTGTTGTTGATATTCCATGTTAAATCGTTGGGCTATTATATTAAGATGATGAGTGGAATATTGTAATTCATCTTCATTATTGCCGAAAAGAGTCTGATCGTCTGCATATAAGAGTGTGTCTAAAATTGTGCGTCTTGAGAGAGGAATATTACCATGAACTGTCAATCTCCAGTGTCTGATGATAGTATTAATGTATACAATAAATATTATGTTTATTGCAGTACTATTTGGTTTTAAGACGTTATAACTAGGTCTGGATGATAGGCACTTAAAAATTCAAATAGGCAGGCAAAAAGGCACTAAAATCATTAATATAGGCATTAAAAATTCAAAATAAGCTCTTACAAAAATTGACAACATACCTTTTCACATTCTTGCGTTAAGAATATAAACATATGCTATCAATAGCATGTGAAGATATTAAAAGATGCTTCTGGAATTTGTTTTGCCTTTTTACAAAGAGCAGAATCGGCCGCGGTGGACTAGTGGTTATGCTCCTTGACTCTGGTCCCGAGGGTCGCGGGTTCAAACCCGGCCGGGGTCGATGGATTATTTAGGATGGAAAATCCAAGGAGCAAGTCCTCCGGGAGGGACTTTAAGCCGTGGGTCCCGAGTCTGAAGATTTTCACGCTCGTGAAAGATCCTTAAGCCTGAATGAAAGGCCTCTAAGCAAAATTTACCGAATTTTCCCGTCCTAGTATTACCTTGGTTTCCTAGATGTCAGTATGAGGCGGAACGCTGACCACGGACCACTCAAAATGACATCTATATGAAAACAAGTGTAACTAAATTAGTATGGTTTAAATTCTTCCCTGTAGGTGGAGAACGCTTAAATCTCTGTTAAGGGAAACATGGACTAATAATACAAGACCAGACAAAGAGCAGAACCGTCACTTGAGAATATTTCCGCACCAAATTCTTTCACGAAATTTTGTCAGTTATCTTTTACTGTTGTCCGCTCTTTAGGTATCTTAAAAACTGTTCTAAAGGTTAAAAGAACCACATACACTTGCCACACCACTTTGTCTTTGAAGCAGCTGTCTGTAACTGAGGACTGCAGAATGAATTCGGTGTTACCAAGATCAAAAATAATATTGCCAATCACCTAAAGATTTTAGCACCAACTGTGAGACAGAGAAACAAAGCTTGAGCCATCTACCCTGTTTGTCACTCAGCAATGTTTGTATTGAAGAGAAACAAAAAACTTTTCACCAAGCCTTAGAGCCGGAGCATAATACAAAGGGACATAGCATAGGGTTATTTCGCTTAATGGGAATGTATGAGGTGGAAAAATACAATATTTACCTAACGGGAGTGCATCGAAGGGGAAAACATCTACCTGATAGGTTATTTGGTTATTGCCACCCTTATCCTAAAATATTTTAAGGGAATTTATAAAAGGTACACTTGAAAACTTCTATGATGTGATTTGTACCACGACGTTTGTCCATTTCTATTGATTTCATTGAAATATTGAGTTAATTTCGAGAAAAAATTGCAAATAGGCATTTATAGGCATTATAAGCTGAAGTAGGCATTTATAGGCAAAATGAACTTCATGGAAAACAACTCTAGGATCGTCGGTATGAACATATATGAAGTCACTTTTACAATATCTATAATAAATAGCTATAGGCATTTTCCCTAACATCCGGTCTCTAGTTATTACAAATAAAAACACTCGTTTCTTAAACGTAAGTTTTAGAAGTATGTTCTGTTATTACAGTCTTGCACTAAATAGTCTTCAATACTCATGTTTTACTCTGAATTGTTTATGATTACGTCAGTATTGTCTTAATAACTTACCGCAATGTATTATTTTATGACCATCGAACAGACTTGCGACGGTTAATATGAATGAGTAGTTATTGTTTACTTCATAGGATTTTTTTTATTTTCAGTGACAGAATAATGCAATCAAATAGCCGAGGAGCAAAAATTGTGGTAATCGCTTTAAAACAGCATGAACGAAATACGGAAGAATGACATAAAACGTACTTCCTCAGTTCCCTCTGCAGTACTGAATACCAATTCATCGTCTAGGGAAGTTCCTTCAGTAGAAGTGGTACATTAATCAAATAGCCGAGGAGCAAAAATTGTGGTAATCGCTTTAAAACAGCATGAACGAAATACGGAAGAATGGCAGATAAAACGTACTTCCTCAGTTCCTTCTGCAGAACTGTACACCAATTCATCGTCTAGGGAAGTTCCTTCAGTAGAAAGTGGTACATTAATCAAATAGCCGAGGAGCAAAAATTGTGGTAATCGCTTTAAAACAGCATGAACGAAATACGGAAGAATGGCAGATAAAACGTACTTCCTCAGTTCCTTCTGCAGAACTGTACACCAATTCAACGTCTAGGAAGTTCCTTCAGTAGAAAGTGGTACATTAATCAAATAGCCGAGGAGCAAAAATTGTGGTAATCGCTTTAAAACAGCATGAACGAAATACGGAAGAATGACAGATAAAACGTACTTCCTCAGTTCCTTCTGCAGAACTGTACACCAATTCAACGTCTAGGGAAGTTCCTTCAGTAGAAAGTGGTACATTAATCAAATAGCCGAGGAGCAAAAATTGTGGTAATCGCTTTAAAACAGCATGAACGAAATACGGAAGAATGGCAGATAAAACTTACTTCCTCAGTTCCTTCTGCAGAACTGTACACCAATTCAACGTCTAGGAAGTTCCTTCAGTAGAAAGTGGTACATTAATCAAATAGCCGAGGAGCAAAATTGTGGTAATCGCTTTAAAACAGCATGAACGAAATACGGAAGAATGGCAGATAAAACGTACTTCCTCAGTTCCTTCTGCAGAACTGTACACCAATTCAACGTCTAGGGAAGTTCCTTCAGTAGAAAGTGGTACATTAATCAAATAGCCGAGGAGCAAAAATTGTGGTAATCGCTTTAAAACAGCATGAACGAAATACGGAAGAATGGCAGATAAAACTTACTTCCTCAGTTCCTTCTGCAGAACTGTACACCAATTCAACGTCTAGGGAAGTTCCTTCAGTAGAAAGTGGTACATTAATCAAATAGCCGAGGAGCAAAAATTGTGGTAATCGCTTTAAAACAGCATGAACGAAATACGGAAGAATGGCAGATAAAACTTACTTCCTCAGTTCCTTCTGCAGAACTGTACACCAATTCAACGTCTAGGAAGTTCCTTCAGTAGAAAGTGGTACATTAATCAAATAGCCGAGGAGCAAAAATTGTGGTAATCGCTTTAAAACAGCATGAACGAAATACGGAAGAATGGCAGATAAAACGTACTTCCTCAGTTCCTTCTGCAGAACTGTACACCAATTCAACGTCTAGGGAAGTTCCTTCAGTAGAAAGTGGTACATTAATCAAATAGCCGAGGAGCAAAAATTGTGGTAATCGCTTTAAAACAGCATGAACGAAATACGGAAGAATGGCAGATAAAACTACTTCCTCAGTTCCTTCTGCAGAACTGTACACCAATTCAACGTCTAGGGAAGTTCCTTCAGTAGAAAGTGGTACATTAATCAAATAGCCGAGGAGCAAAAATTGTGGTAATCGCTTTAAAACAGCATGAACGAAATACGGAAGAATGACAGATAAAACGTACTTCCTCAGTTCCTTCTGCAGAACTGTACACCAATTCAACGTCTAGGAAGTTCCTTCAGTAGAAAGTGGTACATTAATCAAATAGCCGAGGAGCAAAAATTGTGGTAATCGCTTTAAAACAGCATGAACGAAATACGGAAGAATGGCAGATAAAACGTACTTCCTCAGTTCCTTCTGCAGAACTGTACACCAATTCAACGTCTAGGGAAGTTCCTTCAGTAGAAAGTGGTACATTAATCAAATAGCCGAGGAGCAAAAATTGTGGTAATCGCTTTAAAACAGCATGAACGAAATACGGAAGAATGGCAGATAAAACGTACTTCCTCAGTTCCTTCTGCAGAGAATCTGCAGAACTGTACACCAATTCAACGTCTAGGGAAGTTCCTTCAGTAGAAAGTGGTACATTAATCAAATAGCCGAGGAGCAAAAATTGTGGTAATCGCTTTAAAACAGCATGAACGAAATACGGAAGAATGGCAGATAAAACGTACTTCCTCAGTTCCTTCTGCAGAACTGTACACCAATTCAACGTCTAGGGAAGTTCCTTCAGTAGAAAGTGGTACATTAATCAAATAGCCGAGGAGCAAAAATTGTGGCAATCGCTTTAAAACAGCATGAACGAAATACGGAAGAATGGCAGATAAAACTTACTTCCTCAGTTCCTTCTGCAGAACTGTACACCAATTCAACGTCTAGGGAAGTTCCTTCAGTAGAAAGTGGTACATTAATCAAATAGCCGAGGAGCAAAAATTGTGGTAATCGCTTTAAAACAGCATGAACGAAATACGGAAGAATGGCAGATAAAACTTACTTCCTCAGTTCCTTCTGCAGAACTGTACACCAATTCAACGTCTAGGGAAGTTCCTTCAGTAGGAAAGTGGTACATTAATCAAATAGCCGAGGAGCAAAAATTGTGGTAATCGCTTTAAAACAGCATGAACGAAATACGGAAGAATGGCAGATAAAACTTACTTCCTCAGTTCCTTCTGCAGAACTGTACACCAATTCAACGTCTAGGGAAGTTCCTTCAGTAGAAAGTGGTACATTAATCAAATAGCCGAGGAGCAAAAATTGTGGTAATCGCTTTAAAACAGCATGAACGAAATACGGAAGAATGGCAGATAAAACGTACTTCCTCAGTTCCTTCTGCAGAACTGTACACCAATTCAACGTCTAGGGAAGTTCCTTCAGTAGAAAGTGGTACATTAATCAAATAGCCGAGGAGCAAAAATTGTGGTAATCGCTTTAAAACAGCATGAACGAAATACGGAAGAATGACAGATAAAACGTACTTCCTCAGTTCCTTCTGCAGAACTGTACACCAATTCAACGTCTAGGGAAGTTCCTTCAGTAGAATGTGGTACATTAATCAAATAGCCGAGGAGCAAAAATTGTGGTAATCGCTTTAAAAACAGCATGAACGCAAATACGGAAGAATGGCAGATAAAACGTACTTCCTCAGTTCCTTCTGCAGAACTGTACACCAATTCAACGTCTAGGGAAGTTCCTTCAGTAGAAAGTGGTACATTAATCAAATAGCCGAGGAGCAAAAATTGTGGTAATCGCTTTAAAAACAGCATGAACGAAATACGGAAGAATGGCAGATAAAACGTACTTCCTCGAGTTCCTTCTGCAGAAACTGTACACCAATTCATCGTCTAGGGAAGTTCCTTCAGTAGAAAGTGGTACATTAATCAAATAGCCGAGGAGCAAAAATTGTGGTAATCGCTTTAAAACAGCATGAACGAAATACGGAAGAATGACAGATAAAACGTACTTCCTCAGTTCCTTCTGCAGAACTGTACACCAATTCATCGTCTAGGGAAGTTCCTTCAGTAGAAAGTGGTACATTAATCAAATAGCCGAGGAGCAAAAATTGTGGTAATCGCTTTAAAACAGCATGAACGAAATACGGAAGAATGGCAGATAAAACGTACTTCCTCAGTTCCTTCTGCAGAACTGTACACCAATTCAACGTCTAGGGAAGTTCCTTCAGTAGAAAGTGATACATTAATCAAATAGCCGAGGAGCAAAAATTGTGGTAATCGCTTTAAAACAGCATGAACGAAATACGGAAGAATGGCAGATAAAACGTACTTCCTCAGTTCCTTCTGCAGAACTGTACACCAATTCAACGTCTAGGGAAGTTCCTTCAGTAGAAAGTGGTACATTAATCAAATAGCCGAGGAGCAAAAATTGTGGTAATCGCTTTAAAACAGCATGAACGAAATACGGAAGAATGGCAGATAAAACGTACTTCCTCAGTTCCTTCTGCAGAACTGTAAACCAATTCAACGTCTAGGGAAGTTCCTTCAGTAGAAAGTGGTACATTAATCAAATAGCCGAGGAGCAAAAATTGTGGTAATCGCTTTAAAACAGCATGAACGCAATACGGAAGAATGACAGATAAAACTTACTTCCTCAGTTCCTTCTGCAGAACTGTAAACCAATTCAACGTCTAGGGAAGTTTCTTCAATAGAAAGTGGTACATTAATCAAATAGCCGAGGAGCAAAAATTGTGGTAATCGCTTTAAAACAGCATGAACGAAATACGGAAGAATGACAGATAAAACGTACTTCCTCAGTTCCTTCTGCAGAACTGTAAACCAATTCAACATCTAGGGAAGTTCCTTCAGTAGAAAGTGGTACATTAATCAAACAGCCGAGGAGCAAAAATTGTGGTAATCGCTTTAAAACAGCATGAACGAAATACGGAAGAATGACAGATAAAACGTACTTCCTCAGTTCCTTCTGCAGAACTGTACACCAATTCAACGTCTAGGGAAGTTCCTTCAGTAGAAAGTGGTACATTAATCAAATAGCCGAGGAGCAAAAATTGTGGTAATCGCTTTAAAACAGCATGAACGAAATACGGAAGAATGACAGATAAAACGTACTTCCTCAGTTCCTTCTGCAGAACTGTATACCAATTCAACGTCTAGGGAAGTTCCGTCAGTAGAAAGTGGTACATTAATAAGTATTTAATTTTTGATTTCATAGTTATATCTTACTTAAAGATTTATTTTGCTGTCGGGTTTATAACAGAGTATATAATATTTATTTATTAAATTCATACTTTGTAACAATGAGTTCTAAATTCTAATGCTGCATTGTTATTTTTAGCTTCTGCAGTAACGAACTTGGAGATTACGAGTAATACTTCATCTGTTGAATCGAGATCAGGTCCTTCATCAAATTCAAGGTCATCTTCCGACGATAGCGACGATTTACTTTTTGATATCACGTACGTACCGCCCAATGTTAACAGAGAGAGCGACAGTGATGGCGAAGGAAATGAGTACAGAGCCAATAATGACACGTACGCCGATATCGAAACTCCTTTAACTGCAAGTACATCTCCTGGATCCATACAGAGTAAGTTACTTCTAGATTTTCCAACACTCCTCTGTTGATCTTAGCGAGTCCACCTAAGAAAGGAATGAAGCGTAAAAGAAATGAGAATGCCTGGATAAGTAACCTTAATAAGAAGTTCAGAAACAGTTGAAACGCATACGAAATGCAGACTACAAGCAAAAATGTCCGAGGAGAGAGAAAAATGAGACCTCCATGTACGGAAAAGTGCAATGTGAAATGTTCCATGAAGTTCACTGAAGAGGAACGGATGCATATTTTTAGCACATATTGGGACTTGTGTGATTTAGAAAAACAACTGCAATTTATTGCAAATAATATGGAACCCATTAAACCTAAATATCAGTATGTGCGTGTTGGTGGTACCTGGAAGAAAAGCGACAATAATAATGTCATCTATTTCCGTCTTAACGATCAGAACGTCAGAGTATGCAAATTGTTTTTTAAGAACACGTTAGATATAAATGATCGCCCAATTCGGACTGTGCAAGAGAAACGAAACAAGATGGCAACTGTTCTACTGAAGGAGGATCGCCGAGGGAAATATGGCAAACAACAGAAAGTTGATGATGATTTGAAGGAAGGTGTAAATAACTTTGTCGAGAAAATTCCAAAAATCGAAAGTCATTATTTGCGTGCCAATACCAGTAAATATTTTATTGACGGGAGCAAATCCATTGCGGATATTCACAGAGACTTCATAACCGACTGTAAAGAAAAAAAAACATTCCATTTGTAAATTATATAATGTTCTGTCGGATTTTTACACAGGATTTTAATATTTCATTCTTCCAACCAAAAAAAAAAAAAGATTTATGTGAAATATGCTGTGCCTATGACTATTTAACTCATGACCCAAATGGTAGTCAATGACCAATCACGTTTCAACGATTTTTTTACAACCAATGGTAGTCGTGTTTCACCTCGCTCTTTATCTATTTCTCTTTATCAGCTCCTGCTTTTGTGATAAAGAAACCTCTTTCTTTTTAATATTCTGAACAGCTGAGAGATAATTTTTTTTTTCCAACAAAAAGCACTGGAACACATAATACACTCACAGTTAACAGACTACCTCACCACACACGACTTACTTGATGAACATCAGTCTGGTTTTAGAACAGGACATCACACAAGTACTGCACTACTTGACATTGTAGAGGACATAAGAGACTCAATGGACAAAAGCAAACTCACCGCAATAGTCCTACTCGACTACAGCAAAGCCTTTGACACAGGCTGCCGGACATTGGCAACTATTAAAAGAAATCTAAATTTATATTTGCTCTAAACTCGACTTCATTATTATCCAGTGTAAGATATACATATTAATTGGCGTTTCCCGTATAATCTATCATATTTATATTATTATTATTATTATTATTATTATTATTATTATTATTATTATTATTATAATTATTATCGTATCATTATTGTTATTACCCTATAAAATGTTGTTTGTACATGACATTTACATTGCTATATATATTGAACTGTTTATAATTAGTATAGTGTATATCTATATTTGTCGAATATTTATTTGTATTTGTGCTGGTTGAGTGGAAGAGAGGGCCTTATGGCCTTAACTCTGCCAGAATAAATAAAGTATTATTATTATTATTATTATTATTATTATTATTATTATTATTATTATTATTATTATTATTAAATACATTGAATATAGCAAATAATGAAGAAATTCCTTGATATTACTGAGTTGTTTACTAAAAAGTATTAATTATCAACGTATAATATACAGTTTGATGTGTTTCAATATTTTTGCACTAGGGTGCGTTCTTACAATATTGCGATCCTATTTGGCAATAAATAATATGATCTAGTTGCAGTGAACATACATAACCTCACATTTCTCATTTGTTTTCAAACATTACCGTTTACGTTAAAGATATAAATATTTTTAAATAACTATATTTAAATAATGACTTTAGAGTAAACAGTTTAATTTTATTCGTTAAATAGTCCTAACAAATGCCACTCTTGATTTCCAAATTCTCTACATAAATTCACTCCTCACTTCGTGAGTCGTGAATTTATCGATTATTTGGAAATCACTCTTGGCATTACTTATAATAATTCTAAGGAGGGAGAAAAAGCTAAGATGAAAGAATGTTATGATCGACACCTAGTTGAGAAAGAATTGTCCAGAAAAGAAAATAAGTATGATAAAGAGGAAGTCAATGCTGCAGTGGCAGTGTACGACTTTACAGGCCGTTATGCAAATTCCTAAGGGTGACGTTTCAGTGTCTAAATTAAATGTATTTAACTTTACTGTTTGTGATCTGAAAAGTAATTAATGTCAATGTTATATTTGGGATGAATCCAACGGACATAGAGGGATTAACGGATTGGGTTCATGTGTTATTCGCTCTTTGAATAAAAGAGCTGCTTCAGGGGTGTGGTATACAAACCGTCGCACAAAATTTTCAATCTTATTTCTTATGCCACTGATGCACTAAACACTTTTAAACACGTTTTAAACTTCTTCCAATGATGCAACGATCTTTTTTTTTTATATTTATATATTTACGTAAAACATGATCGTGCTACATTGCTTACTTGCTACTTTCTGCTATTTTCCCTCCTCTTCCTATGTTGTTCCAACGTTGCCACCATCAACAACCCAAAATACTCCAGATGTTGCCAACATCACTTCCATGTTCCCTGGATTTCATCTACGTTAGAGTAATTGATTTGTGTTACAGTAATTGAATTAGGTTTGGTTAGCTATTAGGTTCCTTGCTTTTTTAAATGTGATTTGTTACGTAAAAAAAATTACCTCTTCATATCTGTTACTCTATGAAGCATTCAAAATGTCGGACGGTTACCACGTAAAATCATATTTCCACTAGTTCATTTATTGTTAATTATAATTATTTAGACAAGTTCTGGGAATTTTGTGTCAATGTTGGTCATACTGATTTCACATACATATACCGCCAACTGCTGGAGTTGCATTTATCTTTCTGGGATTACATGAATCACTAGCGCATGAACACTGGGATTCTATAGCAGTTAGAAGAATTTATGTGCGACGGTAAGTACACCTTATCCGCTTCAGGTGATAAAGACTTCATTTTTTATTCCGACTATTTAACTCATGCCCCAAATGGGAGTCAATGACCAATCACATTTCAATGATTTTTTATTTACACCAATCACAGTCGTGTTTCGCCTAGAATTTACCAACTAAAGTTTATCATAATAAAGAAAGCACCTCCTTTTTTAACATTCTGAATAGGTCATAACATTATTTTGCAGTGACTGACTCACTAAGAAATACGGCTACCAGATTGTATATATAGTGCATGAATGTCAACACATACCGCATGTGGGAGTTAATATAAAAACACTTGTAGCAATTGATTATACCACCAAAAAAAGAAACCACTCTTTGCACTTTCTTAAATGTATTTTTTCCCAGGTAATAACAATCCAGAAAAATATAATTGTATTTACATCATAGGACATCAGAAATGAATTAATATACAGTTTGATGTGTTTCATTTTTTCTCCACTAGAGTGCATTGTTACAATATTGCTTTCCTTTGGCAATAAATAATATGATCTGGTTGCAGTGACAAACAAAAGAAGCAAATGAAGCGTACCAATCGTTTCTCATTTGTTTTCAAACATCGCCGTTCACATTAAAATATATAAATATTTTAAAATAACTATATTTAAATAATGATTTGTGAGTAAACAGCTTAATTTTATTCGTTAAATAGTTTTAACAAATGCCACTCTTGATTTCCAAATTCTCTAGATAAATTTACGACTCACTTTGTGAGTCGTGAATTTATCGATAATTTGGAAATCACTCGTGGCATTATTTATGATAATTGCGCGGGCGAGCAGAAAAATAAATTCATGGTGGCACTCTACCTGCACGCTGTATCTCATCTCAACATAACAAGCATAACCTGATCAGAGGACGCACTCAAAATGAGGACGATTCCGCACAGACGTTAATTGAGCGTCAAGTGAAACGACAGCTGAAGGGTGGCCCAATGTATACACCGGAGTCATTCATTGCTGCAATCCGGGCCACTAAAAAGACTGGGGATTTTTTCGATATTTAAACTCTAGCAACAGAAATGGGGGCCCCTGAATATGTCGCAGATAAAAATAGCTGCAGCAAAAGTTATCCGCGTGGAACAAAAATCACGAACTTCCCTTTTCTTTAAAACGTCCTATGATGATGACAACTTCAAGGTGGCAGATATCATTAGAAAGAAAAAGATGGAGGCTAATATTACACTGACACGAGCATTTAACACAAAATCTAAACTACCGAATAACAAGAAACAATACCTTCTTGAATTAATCAAGAAAAACAACATACCTAAATTTTATAACCCATTCTACGAGCAATTCCTAGCCAAATTTTGGAATTCCTTAGATTTGGACAGGGTGTATCTGCCATCGCTGCCATTAGAGGATCAATTTCAATTTTAAGAAACCATTTTTACAAAATGTCTACTTTGTAGTATGTATACTTCAATTAGGCCTATAATTTGAATTTTTTAATGTATTTACAAAATGTATTTCATAAATTCAAAAAATTAATTGTCTGTATCACTTTGTCCTTGAGACAATCCTCTAATGAGGAAAGTTGTACATAATAAAAAATAATCTTTTTTCAGTTTTTTTGTACTTTATCCCTTGTACTTTCACTTTTTTGTACTTTGTAGGTACTTAACACGTTTTGTATTTTGATAAAATATAGAAATTAAATATGCAATGCATTATTATACGCTGATGACCAGGTAATAATAGCAAATACGGAAGACGAACTTCAAAGGAATATTTTTAAACTACATAATATATGTGAAGAATATAATCTCAAAATATTCATAGAAAAAACTGAGGTAATGGCATTCCAAGGGAAAATTCAAATCAGATCCAAAATAGTAATAGGTAACAAAATCATAGAAAAGGTGAACCATCTCAATTATCTAGGATGTGACATTTCATTATGATAATGATATAACTAATAATATAGCAAAATTCCAGGGAATATGTGGTACGATAAAATGAGCACTAAATAACAAAACAAGAAGAGAGACCCAATTGAAATTTTATAAAACGTTGGCAGTACCGGTACTGCTCTATAGTTCAGAAGCCTGGATACATAAAAAAACCAAGATCTAAGTAGGATAACGGCGGCAGAAATGAAATTTTTGAGATCTGTTAAAGGGTGCAGTAAGGAAGACAGAATCAAGAACACAGAAATTAGACAGGAACTTTAAATATTTGCAATAACTGATAAAATAGATACATATAGACAAACATGGAAGCAGCACATAGACGAATGAATGAAGATAGATATCCAAAACAAATAACAAAAAATACAAACCTAAAGGCACCCGAGATGTGGGCAGACGTAGAAAGAGATGGGCTGAAGTCGGAACGGGTCAACAGACCTAATCCATGAATGCAGATGATGATGATGAAATGTGCAAAGAAAGTAATAATTTTTATTTCATTCCACGGACTTTGTTTCAATGTTCTATTTAATTAATATCAATTTCTGGAAAAAAAATAATACTGTCACATGTGGAAAGTTTAATGATAAACGTTGAGTCATAACATATTTTGTTATCAATAACGTCACAATTCTTCTTATGTCGCCTTACAAACTCATTTCTGCAGCAAGAACGTCATTAGTGGAACCTGGGGGTAATTATGAGGTCATGAGCAATTGCATATTATACATTTCAGCCATTAAGGCACGTATACGTCATAACTAGATGTTACTAGACCAAATCGTGCCATTGTTTTATTTTGTATAATAGTTTTCAATAACTTATACGGTTTTTAAAACTTCAAATGCTTCTCCTGAAAAAATCGTGATTTTTGAGTTATGACGTTGTTGCAGCAAATGAGCGACATGGTATTTTCATGGATGAGCGCAGATGTGTTTTTATTATTATATAATATCTATTCGTCTGTTACTCGCATTAATGGCCACACCATGTACTTCCTCATAAACTGCGTATCCAAAATCTCGCAAGGCTTCTGCCATCATATTTCGAATAGTGTGGTGCCGAATATTTCTCAGTGATTCTCCAAATGGACAGGCCCCAAGGACGTGTGCAAGGGTTTCGTGCTCTCTGCGACAACGTCTACAGAGGGTATCGTCCCTAGACCTGCCCGGCAAAGAACGCACCGCCGATACATTGGCTTGCATTTTAATCGCTTCTCTCCATTCGGAACAAGACAATCCCTGATGGTCACGAATGCATTGATTTGCCGGTGTATATTCATTGTAGAGAACAACGCCTTTTCCTTGATGATGAAGTTGATTTCAGAGAACTGCTCCTTTGTCTCTTAGTTGTTTCCTGAGTTTCTTTGCATCTGGTAGAAGACTTCGAGTGATAATGTTGATGTCACTAGGTTCAAAGTTAAGGTCTCTCACACATTGTAAATTTTCCTCTTTTAGGTTTCGGAGAGTAGTAATGTATGTATTATTGTTTTGGTGAAGAATGTGGCAAATGTTTATATGCTGTAATTTTGTTTCCCACGTTGCACAAAATAAACCAAGTCCTTTATTCCGACTTCCAGTATATAACATTGTGTATGTAGTGTGTATATATATATATATATATATATATATATATATATATATATATATATTGTTTTTATACATTTTTATGTAGGTATTTGTTTATATTATGTTAACTTTCATTTTTTTATTCATGGAAAAGTAATGCAACGGCCAAGCAGGTCCGTGCGCAATGTAACCCTGCCTTCCAGGCATCCCAACCTCAGAAGGGGATTACAAGTACGCCATGCTACGAGAATGTACCAGAAATGTCGAAATGACAAGTGGTGTCACTAATTGGAAAAAAAAAATTATATATATATATATATATATATATATATATATATATATATATATATATTGCCAACCGGTAATTTACAAGTCCTTCCTCCATTATCTTTGTTGTGTCAGCCGCGGGGACCAGTGGTTATGCTCCTTCCGTCTAGTCCAGAGGGTAGCGGGTTCAAACCCAGCCGGGGTCATGCATTTTTAAGCATGGAAAAATCAAAGAAGTATTTACTTTCTTTTGAAAAGAAGACAATAAACTAAAAAAAAAATCTCTCTCTTGCACTTGCACTCCAGTGTTGTCAACTCCAACCTTGATTATTCAATATTCATGGCACTGGGGGGAGTTTGGCAACATCCCTACTTGATAAGTTACCGTGGCTGATGTTTGAAGTAGCGGGAGGGGAATGCGGTGAGTGAAATGGTGTGAGTATAGACGTGTACTTTTCTAAGAACGATGTCAACGCTATAGGGGCACAGATCCGTTGGTCCGAGAATAGCTTGTATTATTCAACTGTTTGTATATGAAACATTGACAAAGACAATTTGAAGTCTTCTATTCAATTCTATTTAAAATTGGGAGGACAAACTCTCCAAATACTGCCAGCCGAAATCTCTTTCCCGCTTTCTCATCTATGAAATTAATGTTATGAAATGAACTGTAGGGTGTTAAGTAGTCTATTAGGGTGTTCCTAGTTTCAACTCACATCAAGCATATGACTCAGATAGCCATTTTTATTTGGACTTGGCCCAGGGCCTCGAGGAGGAGCTAAACCGCTCTCTTTGCCCCTAACGTAATTCCGTCTTCCAGGTGCCTCAACCTAAGAAATGGATTACGATTCCATCAATTCCAGAGGAGAAAGTCATAAATGTAATAAAACACAACCTAGATGATGTAGTGCTATTGGGCGATAGTGAGGAGATACTAAAGGCTAATACCGCACACACTATTGAGTAACACTAAGAAATTGGGACTGAAAGTAAATATCAATAAAATTAAATATACACGTGGAAATGCATTATATAATGCAAATGGTCAGCTAATGACAAATGAGGGAAATTTTGAGGAAGTGGCTAAATTCAAATACCTAGAAATAATAATCACAAATATGAATGAGATACACAAAGAAATTAAATATATGCTCAATTCTGGAAATGCGTGCTATTATGCATTACAGAGACTCTTGACGTCCCAACTCCTTTCGAAAAACGTTAAACTGAAAATATATAAAACTATTATTCTACCAGTTATAAGAACATTTAAGTCTCGTAGACTGCGATGGGCAGGGCATGTGGCGCGAATGATGAATGAAAGACGTGCATGGAAGCTTCTTACAGGAAAACCGGAGGGAAAACGCCCAGTTGGTAGACCAAGAATGAGGTGGGAGAATAGCATTGACTATGATTAGAGGTAAGTGATTATACAAGGGATGATTGGAAAACATTAGCTCTGGATAGGGACGTATGGCGAGCTTATATCCGCGGGGCCATAAACCTACGGGTTCGATAGGGCCAGTGAGTGAGTTAGTTAGTGTCATTGGACAAAGAAATTAAAATCCAAAATAATAAATTCCAAGAGAAATATTTGGTTAAAATGTACAAATTTCAGGCAAATGAGAAGAAGAATACGAGGACACTTTGTAAGCGTTATTTTAACATTAGCATAGAGTGAATTCAGAATACCCCACATCCATTAACTTAAAACATATGTCACTGTGACCGGATTCGAAGTCTGAAAGTTTCTCTTGAACTGTTTTAATCGATTACTGAAAATTGGTTTCTAAATTACACTCGATGCATTGCTTCTATAGACTGCATCTTTACTGGTAAATATTTCAACAACTTTTCAATTGATCACCTTTATTCATGCATTTTTAACACATTTTCTGAAAGGATC
The DNA here is from genome assembly GCA_030220185.1 of Diploptera punctata. Taxonomy (NCBI): domain Eukaryota; kingdom Metazoa; phylum Arthropoda; class Insecta; order Blattodea; family Blaberidae; genus Diploptera; species Diploptera punctata. The sequence goes on along the minus strand of JASPKZ010000858.1, from coordinate 642 downwards.
GTCTCAAGTGTAAAAGCACTTTGTGCATCATAGAGTGATGCTTAAAAAAATGTTTAGGTAGTCACTAAGTTATTTCAAGCACAAACAATATATCCGAACCACTCTTCTTAGAAACTACATTTTAAAATTTTCAAAACATATTGATTGTTCGTTCAATCACGATTGGCCTCCTGGATTCAAAGTATTGTATTCCGGTTATAGAGGAAGATGCCGGAGTTCGATTTCCTGGACGTGGACTATCGGCCACGGGACTAACCCCTAAATAAGATAAGATAAGTAATAGGAAAGAATTTCCTGCAACTAGTGATAATTGAAAGTGGCGGCTAATCTCCTTTCCCTGATATATGTTGTGAAACATTCTCAGCGCCACCCGAGGAGATAAAAAACTTAGGTGTGAAAACAGCGCCTCCCTTACGGTTTTGGACCGAAAAACTACCGTACCAGATTATAAAGAAATTCATCGGATGTGTTCTCACTCAACGCCAAGAAGAAGAGTTGCGCAGGCAGAGAAGAAGGGATTAGGTATAAGTTAGCAATAAGTTTATTGTAAGTTATTAAATTTTAAATGATTGTGTACATAAGTTATGTATTGAAATCCATTAGGCCCTCAACACCAAGAAGAAGAGATTCCAGCAGAGAGTG
>JASPKZ010000857.1:0-91044 GCA_030220185.1 Diploptera punctata | reverse complement strand
TCGTAAAAAAATTGCACTCTATTTAAAGAAATAAATTTTACTAAATGTAACTATTTCATACTAATGCTACGGTTTATTATACAGCGTGTCGCGCCCGACGTGACGCGAATTCGCATTTCGCTCGGCGTGATGCTGGTTTAGTATGGAGCGCATACGTTACAGCGCATATGTTTATGGAATTGTCGCCAGATGGCAAAACATATATGGAAAATCAAAATGACCAACGTTCATAATAAATTTCCAAATGTGTTTACCAAATAATGTATACAAACCTGTCTCTGCATTACCTAATGAAATAAATTACATACATACTATTTAGTAAACTATAAACAAATCTGATGTACACTTACCTGACCCATCGGAACCTAACAAAATGAAGTGATTGAACATTTATTTCTTAAAATATGGTTTGGAATTAAATGCAAATGTTGGTCATTCACACATCTGGTGGATTTAATTTTATGAGCGTTCACGTATGCCAACTTCAATTCTAATAAGAAACTTTGAACATAAATTGAGAGGAAAAGTCATAATTAGTGTACATAGATAAACATATTAAAATTCTTCATAAAAAAGTTTCAAGTGTCGTTGCAAAACGATTAAAATAGTTCGAAATATTAGTAAAGACAGAAAAAGTACCTAGAGCAACAGCATCATATGAAAGTTGTATGGAAAATTATAGAATAAATTATTATTTAGTTCTTAAATAAACATATGGTTGATGAATATACCAAATTTTAGAATACTTCAGATTTTCGCCTGAGCAATTTTATCAGGTTTTGAATTTAATAGAAGACGAAATTTATGCACATCCATATCCCCGAGATACAATATTTACAGCTTTTATTTATCTCTTGACTAAGTTCAAGCCACAATAACTTTTTTCTGTACATCTCTGTACTCCTTCATGCTCATATTGTATAAAACATGTATAGAACTCGATGATTTGCAACAAAACTATCTAACTTTCGTCGTTAAAGTTGGAAAGTTATAAAACAAGTACTGTATTTGCGACATTTTGTTATAAAATCTTAGTTTGTTTTTAGCAATTACACCAATGAGTACGGGTAATATCTTCTATATTCTTTGTTTGCGCTGGCAAATTGCGTCCTGGATTCAAGAGATTCCAAAACACGACGCGACATGTCAGCGCAAATTTTTTTGCGCCAGCAATTTGCGTTGTAGATAAACCACATCCATTTAAATACATGGGGAGCAATTTTTGCGCTGTCGCGTTGCGTCGTAGATAAACCACAGCATTAGGCAAAACTTTTCGGGAAGCAGCTCTAATACAAAATTAAGTGAAGACTTATTTACGTTATCTGGTAAGTCGAATGAAATTTCTTCATCGTTTTTGCACTCATTTTAATGTAATACAATACACCGTGTCCCATTCAAACCTCCCACATTTTAATTAATCATAGCTCTCAAAGCATGCTGAATCATGAAATGAGGTTGGTATTAAAAGAAAGAGAAACTCAAAGAACTTTTGTTTTTCATTGTTGCAGTTAATTCATCTGTCGCAAGTTGGACAATAATGACATAAAACAAAATGGCGACTCCTCAGCAATGAGCACAAACTGTTTTCTGGAATGCAGAGACGAAGTCAATAATTACATTGCAAATAAATTACCGGAGAAATATGGAGGAAATGCACATGATGGGAAGAGATGGCTTGAGAAGTTTGGTCATTGGAAGCGTTAAAAAAGAATCAGGAGGTGCTCGTACACGTGTTTCAGAAGAAAATATTTTAGAAATTAGAGCAGGATTTCAGAGAAGGCCACAAAAATCAATTCGCCAAGCTTCCCGGCAGTTCAATGTGCCGAGATCAACTGTGCATCGAGTACTTCACAAGCGGCTTCGTTTGTACCCCTACAAGGTGCAAATTGTTCAACAAATAATGCCAGATGACAGGACACGACGACAGACATTCGCTATTGAAATGCTGGATGGTATTGAAAAGGACCCTCAATTTCTTGGAAATATATTTTATCTGACGAGGCAATGTTCCATGTATCAGGATCTGTTAATCGGCACAATGTAGGGATCTGGGGCACGCAAACTCCATACGTCTACCGTGAACACGTCAGGGATAGCCCGAAAGTAAACGTTTGGTGCGGCTGATGAAGAACAGGATTATAGGTCCTTTTTTCTTTCATGAGAAATCAATAACTGGCCCGGTATACCAAGGCATGTTAGAACAGTTCTTGCAACCCCAAGTAATCTTTCAGCAAGATGGAGCCCCACCGCACTGGAGCCTGGATGTTCGGAATTCACTCAAATAATCCTTCCCAGTAGATGGATTGGACCAATTTGCTGACCACCACGTTCGCCAGATCGGCGACACTAGCGCTAAAACTCTTCCCCTCCGCCCGTGTCAGTTAACTTGGATGTGTAATATTTCTCTCGATCTTCTTCGCATCAATGAAAGACAAAAAAGGTTATTGTGAGTAAGAGAAACATATGCTGTCGCGGATATTTTGTAGAGCTTTTTGTGATATTCAATTCTGTGTACATTAATTTTGTGTATTTGATATCGTTTAGGCAGCGTAAGCATTTAAACGTCCAAAAGCTACTTTTTTCACATTTTCTACTACAAAGGGCGATTTTTAAGGGTGTAGGAGTTGAGTATCACAACTCTCTTATAGCCTATGTTCATCCTGGGAAACTCCTGAACATTTTGCAAACGCCCCATCACAATCGGATCAACGGTATGGCCACGAATAAATTACGAACAAGCAAACAAAGAAATAAACAAACACACAATTTAATTTATTAGATTTTAAATAAAACAGAAACAAATCAACGATTAGAAATAACTCAAACGTATGTAGAATCTCACAACATACCTAATAATAACAGTTATGGATGATTTTGTTTTCATTGCGGACCGCAACATTTAAATAACTGACACAATAAATTAGTGTTTTGTCAATTTAAGGGTTTCACGTGTGATAAATTATTATCATTTATTATTATTGTTATTATTGTTATTATTATTATTATTATTATTATTATTTAGATTGGCAATTTAAAGAGGATGCCAGAGGACAGGATACCTAACATAATATTAATTTTTGAAGTGGAGGGCACAGAAGAAAAGTGAGACCAAAAGAACAGTGGATTCAAGGAATGGAGAGGAGTATGGTTTCGAAAGATTAACAGGGAGTGATGTAGATTACACTGGTCGACAAGGTTTTCTTCACAAGAAATATGATTAGTGAATCTAGTGCACTTTTTCATACTGAATTCAAATATGTGGTCAGAATTTTTCCAATCAGGCACAGTTTTTTTGTGACAGTTAGTTTTTTAAAATTGATTTTAGCATACTCTTCTTCCGGACTTCTTTCCGTAAGTCTTGGGGCTGTCTCTGATCAGCATGGTGAGCGTTTGCATCAGCAAATTTCCAAATGGAAAATAGGTACCAAGGCAAGTGGAGTTCTAATATGCTGGTTGACTACTGTTGGACCAAGAAGAGAGATGCTCCAGATGCAAAATATGCCCGAAAATCACTATCTACCACTTTCTAGGTAAGTCAGAATGAGTTAGAGTTAGATGGATTTCATTAAAATTATAAAAATGTAAATGAATATCACAGAAAACTCTTGCCTGATAGGGAAAAACTGAAATGATATTTAAATTCAGGATGAAAAATACTTCTAAAATCTCATATTTTTATTCTTGTGAAAGAAAAAAAAAATCACTTTGTCGACCAGTGTAATAGGGATTTATGGAGGAGTAAATTTTGCAATAGATTGTAGGAAAATTACTGTATTGTAGAGAAATTCCGAATAAAGACTATTATTATTATTATTATTATTATTATTATTATTATTATTATTATTATTACTATTATTAATATGGAAGACAATAGACTTACAAAAAGGAGCTAAAGAAGATAGACCAATGGACAGGAGAAGAACAAGAGGAAGACCAGTCAAGAGATGGATAGACAGTGGATGCACATCCAATACATCTTTCTCCGAGGTGCGATTTGGGAAATAAACAAGATAAAAATTCTACAACTAAAGAAGACGAAGAAGAACTATTATTAGTGTTCCGTTGTTAGGATGAGAATAGGCAGACATATTGAAAAGCATTTAATGCTTGGTTTGTTGTACATGAATACTTTTAATTTCTCTTACATTAACGTCTAGTTACACGTGTGATAGAGGCCTACTGGACTGAAAAGTGAACAAAACCTAACGACCGAGTATAGATACATAGCAATGGTGCTAGACTGCCACAAGCGCCCAAATTCTCTCTCCCCCCTCTTCTTATCCTCCACCAAATCCGAAGGCAAATTGGATTTGTCTGAGAAGCGTGGCTACAGAGAGAGAAAATCCTACAACAATGTAATCCCTTTACACAAAGATCCTGCTGCTCGATCTCTGAGTTTCGCAATGCACCTTGGGAATAACTTAGAGAGACTCTGATGGTATCGTGCTTTCTCTTTCTCTTACACTTCTTGTATCATCAAGAAGAGTGTAATAAACCCCCCCCCCAACACAAAACAACTTACCGATTACACTCTGGTTTGGTACAATCTTGCTCGATTTAGGTGAGCTCATTTTCACATTCATACCAATATACAAAAATAAAAAATAAAACAAATAAAGCTTCTCTTTACAACATGTGGTTCGACTTTTGTAATTCCTACAAAACTCCTGTCAAATTTTACTCTTAGGGTTTTATTTTTAAAATTATTTCCCATCATTTACAATGATTTTTCATTTTTTCTAACGATTATTTTAATATATTTTTCTACGATATTTAACCACATATGTAGCATGGAGACGTGGCAGCCAACGAATATTCTAAGCAAAAACAAAGTCGTGTTTTAGTGCAGCCAACATAGAGCATGTACAAATTTAACTGTACACACATATACTCAGAATTTCAGAACGTACTATTTATTTTTGGGCGTTGCAATCTTTCACAGGTTAGGTGCTTAAATTGCGTTAGATTAGCTTTTAGGTTAGTCTTTCACAACTTAGAGTACTTATATACGTTATGTTAGCTTTTAGGTTAGTTAAATGTCGTGTATATGTTGGCTGCATCCCGTGATTCTATAGTGTAAACCGTTTCACGTTTATTGGCGCATGCGTAAGGTATATGATAGGAACTTCGAAGATTTTTTCGCGTCACATATTGTAAAGAATCCAAAAATCTTAAATTAGTTTTTTTTCGCCTTTCAGGAACAGGACTAATGATTGTTTCGGTCTCATTCGATACCTCTCCTCTGTCTATCTGTGTAGCCCAGTATTGAACCATAACCTCTCCTTCGATAGCAGTTAATAGACAAAATTCATTTAGTTACCTTATTTGTCCATAGATGGCATGACTCATGAGAAGCATGCGGTCAACACACCGACTAATTGAGACGTCTAACAAGCAACTAAAGTATCGCCAGGACATTTGAGATCGGCAAATTTTGCTTAGAGGCCTTTTTATTCGGCTTAAGGATCTTTTACGAGCCTGAAAATCTTCAGATTCGGGACCCATGGGTTAAAGTCCCTCCAGGAGGACTTGCTTCTTGGGTTTTTCATCCTAAATAATAGCCAGAAGATTTTCGGGGAACCTTTGGTCAGAAGGTTTCCTGACATTTTTCTTGAGGAAAAAACCCGAAAATCGTCATGCAGTAAACTTGTCCCAACCGTGGAGCGAACTCAGGCCCGCTGTATGACAAGGCAGCATGCTGCCTCTACACCACAGCTGTGATTTTGTCATAGCATAAGTCAGTAAACAGAAAATGCAAAATATATTATTTTCCGTAACTTACAGTTCATATATATATAAAAAAAAGAAACGCCGAAAATCCCTAGCTAGCAAATTATCTCAAGCAGTAGTGTTTGAGATTATATTCTGAAGGTCCCGTATTCAAACCTCAGTATCAAAGAAACTGATTTTTTTCCTTGCAACCATGAAGCACCCTGTATATCATATAATGCAATTAACCCTTAACATTTTATTTATTTAGACGTGGCAGCAAATCTGTCTGTGTGTGTGTGTGTGTATATATATATATATATATATATATATATATATATATATATATATATGTCCACCGCTGTGGTCTCGAGGTAGCGTGCTGCCTTGTCACGCAGCGGGCCTGGGTTCGATCCCCGGTCGGGTCAGGCTCCTGGGTGAGGTTTTCTTCGGGGTTTTTCCTCACCTGTAAGACAAATGTCCGGAAGCTTAGGGCCCAACGGTCCCCGAAAATCATCCGGCCATCATCATCACCCTTATCATTATCATCATCATCCTTCACATGTGTGGAAAGCAACGGGAAGCTAAAACTCCTGGCGCGACAGGCCTAGAAGGCTCTTAGCCTACAGACCGGCTGCTGGCCTCATATCCATATGTGCAATCACAGAGGTAGATGATCATCCAGCCAGTGTAGGGATGACATGTGGTCAGCATGTAGAGTCCCCAGCCGTTATAGCTTGTTTTCTCAACCTGGAGCTACTACTTATTGTAGCTACCCAAATGTCTCACGATGCTGGGTGGACACCGGTCCCATGCTGGCCGAAATGCCATGAGAAAACTTCTTGCTATCACACCTATAATTCCCTAGTAAAGCTGCATAGCTAGCATAGCATGAAACTGCTATATGATTGCAGTGAAAGACCTGTCCTCTGGCAGAATAACTATGGAAACACAATTCCAACGTTCCTGGAAAGAGAAAAGTTCACTATTTATGCATTTATATGAGCACCGTGCGTTGCACGACAAATATTAAAACGGTGGCCCATTTCTTGTCACACAGGAATCAGCAGGTCCCTAGTTACCGAATTCACCGCTTCAATAATTCGATGTCGCAGATCTTTAAGAGTGTCAGGCATATGGGGGGATAAAAACACGGTCTTTTATGTACCCCACAGATAAAAATCACACGGGGTTAGGTCGGGTGACCTGGGAGTTGATCTTCTGCTCCTTCTCTTCCAATCCAACAGCGCTAATGCGACCGTGATCGCAACTTCAAGCAACAGCGCCATTGCGGCCGTGATTGGAACTGCAAACTTTTCTCTTTCTACGAACTGGAATTGTGTTTCTATTTTTTGTAGGTTGGTAGAAACAAATGGAGCCTTCATTCTTTCTGAAGAGCCCTGTATATTAAAATGGATGTCCTTTTACGGTATCTGTTTGTCTGTTATGGGCTGTCATACCGTTTATCCGATTGTGATGGGGCTTTTTGCAAAATATTCAGGAGTTTCCCGGGATGGTTTTAGGCTATAAGAGAGTTGTAATATCAACCCCTTCACCCTTAAAAATCACTCTTTGTAGAGAAAAACGTATTTTCGGAACTTTTTGGACGCTTAAATGGCTTACGCTGCCTAAGCCATAACATATACACCAAATTAATGTACACAGAATTGAATATTAAAAAAAATATCTTGAAGGAAAGTCCGCGACAGCATATGTCTATCTTTTACGGATAGCTCACAATAACCATTTTTCTTTCAGATCATTTAAATCAAGGAGATGTGGATAAGTAGATTCCCGGCAACGCCGGGTAATCAGCACGGGGTATCTATAATAATTACGATATAAATTTATAATTATTTTTTTACTTATTCAACTAAACATAGAAACACGTTTAATTTATTTAGGCGTAGCAGCGCACGCCGGGTATTAGCTAGTTAATCAATAAATAACCAATGTTTTTAAATTTTGGATATTTCAGTTTTGTATCAGTAATATGTTGCAATTGGCACAAAGAGTAGGGTGCGTGTAGCCAAACGGATCTCAGATATTTTTGAAATCCAGAATGGGTTGAAGCAAGGAGATGCACTATCTCCTTTGCTATTTAATTTTGTACTAGAGCATGCCATCACATCTTTAGAGGATGAAGAAGGCCTACAACTCAATGGTATTAATAAGCTGTTAGCGTATGCTGATAATTTAGTACTGTTGGGCGATAGCGAGGAGATATTGAAGGAAAACACGCACACACTACAGTAACATTAAGAAATTGGGACTGGAAGTAAATATATCAATAAAACTAGATATGTGGTCACATGTAGAAATATATTATACAATGGATATGGACAGCTAATGACAAATGAGGGAAATTTTGAGGAAGTCGCAGAATTCAAGTACCTAGGAACAATAATCACAAATAGGAATGAGATACAAAAAGAAAATAAAACATAGGCTCAATTCTGGAAATGCGTGCTATTATGAATTACAGAGACTCTTGACGTCCCAACTCCTTTCAAAAAACGATAAATTGAAAATATATAAAACTATTATTCTACCAGTTTATTATATGGTTGCGAAACATGGGCTCTTACTTTAAGGGAAGAAAGGAGGTTACAAGTATTTGAGAATAAAGTACTTAGGAAAATTTTTGGACCAACGAGAGATGAACAGACAGGTGAATGGAGAAGACTACATAACTGTGAACTACATTTATAGGAAGCCAGATATAAGAACAATAAAAATCTCGTAGACTGCAATGGGCAGGACATGTGGCACGAATGGGGAATGAGCTACATGCGTGGAAGATTCTTCTAGGAAAACCAGAGGGAAAACTTCCAGTCGGTAGACCAAGAATGAGGTGGGAGAATAACATTAACTATGATTTGAGGGAAGTGGGTTCTACAGGGAATGATTGGAAAACGTTAGCTCATGATAGGGATGTATGGAGAACTTATGTCCGCGCGGCCATGAACCTATGGGTTCGATAGTGTCAGTGAGTTAGTTAGTCAGTTAGTTAATATGTTTCAATATTAATTCAGTTTTTTTGTTTTTTTGTTTGAGAATATATGTTTTCACAGGCACCATTTTTTTCTCTTTAAGATCATCGAGTTTATGAGATTTGAAAAAAAACTCTCAACTCGAGACGATAAAGGCACACTCGAGAACCAACAAAGGATTTTTTTTTTAGTTTAAAAGAGGCAATTCTTTCAAAATTGAATTGCACGCCTCGACGATAGTGTTGGAGGGTACAGTGAACCATTCACGGAGTTATAAAAGGGTTGATTTGTTTCATGAAATCTCGTGCAGAGGGTGCTGAATGACAATGAAACACGTAAGAGATGAAACGAAAATTGCTGCGAAAAAATTCATATGACTCCATAATGGGATAATACTAGTAAAAGTGCTTGGTCAAATGATTGTAGAGGACTTTGGACATTTGTGCCATCTACGGAGAGAGGATTTTTACTGTAGGACATATGAATTTCAATTATTATTGATTTTATTGCAATTTTTCTCAGTATTACGATTTCGTGTCAGGCATTTGTTGTTTATACATTTAATTCTAACGTGGCGCAAGAGGTTAGACGCTCGCCTCTCACCACTGCACTGGATCTCGAGATCGAGCCTCGGTCACTCCATGTGCTTTTCGTGGACGAAACGGAGCTTGGGCAGGTTTTTTCGGGATTTCTTCCGAATTCCTTTGCCACAATTTCATCATCATCATCAACAACAAGGATTAAGCCCAATGGCCTGTTCCGATCTCATTATAGGTCGAATTGTTCCTTCCATCTCTTCAATGGTCTTCCCAACAATCTTCCCCCTTTGGTTTATAATTATAAATTTCTTCTTGCGCTGTTCATTCGTTCGTAATACGTGCTGAAGGTAAGCATTTTGATAGTATTTTATTCTTTCACAGGGATTAAATATATCAAGTTCTGTTCTTATATCTTCCGTTTTTCTTTTTATCGGTCCTTTGGTATCCTGCTATTGCTCTCAACATCTTCTTTTCTGCAGCCTCTATTTGTTTACTATCTGCCTTTGTTAATGTCCAGGTTTCACATCCATAGGTAAGAGATGGAACTGCCAATACTATGTAAATGTGTAAAATTTTAAAATAATTTATTTTCTAGTTTTATTCAATAAAGTACGTTTAACTGTGCCACATAGATAATTGAATCGTTGTATTTTAGTGTGTTTATCTAAATTTCTGCCATTACCTAAATGACATCCCAAATAATTAAAATTCTGAACTTGGTCTATAATTATATTGTTTATCACTATTTTTGTTCTTATTGCATATTTTACTTTCAGAGCTAATATTTTTGTTTTAGATGTAGATATCCTTAGATTGTATTTTAGAGAGAGATTATTTAAAGTGTAAAGGAATTATTGTAAAGCATTTTCTGATGCCACATTTTCGTACCACCATTTCTCCACACTCATCTCATCCATTTCGTTTCATTTCATTCATCTGCCCCTGTGATGGCACATCAGTCGTGGTCGGCCGGCACTTTATCATTCACAGACCTCTATAGGCCTATGTACAGGGGCTCATCTCAACTCATCTCATATCTCGACCCGACCCTGAGTTCAGAATATTTATTTATATGCCGAATTTACAAAATAAAACAATTTAGGCGTACCTAACAAGGGAACTGTCAGCCATTGCATGCAGAAACCTAGCCTGAGATTTCTCCCAGAGAAGCGTTGTGGACACCTCATAAGAATGATAGAAGAGAGAAAACCACATAGATCCTTACTTGTAAAGCTAATGAAAGAAGTGGAAGAGGTAGACCTAGAGAACGTTGGACAGATGAAGTGAGGAGAAATATAGAAGCTAGTGATTTGAGGAATAAGATGCTATAGACAGGAACCTCTGGCGACAAATGACTTTGAGGTGAATGAGAACCACTGTATTGTGGAATATTCCTAATAAAAAGCGTTGTGTGTGTGCCAAGGCCGTGTCCAGAAAATCATTTGCCGTTTTTAACTGCAAAAATCGAAGCCAGAATCCAGCAATGGCAACCCACTGTACGGAGCAGATGGACTCTTCTAGGTTAACAGCAGGACGCGGCGCAGACCGTAGGTAATGAGGGTAATCCAATCTAGATGTATTACTTTCCTATAGTTTAAATGAGAGATTTGGCGCTGTATTTTAGTGCCTTGCAGTTAAAAAGACAGCTTTTTTTGGGCATAACCTTGGTACATGACATTACTTCTATGGGAGCAATTTCAAGGTGGGTTTCGGCATGCTATGGTTGTCAGTAACAATTCGGCTAAAATTTCAATCTGGGATGCAGAATCGTTCAATTAAAACCACAGATACAATGAAAATAAAACAAAAACAACATACCCATATAGATTCCAACATGTGTTTCACCTTTGGCGCCTTTGAACAGGACATCTTTTTTATTTCGTATATCATGAATTTTCGTAAAGTGTCGCCTGATTCCATTAATTATACGTCGAATTTGTCTTAAGCGGTGATCTAGTTCCATGCCTCTGGTCCCGAGGGTCACGGGTTTAAACCCGACCGTATCAATGGATTTTTATAGGGTAAAAAAATCCAAGGAAGAAGTCCTCCGGGAGGGACTTTAAGCCGTGAGTCCCGAGTCTGAAGGCTTTCAGGCTCGTAAAAGATCCTTAAGCCTGAATAAAAAAGACCTCTAAGCAAAATTTTCCGACCTCTCAACGTTATAGTATTACCATAATTGTCTCATTGAGTCGGTGTGTTGACTGAATGGCATTCACGACATCTATCAGCAAATGAGGTAACAAAAAAATTAACGTCTCGTAGACTGCGGTGGACAGGACATGTGGCACAAATGGGGAATAAAAGACGTGCATGGAAGCTTCTTGTAGGAAAACCAGAGGTAAAACTCCCAGTTGGTAGAACAAGAATGAGGTGGGAAAATAACATTAATCAAGATTTGAGGGAAATAGATTATACAGAGAATGACTGGAAAACATTAGCTCAGGATAGGGATGAATGGAGAGCTTATATCCTCACTGACATGAACATATGGGATCCATAACGCCAGTGAGTTAGTAACTCCTTTAAAGGAGAGGCTATGGCTTAATAATGGGCTACGCTATTATATATATAGATTCAGTATTCAGACGTACTCCCTATATTTATGACATAATAGTTGAGCATCTTCGACTCAGCCTCTAACGCTTGTTCTGGGGTAAAGACGGCCGTCATGCAGGGTTGAAAACCCGGCTTACATCAAGTGCCGATTGTCCAGAAAAAAGTGGGAGCCTTAACTTCCTACTACTCCAAGGGCCTCCTGAGGCCTGTAGTTGGTTCACTTATCTTTAGGTGAGCATCTTTATGGATTTAGAAGAAATAGGCCTACAATTGATCAGATTTTTAGTATAAAACATATTTAGAAAAAAAATGGGAATATAATGGTATGTTCAAGAACTGTATGTCTTCTGCTTTTTCTTCTTACAAGGATTAAAGCTTTTTGATTCGTTTCGGCTCCAAGTATCATAGCTGCTGTATCCATCTCTTTCGTGGACGTACCCGATCTTTTTTTCCCTCCTCTTGGCTGATAATTCAGACTTTTCCTAGACAATCTGTTGGTATCCATTTTACAGACATGTTCACGCCATTTTCTCCTGTATTCTTCTATTTTATCTGCTAAACTAAATATGTGTAGTTCTTTACGGATATCACCACTTTGTTTTTATCCATTAAAGTATATCCTGCCACAAATCGTAAATATTTCATTTCTGCTGCTTCTATTCTTTTAATTGACTGTTTATTCAGACTCCATATTTTTAAATCAACTGTATGCAGACGAATCAATCAGAAGGGAGATTTTGTATAGTATCGTGTTGAACTTAGGAATTCATAAAAATGTAGACTTATTCGAATGTGTCTAATTGATATATAAATAAATAGATTTCACTTGATTACTTAGGTTTTCAAGCTGCATGTTTTTGGACGCGTTGATAGAGCTAACGTATTCATGAAACTAACAGCTTAGAGCAGAACCACATCCTAGGGGGAATCAACTAGCGTACAATCCTGTCTTATTGTCACGTGACCAAGCTGTCGTCCCCAGGGTTCGATTTAGACCCTTTGTCTTTCCTAGACCAGTAGATATTCCACTTAATCGCTAGTATTCTCAAATTCTCATTGTGGCCATGCTCACTAGAGAATATCGCAGTATAAGCAGCTATTCTTTTGTCATTATCTCAGAGGCAAAGCAATTGTATTCCTAACTAAGACTTTATATACAGTACTTAACTTGGTTCTATCAACAGACTTAAATATCATAATCCTGAATACAGCAAAAATTGTACTCAAATACAAAACTATTTATTACAAATTTCCATATTTACATAATACAAATAATAAAGTGTGTGTGTGTGTGTGTAGTCTGATGCCACTCACTGCACTTTACGTGCTTCGGGTTCCTTCTGGCCGGATAGATGGCGTTAATGTGGTCTAATTCCATTTTACGTACATCCAATGTATCTGAAATCCCAGTCAACCCTTGACACTTTTCATGGAACCACTATCACATTGTATCCATGGTTCACCTTTAGTGTCGACGAATATCTAGGCCTATTCAAGCATTTTCTTCAAACACAGACAAGTATTCGCTCTAACAATTTCTAGCATGAATGAAAACACTTCTACAAGTTAACAAAATATACCCAAGGAACGCTGTTATCACAAATATGAAAACACAGCAAAAAAGAATACTTTCTGCCATCTATGAGACAGAAAAAGAATTTCTTTCTTGCTAGTACAAATTCGTTATATATATATATATATATATAATGTATATATATATAGTCCACCGCTGTGGTCTCGAGGGTAACGTGCTGCCTTGTCACGCAGCGGGCCCGGGTTCGATCCCCGGTCGGGGCAGTTTTTCTGGGTGAGGTTTTTATCGGGGTTTTTCCTCACCTGTAAGACAAATGTCAGGAAAATTTTAGGGCCAAAACGGTCCCCGAAATCATATGGCCATCATCGTCATTATCATTATCATCATCATCCTTCACCGGTGTGGAAAGCAACGGGAAGCTACCACACCTACAATTCCCTAGTAAAGCTGCAAGCATAGCATGCAAATGTTATGATTGCAGTGAAGGACCTGCCTTCGGGCAGAATACTATGGATGGATGGATATATATATATATATATATATATATATATATATATATATATATATATATATATAAATTAATCATGTCACGAAATTAGCCGAGTTTGTCCTACATATTTTCTGGTTCTATTAATAAGCAATTTTTTTAATTTATTTTTTGCGCGATAGTGCGTTTTGTCATACTTACAGCAATGGCGACGATGATCGAAAGTTTAACTTCCTACGTTTTGGGGTTGCCAATCTAAATAACTATCCTGTAATAAAATAACTATACTGTAATATTACATATTAGAAACCACGCGTGGGAAGTAAAACCACTGATGTCTATGTAATTATACTACGTACAATGTATATACAAAAAATATCCAAAAGTAGTGTTAATATGCATATACGAAACAATCACTGCATTTTAAATGAACTGAACTTTATTTGAAACAATATAAAACAATAAATACGTACTTGCCGCCATTTTATCACTGAATTGATGTCACGGCCTCCTGTAGTTTCAACTAATAAACATTGCCCACACTGTTAAGGTTAGTCAGTTGTTATAAAGAACGCAAATATTTCCAACAAAGATGTTATTATTTTACTATTATTTATTAATTTGAAAACACCATCGCGCAAAAAACGTACAACTCACGTTTGTAAAGTTTTTTACAGAATCACAGAAATTAAAAACCACGCTATCACTCGGTTTATACATTTTACTCGCTTCTGTAAAAACCACTTCCCAACCTCGCATCATAATATACTATTTGACTTACATAGATTGTTAAATTCATTAGTTTCTCTGTATTCAGATAAAAAGACAGTCGGAATTTGTAAATTAAGTTCTTTGATTTTCAAGAGCAGTACATTAAAGCTGAACTAATCTAAAAGGCAATGATCTGTAAGATGACGATGCGATTAGAATTCAAGAGATAGACAAAAGGTTTAAATTTAAGTAGTGTTCTCTTGCTCGACAATGACATATCGTGGCATGGTCCTGAATTACAAAGACGGTAAAAATTGAATAAGCGAAGAAAAGACTTGCGACTTGTGTTTGTTATTCTGGGAACGTCTTAGTTCAGTGTATGATGTAATGTGTGTTTCTTGCCACTTGAGCTACAGCAAGAAGGGGAAGCCACTCACAACACAACTAAGTGACTAATGAACCAGGAAAGGGAGGTTCTCCGACTCTCCCGTAAATCTTCCTCTTTCTTCCCTCGGGATGAACATTCTGCCAATGCTTCCGTTTGGCACTTATTCCCCTACTATAACTCTTCACTAGATTGCCAGCATTCATTAAGATCCAGTTGCCTTGTTAGTAGCCTATCCAGCTATCCTCTCATTCTTTACAAATATCACATTACTATTTTTTTAGTCATTCCTACTCGCTTTAATTACAATGACTATTTAACTCATGCCCCAAAAGGGATTCAATGACCAATCACATTTCAATGATTGTTTTAATTACAACGAATCACAGTCGTGTTTCACCTCGAATTTATCAAATAATTTTATCATATTAAAGAAAGCCCCCCCTTTTTAACATTCTGAATAGGTCATAGCATTATTTTGCAGAGACTGATCCCCCAAAAAATGCGGCTACCAGATTGCATATATAGCGCACGAATGTCAGCTGATAGTGCTTGCTGGAGATAACGTAAAAACATTTGTAGCAATTTATTATACCACAAAAAAAAACACTGTTTCCACTTTCTTTAACGAATTATTTCCCAGGAAATAACGTTGGAGAAAAATATAATTGACATATTTACATCATAGGACATAAGAAATTAATTAATACTTATAATGTTGGTTATACATTTCTCACTAGGGTGCATTCTTACAATATTGCGATCCTTTGGCAATAAATAATATGATCTGGTTGCAGTGATGAACAAGCGTAGCAATCGTTTCTCATTTGTTTTCAAACATCGCTTCACATTTGTTTTCAAACATCGCCGTTTACAATAAATAAATAAATATTTTAAAATAACTGTATTTAAATAATTATTTGTGAGTAAACAGCTTACGTAATTTTATTCGTTAAATAGTCCTAACAAATGCCACTCTTGAATTCCAAATTCTCTAGAGAAATTGGAAATCACTAGTGGCGTTACTTATGACTATTTAACTCATGCCTCAAATGGGAATCAATGACCAATCACATTTCAATAAATTTTGTTATTACAACCAATGACAGTAAAGTTTCATCTTGCTGTTTATCGAATTCACTTTGAGCTCCTGCATTTGTTATAAAGAAAGCTCCTTCCTTTTAATACTTTGTACAGTTTAGAGCATTATTTTGCGGTGACTGATTCTCCAACAAATACATTGAATATGCCTATAGCAAATAATGAACAGATTCCTTCGAACTATACATTTGAAACTGTGTGTTTAATAATATTTTTTTAAATAAAAAAAATTAATAACCTATAATGTGGCTATAATATAGGCCTAGAGTTTGATATGTTTAATTTTTTCTCCATTCTTACATTAACACGATTTCGGTTCTCTATGACTGCGATCCTATTTCGCAATAAATAATATGAACAAGTTGCAGTGAAAGAAACATAATCACACATTTCTGATTTCTTTTGAAACATCGCCGTCTACATTAAATATATAAATACTCTAACTACCGGTAACTACATTTAAATAATTATTTTTGAATAAACACCTTAATTTTATTCGTTAAATAGTTCTAACAAATGACACTCTTGATTTCCAAATCCTCTAGATAAATTATAAATCACTCGTGACGTTACTTATGATAATATCTAGACTTTTCTGTGTGTTGTGTTTATTGTATCTGTGGTCTGTGAAGTTCGGAGTTCACTCCCGCCCTACACACATCCGGCGTCACTATTGGATATTTCTTTTCAATACCATGTCCTGTGTAGAAACTCATTAAGCTTGTAAGAGTAAAGTTATCCTACAATAGACCTCAAGGGGCCCTTGTCAACTTTTCTAGACAATTGGCACTGTGTGATGGCCGCCTTTACCTCCAGCAAAAAGTAGGGTAGTCATTTATGGTCACACACAGAAACACATAGGCCTAATATGAATGAATAGTTAATGACAAATGAGGACAATTTTGAAGAATTGGCTGAATTCAAATACTTAGGAACAATAATTACAAACGACAATCAGGTGTATAAATAAATTAAACATATCCTAGGTTCAATTCTCGTAACGCATTACAGGGACTTATGTCGTACCAAAAAACATTAAACTGAAAAAGCATACTGTTATTCTCTCTGCTATATTATATGGATGCGATGGATGGACTCTTAATTTAAGGGAGGAAAAAAATATTACGAATATTTGACAATAAATTGCATAGGAAAATTTTTGGACCAAATAGGGATAATAGGCAGGTGAATGGAGATGAATGCATACCAATGAGTTTCACGGTCTTTATGGGAAACCAGATATAATAAGAACAGGTAGGCCTAAGTCTCGTAGATTATGATGGACAGGACATATTGCACACATGACGAATGAAAGATGCACATGGAAAGTCAAACTCCTTGTAGGTAAATCAGAGGAAAAGCGTCCAGTAAGCAGGGGAGAAAAAATATTAACCATGATTTGGGGGAAATATATTATACAGGGATTATTGGCAAACATTAGCCCAGGGTAGGGATATGAGAAGAGCTTATGTCCGCGCGGCCATTAACCTACGGGTTCAATGATGACAGCGATTTAGTTATTTAGTCATTTCGATTAGAGTTTGAGTCGACCCCGGGGCCATGAACCCGCCAGAACGTTAGGTTCGCATTAATAATCCTGACCGCATCGCGATTCGAACATTCTACTTTCCGACTTGAAGCGTAATGTCTTAACTTACTATACTGTCGCGTGCCTCCATATGCATACGTGTTATACTGTACAATTATCAATTCATGAGAGGCAGGGGTCATCGGTCGAACTGCCATCTAGTGGCTACTATAACAAGCAAACATTTTTAAAGAGAAATATTTGCTGTAACGCTAGTTTGCTTAGTTGTTATAATTAAATGTTGACATTTACCAATGAAAGCCAATTATGACTTGAAAATACGTCATATATATATAATCTAAAGAAAATATAAGAATGAAATGAAAAGAAACAATATCAAATAAAGAATAGAATTATGGAAAAAAACCTGACCAGAAAGAAATTAAAATAGAAATAAAATGCGAAATGCAACTGGATACGACATATATTAAGAAAATACCACGATTCGATTGAAAGAATTACATTGGATTGGAACCACCAAGGACACAGGCGAAGAGGCAGACCGAAACATACATGAAAGAGAACCATCCTCGAAGAAATTGCAAAGGAGGGTAAAATCTGGAGGGAAGTGAAGAAGTTGGCTCAGAATAAGATCTCCGGAGATAGAGGAGACGATTATATATATATATATATATATATATATATATACACATGGTGTACAGGACCTCACCGACAAAATGATAGGGATGATAGGCCATGCAGAGAGGATAATTTTTTTGTGAAGGAACATGTAGTCGCAAACACGTCGTTTATGAGTTAAGCGCAGATGGGTTTCACCCGTAAGGGTCGGAATTGAAAAACAACTGTACACGTATCATTGTATTGAAAAATTACATTTTTTTATAACAAGTGTTCAAACAATACGTGTTTTGACGTCAAAAAGAATCCTGCCATGATCGGCCGTGCTGGCCGATAGTTGCTGCGACGATATCAAACATGCAATGAGACACAGGGTCGACTGTTTGGCACATATTGTAAAAACATGTCTTTTTTCAATAAAATGATAGGTGTACAATTGTTTGTTTTCAATTCCGACCCTTACGGGTGAACACCTTCATCTGCGCATAACTCATAAACGACGTGTTTGCGACTATATGTTTCTTCACAAAAATGATCCTCTCTGCATTGCCTATCTTCCCTATCATTTTGTCGGTGAGGTACTGTTACATCCTTCATATATATGCTGAAGGCCTAAATACACATATTTCTGTTATAATGTAGGCCATGCTCTAACGTTCTTCTCTCACCCCCCAATAAATATACGCTAATACTTACTACTACCACGCACCAATTGTTCCACTTTCCAATGTTCCACGTCCACATTACTCTTTAAAATTAAACCATTCTATGCTATATTAACATGCACTTACCTGTAAAAAAATCGGCTAGTTTATTTAATAACTTCGAAATATCTCCGTCTCTTTCTATCTAACGAGAGTTGAAAGGCGGTCGGTATTTGTTATGTTACACTCAGGAGAGTGGTTGAAACCCAAGATTTTTTACAGTTCCAGGAAATAATACCGTTAAAGCATGGCACGAACAATATCGTCCTTTTCTGTGTCTGCTAAGGAGTATCGATGTTTTTTTAAATATTTTCATAAGAACCAACCTCAATATCAATACTTTTAAAATTTCATTTTAAAACACCGTTGAGGTTATATATTAATATATTAAAATCCAAAATTGGTACCTGGTAAATCAGTCGTCCTCAACTAAATCAATTATGAAGGCCTTTGAAAGACAATGCTTCATCTTCTGTATTCTTAGCTTCTTTTAAAAACCCATGTCTTCAATGATGTTAATCTTGTTGTTCTACTCTCTGTGTAGTAGTGACATAGTGTGATCGATTTTGTCGAACTGATGATCCGTTTCTAGTATGTGTTTTTCTTCGTTATTAATGCAATTTTTTTAAATGATGTTTAATACTAAATTTTACCACTTCCCACTGAATGACACATTAAATCTGAAGATAAAAATATATACCTAAATCGGGATTTGAATCTGATATCTAGGGTTCAAATCCTGATTTAGGCATATATTTTTCTCTTCAAATTTAATTTGTCATTGAGTGGGAAGTGGTAAAATTTAGTATTAAACATAAAAATATTAGCTTTACTTGCTATAAATATAATGTGGTGATTTCAAATTAAAAGTCTTCTTGTTTAACAGACCGCTAAATGGCGTTAGTGGAACGCTGGCGCTCGGGAATCGTATTAGCATAAGAGAAAAATCTTACGTTTAAATCGAGATGCCCAATAACTTAAATCGTTAAAGCACTGGTGTATACATAACCAGAGATAATGGGTTCAAATCCCGATTTAGGCATATATTTTTCTCTTCAAATTAAATTTTTAAAATGTTCGGAGTATTTTGTGTTGACATTTTCTTATTGCTTTACCTGTGTAGAACTTGTCCAGGTTATTCTATCTTACTTTATAAACACCTTTATTTTCGTATTTATTTGTTACTTCATTTTGTTGGATACGATGTTGTCGAGTTTGTTTATTAGTTTTAAAGGCGATTTTAATGCGTTTGTCTTGTTTTCTGATTGAATTGGCTAATTTGGTAGTTTCATTTCCTGTATAGGTTAGTGTAATACAATATAAATACAAATAATTGGATTACACTAACTATTGTTACGA
This sequence comes from Diploptera punctata, assembly GCA_030220185.1. Lineage (NCBI taxonomy): Eukaryota > Metazoa > Arthropoda > Insecta > Blattodea > Blaberidae > Diploptera > Diploptera punctata. The sequence continues at coordinate 70,799 of JASPKZ010000857.1, read as the reverse complement.
ATTATACTTGAGTTGTCAGCAGATAACTGGCAATTGTTTAAGATTTGCTAAGAGTCAAGTGTCGGGCTGGTAGCGCTGCTTCAATGTCATGTGCATTTTGCATTAGCGCGATTAGAAGCACCTGGCAGACAGATAATGGATGCACCAGTTCTCTTTGAAGGATAAGACGCGAGCTGCAATACCACAATTCATCCGAGTGTGATTAACCTCTGTTTACATCGACTTGCCAACTTGACAGACTTGAGCTTTGGCTTTCCTACCACAATCAACAATACAATGTGTTACGGAAACGGTTCTTCTAATAAAAACTTACAATTTTTAGGCGCCATTTACATAGAGATGCAACTCACCACACGTTTGAAGATCGTGTTGAACATGACATGTTTACAAATCAAATAGCGGTACTTGTCAACCCTTATTAAGTGTTGTTGAAAACAACTTTCTTAAGACACTAATGATGATGATGTTTATGATGATGATGATGTTGATGATGATGTTGATGATGATGAAGATGATGATGATATTGATGATGGTGATATTGATGATGATATTGATGATGATATTGATGATGATGATTTTGATGATGATGATTTTGATGATGATTTTGATGATGATGATTTTGATGATGATGATATTGATGATGATGATATTGATGATGATGATATTGATGATGATGATATTGGTGGTGATGGTGGTGATGATGATGGTGATTATGATGATGGTGATGATGATGGTGATGATGGTGGTGATGATGATGATGATGGTGATGATAATGATGATTATATTGATGATGATGATGGTGGTGATGATGGTGGTGATGGTAGTGGTGATGGTGGTGGTGATGATGATGGTGGTGATGATGATGGTGGTGATGATGATGATGATTATATTGATGATGATGATGGTGGTGATAATGGTGATGATGATGATGATAATTACAATAATAATAATAATAATAATAATAATAATAATAACAATAATGTTTTATTTATTCTGGCAGAGTTAAGGAACTTACAAGCTTATCAATTTACAGGCTTTATGTCGGATAAATATCAACTTGAAATATATTTATTTTTACGTTAAGTAACACAGTAAAACCTGTCTGTGAAAGAACATGACGGTTCCTTAAATATATTTCCGTCTTGGCAGTTTTCCTTCTTATAAAGAATTCCATAATTACAAGCTTGAATTTTCTTACGCAATATAGGTTTTACATGCATGCTTTAAAGACGTAACGTATTGATTGAAATACGGGTAAAATAGCTCAGTTTGCACGGCAATACAAAACATTATTACACAAAAGCGAGAAGGGATTTAACTACAGGAAGACTGAAGACTTTCCCAACTCCCTCGCAGGTAATGTAAGCAGGCAAGGAAAAGCGAGGGATTCCCCGCTGTCACTCATAAGCAAGGGTATTCCCCCTAAATACAATGGCAATACAAGAAGGTAAAACGGCATAATTCAGAAAGCGTCATATGCAGAATTTTCACTTGTGGTACTTAATACTGTAATTAGAACATGCTTAAGAATAATTTTCCGTCTTACTGAAGTAAAAATTAACTATTTGCACTTTAAAAATCATTCCGTTTCCGCGTTATGAAGGTTTCCATCGTATACAAGACGATTTTACATATAAAATCGTACCTTTCTGGAGATTCTTTTCCGTCTCTACAGTTTTTCTTTTTATAAAGGTTCCGGCTAAGACAGGTTTTACTGTATATATTATTCAATGCCATTTCGACATTCTGGTATTCTCTCCTGGCATGACATTATTGTAACCCACTTCTGCGTTGTGGTGCCTATAAAGCTTCATGGGCTAGTGGTCAGGGATTCTGACTACTGTTCATTCCCGATCAAACCATAGGAATTTTTCCTTAAAGGGAATCATTCTTGTGGTTGCCCATGGTCTGGAATTTAGGTTAAGTTTAGGTTAAGAACTCTCCTGGCGCTTCATTATCATTTCGCCCATCATATCATCGGGATAACATAACTCCGCCTTCTAGGAGCTCCAACTTCAGAAGTGAGTTACAATTAAGCCAATGCCAGGAGAGAGAAGACCAAAAATGTAGAAAATGACAACCTGGGGCATTGAATAAAAATAAATATGCTACGGGAATGATTGTTCTAATAATAAGCTACAATTGTTAGACACTAATACGTAGATTTAGACTATAAAAACAATAAAGTAGAGTCTAAAACTGATATTTCTTGCCATGATAAAGTAGACCTTATACTGTGGTCTCGACGTAACGTGCTGCCTTGTCACGCAGAGAGTCCGAGTTCAAGTCTCGGTCGGAATAAGTTTCCTTGGTGACGTTTTTTTCGGGGGTTTTCCTCGCTTGTGAGGCAAATGTCAGGAAACTTTAGGGCCCATACGGTCCCCGAATATCATATGGCCAACATAATCACCACATTCATATTCACCTTAGATTATGTTTAGGATAAAGGAATTCCTAGTGCACCACTATCGTCATTAGCCTATTATCCATCATATCAGCGGGGCAGTGATGAAAGTATTCAATGCAAAGATCTCCCCTAATAATAACTTACGGGATAGAAATCATATGACCACATCTTACAGAAGCTAATCTGAACACACTGGAAAAAGTGAAACCTACATATATAAAACGAGCAATAGGAGTATCAAAAACGACAAGAAGCCGTCTAATGTACCTACTGGCAAGGGAGACTTTCCTTATCCAGGACTTGAAAACAGCATATCTACTACCAACCACAGAACCCTATGAACATGCGCTACAAAGACTACGCAGGAAAAGAGAGGAAGTATGGCCGGAATTCTTCAGCACCGGAGCGATGATAGACATGAACTGGACAAAAGCAAATTTCCAGATAAGACACGTCATCACAAGACTAAGTGTACATGGATTCCATCACCTAAAATGTAGAGATAAAACATCCCATGACCCGAAGATGCCATGCATATGAGAAGTATGTGAAGAGAGAAATGCGAAAAATATCACATCGAAACATATACACATAGAAAAAAATAACAATTTGTGATTACACAAGACAAAGTTAAAGTGTTAGTGATTGTTAGCTGTGTTATCATGTTAGCACATTTGTGCGTAATCCATTTATATAATAGTTTGATTTTAAAATACTATTTTAAAGAGTAATGTGGGCGTGACAACATTGGAAAGTGAAACCATTGGTAATTGTATTAGCATAGGTTTTTTAGGGGGTGAGAGAAGGCCGTTAAAGCATGGCCTACACTATACAAATAAATGAGATGGAAATATATAATGTGTATATGTAAGAGGTGAAGGTCAGGTAACTCTCACTGTCACGTCAGTTATGTCCCTGAGGTCACGCCTTCCATTACCTGAATTACTCTGCACGCATTTTTTTTTCTCCACCGCTGTTTGTAATAAAGTTTATAAAATATTCTTTCTTTATTCAAGGCATTTTAATTATTGTACAATTTATTTACAAGGTACCTGATTCAAATAACGACTCGCGTATTTACCAATTAAGCTAATGGGAAATTTTGTTTTAAAATCTTTATAAAAATGTCTTAATTATATTCCATGTTTTGTTAGTATTTGCTAGTATTAGATCACATCACCACTGTCTTTTGTTTAAGTCTATATTTTAATAATATCTTAAAATTGTAATAAATGTGCAATTTTTGTATAATTTTACTATTCGCTGATTGGGTGGAAGAGAAAGCCATATGCCTTATCTCTGCCAACTACAATAAAGCATTGTTATTATTATTATTAATATTATTATTATTATTATTATTATTAGTGTTAGAAAAAATAGAAGAAAAACGTTTAAAATGGTATGGACACTTCATAAGAATGGAAGAAGAGAGAATACCAAAGAAGATCTTTAGTTGGAGAGCTAATGGAAGAAGTGGAAGGGGCAGATCTAGAGAACGTTTGGATAGATGGAGTTAGGAGAAGTGTGGAAACTAGAGATTTAAGGGAACAAGATGCTCTAGACAGGAACCTCTGGCGCAAATCACTTTGGGTTGAAGGAGAAACACTGTGTTGTGGAATATTCTTAATATATATATATATATATATATATATTATATATATATATATATATATAATTAACAAAAACAAACCCGACTGAGTAAATATTTTATAATATTTCTGTAAGGAAATAAAAACTGATATCACAGTATTTTATAACATTTTGCAAATTAAAACTGTACATTCTTTCTTCAGATATATAGGGTGATTCTGAGCTGCAGTGGAAGCAACTGTCCTGGGAAAAAGAGAACTACGAAATAAAACCCATCAACAGCCGGCCTAGCAAGGTACTCGAGATATATTATTTATACGTAAGAATCATTTTTGTATTTTTTTAACCTGGTTGAGTGGTAGACAAGGCCTTAAGGCCTTAACTCTGCCAGTCAAATAAAGCTGTTATGATTATGCTTATTATTATGATTATTATTATCATTATTATTTAATTTTATTCAAGCTCAAAGTACCAGAAATGAAGAGAGCGAACAATAGAAATTTAATTACACAAATTCATTATTCAATAGTTACCGAAACAAAAACAGTTGAAGTATTCAAACATAGATTATACATTATCATGTACAGTTGCCTTTCTTCACCTGTCCATATGTCAAGACTCTGAAAGGGGACAAGGTGAATGTTTCTTAAACAAACGCCTCCATTGATGGTAAAATGTATGTGAAAACAATGCACGTAACTGTTGGGAAAACTATGTACAGACTCTGTGTTATTAGCAAATTCCGAAGAAATTAAGTTCATAAAAATATTAAATTTTTTTTTTCAGATCTTCACCGATTCTACTTAGAAGAATATACTGTAGTATAAGTGGAAGGTTAACCTTTTACATATTTTTAATTTAACGTTATTCACTGGAGTTGGGATAACAACAGTTCCTATATTTAATAATAATGATGATAATAATAATAATAATAATAATAATGATGATAACAATGATGATAATGATAATAATAATAATTCTAATAATAATCTATTTTCGGTTTTTAGAGCTGCTGCCGTCATCCCGTGCCAAACTTCCGAACCCTACGATCTTGGGCATATTTAACGCTTAAACCTCTTGCTTGCATTGCTATCCTCATGCTTTGCTTCCACGTTAACTTTGGTCTCCCTTTTTTCTTATTTTTGGTCGGTTGCCATCGATACAGTTATTTTGGTCATTGCTTATCTTCCATTCTTAAAATATGTCCTAACCGTTTTAATTCCTTCTCCTCAATTCTTTCAATTATGCTTTTTTTTTCTCTTCATACTAATAAAGGCGACGACGACAACGGCAACAACAATAATAATAATAATGATAATAATGATAATAATAATAAAAATGATAATAATAATAATGATAATAATAATAATAATAATAATAATAATAATAATAATAATAATAGCTTTATTTTACTTAGCAGAGTTAAGGTCTTAAGGTATTGTCTACCACTCAACTAAATTAAAAATACAAAAATTGGTCATCAATATAAATTGCAATAAACAATTATTACATGATATATTTACAATTCAATGATTTTTTACAATACTTTTTATTTACTCTAGATTTAGGAATAAAATATGAAATGTAAACGATAGAAACATGTAAAAAAATTACTATTAATGACATAGAATAAATTTAGTAAAATAAAATAAATAAATAAATATCCTCAACTCGTGTCCAACTCATGGTCGGGTCGAGAGATGAGATGAGACGAAGCCCTATATTTATAGAGGTCTGTGAAATACAAGGGTGCCGGCCGACCACTCCTGACGCTTCGTCACAGGGGCGGATGAACGAAATGAATGAGATGAGTATGGAGAAATGGTGGAATAAAATTTGTGGCAGGGAAAACGGGAGAAACCCCGAGAAAAACCTGCCCAAGCTCCGTTTCGTCCACCACGAGACCCACATGGAGTGACCGAGACTAGATCTCGTGATCCCAGTGGTGAGGAGCGATGTTGCGCAACACCTGATATCTTGAGGGAGGGAATTCGAGGGGTGGGCAGAAGCTACTGTGAAAGAAGTAGAATAAAAGAATGTGCTGTTGAGAGGGATTGTTATCTTGAGACTTGATGTCAATATTTGGTAAGAAGGTAACTTCTTAACTTGCGTTTTTGTGCCTATCAAAATGATCAGTCTAGCTACGCCACTGAAACAAATTAAACATTAAAACGTGAACAATAAACACAACTAGAAGAGTAAAGACAGTGTTTGTAAGTAGATTTAGGACTGTAATATTAAGGCACTCATGGCTCCTATAACGAACTTCAGAGGTTATTTAGAGCTTTGCGATTACCTTGTTAAAGGAATTAAGCCAGTTTACATTATTCAACCCAACTGTCTCTTATGTAAACATTAGTTCAGTTGTTTCTCTTTAAGACATTTACACCAGATCGCAACACCCACTTTACGTGCACAACAAACATATCTCCATTAAAACGTCCGTGATGCAGGAATTGCGTAAACTAAGCCAATTTCTCATCAAGTCGATATTATAGTCGATTTTGCTGGTTTATATATATATATATATATATATATATATATATATATATATATCACTAACTAACTCACTGACACTATCGAATCCGTAGGTTCATAGCCGCGCGGACATAAGCTCTCCATACATCCCTATCCTGAGCTAATGTTTTCCAATCATTCAGTGTATAATCTACTTCCCTCAAATCATAGTTAATGTAATTCTCCCACCTCATTCTTGGTTTTCCCTCTGGTTTTCCTACAAGAAGCTTCCATGCACGTCTTTCATTCCCATTCGTGCCACATGCCCTGCCCATCGAAGTCTACGAGACTTAACTATTCTCATTATATCTCGGGCTTCCTATAAAGACCATGTAGTTCACTGTTACGAAGTCTTCTCCATTCACCTGTCTATTCATCTCTCTTTGGTCCAAACATGTTCCTAAGAACTTTATTCTCAAATACTCGTAATCTCCTTACCTCCTATAAAGTAAGAGTCCATGTTTCGCATCCATATAATATAACTGGTAGAATAATAGTTTTATATATTTTCATTTTTATTTTTTGAAAGGAGTTGGGAAGTCAAGAGTCTCTGTAATGCATAATAGCACGCATTTCCAGAATCAATTTTCAAGAGTGAACGATGTGGTTACAAGTGCTATTAAAAGGCAACTGTGATTCTTTGTTCACTGTACAGTGCCTTATATTACGTCACGTGTAGCAACAAGCAGTGCTTCGTGATGCGTCTGCCTGCAGATACATTTTGAATGACTAATAATAAGTTATAGTATAAAAACGGTGCAGTAATACCCATAAACTACAACAATACCATTGTAGCTAAAGCCCCTATAATGGGGATTTAAGTAACGCAACCATTTAAATATGACGTCATTACACTATGATCTGAGTGACATAGGTTCATGAAACTTTGGAAATATGCAAAGAAAGGTACGCAATTTTTTTTCCTGCAAAAAAAACAAAAATTGTGATTTTATACTCGGATCAACGGATCTGTGCCCCTACAGCACTGACATCGTTCTTAGAAAAGTACACGTCTATACTCACACCATTTCACCGCACTCCCCTCTCATTACGTCAAATAGCAGCCACAGTAAATTACGGATTAGGGATGTTGTCAAACCTTCCCCAGTGTCATAGCTTTTGAATATTGAATAATATAAGGTTGGAGTTGACTTGACAACACTGGAGTGCATGTGCAAATAATGTCCCGCAAGAAGGCTCAAAATTGTGAGTAGTGGGAGGGGAGAAACAGATGGAGAGAGAATAGAGAGGAGGAAGAGAGAGAGAGAGAGAGAGAGAGAGAGACAGAAGAGAGAGAGACAGAGAGAGAGAGAGAGAGATGAATGCAGGGATGGAAATAATTTGCCGAGGCATGAAAGGTAGTAGGCTTAGTTTGCATAACTTACGGGGCACAGATCCGTTTGGACAGACAATAACTAAAAGTTGTCAACTTTCACACAAAGTCCCCCTTAAGGCGTCATTGGAAGATGGTGAATGGAAGCGAGTAGAAAGGAAAATATTCAACAAGCTACAACGGCTGCAAGAAACAAATAATAAATAAAATCCTAAATAAAGAAAAAAGAAAAAATAATATTACCAACATAAACAAACATGAAAAATTTTCCAACGAAAACAACAAGAAATGGATAACTCTCACATACACTGGGAAAGAAACATTAAAATTGGCCAACACACTAAAAAAGCTCGATAAGAATATAAATGTAGCCTACAGAACTGGTAATAAATTAAACAATCTAATAAACAACAATATCGAAGAAATAAATGAATTCAACAATAAAAGCATCTACAAATGAACATGTATAGACTGCAATAAGATCTACATTGGGAAAACTAGCAGGAACTTCAACATTAAATTCAAGAAACATTTCAGAGATTTTATTTATAATGGAGGAAAATTAAGTTACGCAAAACATGTAATTCAGGCTGGACACCATATGCATAACATCGATAACACCCTCACAATACTATATAGAGAAAAACATTCCAACGAGGATTAATATACTGGAGGAAATCGCAATCCTAAGAGAAATCGACAACAACATAATCCTTACTGAAAACACACCCAGTCCACACAATCCTCTGTACAAAATACTCACAACCAAGTTAGTGCTTCAACAAGGGTCGACAAGTACGGACCTAATGCACTCTGCTGATGATGGGACTAGTCCCGAAAGGCCTACAGAGTTATAAAACAACCTAAGTTGAGAAGACGGACATACAAGGTAACTATTTTATAGTTTTTAACCATACATTATATAGGGTTTCCAGTATAAAACCGGACACTCTGCGGCTGGCAGAGTGAAATGCGAACGAGGAGAGAGCGCAGCCTGACGGGTGAAACCCCGTGAGGCGTGTCCGATTTTATATTGGAAGCCCTGTATTACTATTGGTGTTAATTTTATTTGAGTCGGAAAGTCCTTCAATATAAGAGGAGAGGGAATTCCAGAGACACGTAGGGACGGAACAAGATAGGACGAGATGCAGTAAGAGTTTCTATACAGAATATAACAGGGTGGGTACCACTTTTCAAATCATGAAGTGGAATTGTAAAATGTAACAAAGTGTAAACCACAAAAAAAAAAGGAAAACATGGAAATGAGACGAAACAAACACGAAACACAGATCCTGTCATGTCCAGTAATTTTCAGTTTATTAATTTGTTGGTTTCTGTAGCACTGCATATGTATGTCATCTGTTTTTGAAATCAGTGCGCTGGGGAAAGGAAACAACAGCTTCACACGCAATCGCTCAAGGAGAGGTTTACACGTTAATCAATTATAATTTTGTGAAAATCCGAAAACTACATCACACAGGTAAATCATATTTACCGATTTACCAATAATGCATCTATTCAACACGTTTACAGGGGTAGAAATATTATCCTTTTCCAGTAGTAGTTCACGACCAAAATTATAAGTTAATTGGTGTTTCTCGTACAATTTATCATACTTATACTATCCATTCATCCATAGTAATTCTGCCCGAGGGCAGGTCTTTCACTGCAATCATAGCATGTTCATGTTATGCTTCTCTGCTGCTTTACTAGGGAATTATTACACTAAAAGTAAGATACATACAATGTTATTTACAAATATGGGTCGCACGGGCAGTAAGCCGTACGTGCTGTTGATAGTCCGTTACAATAAGTTGATGTTTGGTAATAATATACTTAAAGCAAAAAAGAAAACACAATAATATTACAATTAGATAACAATACAATTACATTATACATTAAGTTAGTTACGTATAATTATTAAGAATTAATGGTATTGCAATTTGTTAACAAATTTATTTATTCATGAATGAGTGTTGTTCTAATTTTCCGCGTTTTGTCCAGAAATCTACACAAGTTTATCCAATTTTCTGGGCTTACCAATAACTCGTAGCATGGCAATCTTTTACGATTTGAATTTAGAAATCTTTCCAGTAATAACTGACGCCTCCAATATTCCAAATCGTTACATTTTCCTAATATATGAATCTCGTCTTCAAAGCTCCCGCACATTGGACATATTCTCATATCGTGATCGTCGCTAATTTTTAAAGATTTCCATGCCCCTAACCTGAACCAAGCAAGCCCTGATCTCCCTTTAAATCCTAGATTGAGTATATAAGATTCTTTTCCCCAAACTTGTTTTAGGCCTCTTTGTAAAAACAGTGATCGTTTTCCCGCACATTCGGCCAAAATATTTTGTTGGCTTATATCTAAGTACCACCTTCACATTTTTATCCACACATTATTGCGATTTACGGTCTCTTTTTCCCATACCCAACCCGTCCCAATCTTTTGGAGTTCTCTCTTAACCTCGTCTGCCCAAAATTTCATATTTGCGTTCCTAATTTGATGATCGTAACTAATTGCTCTGAGCATTGTTTGTTCACCTTGGATTAGCCGCAACCAGTACTTGATTATACGGATTTTGCAGTTTATGTCGTCCTGAAATGACCCAAATTCATATAAAATTCCACTGTTAGAAACAGCCTTACTAAGTCCTGTAATACATTTTAGAAAATGCGTATATAGCTTATTTAGTATTTCCGTTCTTTGAAAATCCCAATTCTCACTACCATAATTCATTACTGGCTTCACCATCGCTCCATACATTTTTCCTACGCACTAACTGGAATATGAGACACTCTACCTAGAATACTGAGAATAATATTAAGTTGTCCCCCCCTTTGAATAAAGCTATATCAATATGTTTCTTCCACTTTCCGTTCATTTTCAGCGTCGTACCAAGATATTCAAAATGTTTCACGTTTTGAAGTATTTGATCTCTGTATTTCCATTCCTCTGCTCTACCATAAACCGTTCCATTTTTGAACGTCATTTTTTTGTCTTATTAATATTTAGTCAATCTCCAATTCGTACAGTATATTTCCAGTCGGTCAAGACCTCTTTGCAATCCCTTGATTGTCTTGGAACAGATAATTAAATCATCTGCATACAACAGGACTGGGACTTTAACATTTCTTATCTCCGGAGCCTCAATGTCTCCTTATAGCATTATGACTGCTATATCATCAACGAATAGATTAAATAGCATTGTTGACAAAATGCAGCCTTGTCTCACTCCCCGATTGGCTTGAACTATTCTCTGTGATGCCCTTGTTCTACGTGATAGCTTCGCTTGCTTTCCACACCGGTGAAGGATGGTGATGATAAGAATGATGATGATGATGGCCGGATGATTTTCGGGGACCGTTGGGCCCTAAGCTTCCTGATATTTGTCTTACACGTGAGGAAAAACCCTGAAAAAACCTCACCCAGGAGCCTTTCGCGACCGGGAATCGAACCTGGGTCCACTGCGTGACAAGGCAGCACGCTACCTCGAGACCACAGCGGCAGACATTTATACTATAATAATAATAATAATAATAATAATAATAATAATAATAATAATAATAATAATAATAATAATAATCCATCCATAGTAATTCTGCCCGATGGCAGGTCCTTCACTGCAATCATAGCATCTTCATGATATGCTTGCAGCTTTACTAGGGGATTGTAGGTGTGGTAGCTTCCCGTTGCTTTCCACACCGGTGAAGGATGATGATGATGAGATGATAATGATAAGGATGATGATGATGGTCACATGATTTCAGGGACGTTTGGGCCTTAAAGTTTTCCTGACATTTGTCTTACAGGTGAGGAAAAACCCAGAGATAAACCTCACCCAGAAAAACTGCCCCGACCGGGGATCGAACCCGGGCTTGCTGCGTGACAAGGCAGCACGCTACCTCGAGACCACAGCGGTGGACAGCTATTGTATTTATGTATACAATTAGTGTAAAATCATTTTTCTACATTTTTAATTACATAAAAGCATTTTAAAATTCTTGTAAACGCTTGGGAAAATTATTAAATTAATTGTCCATCCATTAGAAAAAAAAGTTAATTGAACAAATAAGTAAATAAATAAAACAAGATCATATGAGGTGTAAAATCAGCATTAATAACAGTACAATACAACAGATGAACAATTTAAATTATTTAGGATGCAATGTATCATACTGTCAGAAGAATGATAATATTAAATTAAATAAGTTTTACAGAATGTGTGACACAATAAAACGGACAATGAAAAATAAAACTTTGAGGAGTACAGAATTTAAATTTTACAAAATTATGGCAGTGCCTGTTTTAACATAAGCAAGTGAGAATTGGACTCTTAACCGTTCAGACAGAAGAAAAATAGAAACTGCAGAAATAAAGTTCTTACGTTCAGTAGCAGGTGTGACAATTTTGGTCAGAAAAAGAAATTAAGATATTAGAAAAGACTTAAATATGTTTAATTTAACAAATAGAATTGACAATATGAGAAAGAAATTGTATGAATATGTTAAAAGAATACCTACAGATAGAATCCCTCAGCTGTTATTAAAGTACAAACAAATAGGACATAGAAGTGTTGACGCCCATTTACTAGATGGGAAGATTCATTAAATTCCACTTGATGTGAGAATTGGTCAAAAGGCCTGATTTCATGGAGTAGAAAAAAAAACATTTAAAATAAATAAAACATTTTAGTATCTCACCTCTCACCGCTGAGATCCCGAGATCGAGTGTCGGTCACTCCATGTGTATTTCGTTGTGGACGAAACGGAGCTTGGACAGGTTTTCCTCGGGATTTTCTCGCGTTTATCCCTGGCACAATTTATTTCCACCATTTCACCATACTCATTTCATCCATTTCATTTCAATCATCTGTCCCCGTGATGGTAATGACAAAAAAGTAAGGGAATTCTTGGATTACATTCTCGAAAATTACATTGCTGACGATGCTACTTTTCCGCCGAAAATATGGGCTGAATTTTCTTATTCAACAAGACGAACAACAAACAGTTGTGATTCATTTCACAAGAAACTGAGTAGCCATTTCTCAAGCAGTCATCCCAACATATTTCAATTAGTTCACACTTTATTGGATATACAGTCTGAAACATATTTATTTAAGGAGCAAAGGAAAACGAACTAAATCCATTATGGAAAATAAAATATTTTTACAAGAACAAATGCTTGCTCTGGAAGAAAAAACTGTGACTGGACTTCAGTACATAAAGTCAGTTTCTTTTAAATTTTTTGCCCGTTTCCAATTAATGAATGTAAAATAGCATGACAATATTTAATAAAAAGCTGTTTTTAATAACATACAAACCAATATTTTAACCATGCCCCCAACAGTCTTAAGCCTGTAAATGGGAAGGGAATGTTGGCTTGTCTTTGAGATGGATTTGGTCACCCTTAAAAATTCTCTAAAAAAACCTACGTATCTAACACCACCCTTGGACGCAACTTACGTACCCAGCGAACTTACCTGGGCCGCAACTAGCGAGATTTTCTGGTTCTGGGACGCAACTCACCGTTCCCGATGGTGCGTCAGGCGTGGTCGGCCGGCACCCTTGTCATTCACAGACCTCTATATAAGGGACTTCATCTCATTCCTCGACCCCGCCCTGAGTTGAGGATATTTATGTACAAATTTCATAGGACAATACCCCCCCCAGGAGCTATCACCTTGACGTGGTGGGGGGGGGGGCTTAGTACCCGATGAACCAGACGACCCTACTGGGGAAGATTGACTTAGGTTAATCTTGCTGGTGGGTAAGAGGCGAGGGGAACTAAGTATAGCTCACAACGAAGGAATGGCGTCTGTATCCATATTGGGCGGCCACATCTTCGTCAAGTCTTCAACGGTCAACAGGGCGACAAGGAATAGCACAGCTAAACTTGTAGGGCTCGAAGAGCGGAAGAAGCAGCCCTCTCTTGGGGTGTGGATACCCAGTTTGGAGGCTCAGAGGAAGCAGCCCTTCCACCATCCTTGTCCTGCAAAGCGCTCGTAACGCTTCCAGGAGACATTTATCTTACTGAGAAGCTTCATGGAAATCAGCCGGATTGTCATAAAAGGAACCGACCCAAGCAAGATAAAAGGGTACGATTTGGAATAAAGGACATTTTGTAATAAGGAAATTGGAACGTAAGGGGAATAAATACAAAAGAAGAAGAATTGGAAAGAGAATTAAAGAAAAAAGAAATAAATATAGCAACAATAACAGAAACAAAAAAGAAACTAAAAGGAACAAAGGACTTAAAACACTATACTATGTTGTATAGCGGAGTAGAACAGACAACAAGAGCTCAGTGTGGAGTAGCAATTTTAATAGATGAAAAATGGAAGAACAAATTGAAAAGCTATGAGATTATAAATGAAAGAATCCTGATAGCCAGATTTAAAATTGAAAGAGGATATATGATGATAATTGCTGTGTATGCCCCAGAGGAAGGTAAGAAAGAAGAAACAAAAAACATTTATAAAACATTACAAACATTAGTTGATAAATATACAAAAGATCATCATTTAATAATAAGTGGAGACTTAAATGCCAGAGTAGGCAATGTCCCTATACCTAATGTAATGGGAAATAATGGAGAAATAACAATAAATGATAATGGACAGGATTTGAGACAGTTTTCAGCCTATAATCAATTAAAAATAATGAATACCTATTTCCGAAAAAAGGACATACATAAATATACAAGAAGTGGATACCTGGTTGAGTGGTAGACAAGGCCTTAAGGCCTTAACTCTGCCAGGTAAAATAAAGCTATTATTATTATTATTATTATTATAACTCAAGATCAATAATTTACTATTTAATCGTAAACAACAAGCTAGGAGCCTTGGTAAAAGATGTGAGAGTACATAGAGGCAGTGATATATACTCTGATAAGTAAAATAAACATAATAGCTAAATGGCGGAAAAATAACATAAAGAACAAAAGAAACCAAGAAGTATATAAAGTATATTTATTACAAGATCAAAGTATTAGACAACATTATGAAAGCAGAATGAATAAATATATATCAGAGATAGCGACGTCAGAAGATATAAATATTGAATGGGAAAATATATCAAATGTAATACAGTACATAAAACAGCAAATGAGATATTAGGAAAGAAAAATAGAATAAGAAATAGGTAGGGCTTGAGAACTTGGAATGCGAATATACAAAATGCAGTGAATGAAAAACAAAAAGCATATCATACATACTTACCACTGAAAACAGAAGAATCTTATGAAGAATATAAAATGAAAAGGAGAATTGCTAAAAGCATTATAAGAAAAGCCCATCAGGAGTCATGGGATAAATTTATAAGCTCAGTAGAACATGATATGTATGGAAGACAAGAAATAGGTTATAAATTAGTGAAACATCTAAATCAGACTGAGAAAGATTCTGCCAGATTGAATATAATCCCAGAACAAGAATGGATCCAATATTATGAAAAACTTTGGAAAAAGGAGGAAATTGAAGGAAAAGAGAACAATGAGGAAGAAATAAAAGTGGAAAATATTGATGTAATAGACATAAATGAATTAGAAATGGCTTTGAAAACCACTAAGAATAGGAAAGCAACAGGATTAAATAATATAAATATGGAGTTAGTCAAATATAGTAGAATATTGTGTAAACTACGAATACTTCATCTAATTAATATATGTTGGCAGACCTATGGGATTCCAACCACTTGGAAAACAGCAATTGTGAAGAATATATTCAAAAGAGGAGACCGGAGAAATTGCGAGAATTACAGAGGGATTAGCTTAATGAATACTGGCTACAAGATATATACGAAAATAATAAATAATAGATTGAGAAACATAACAGAAGTAATAATAAGTGAAAATCAAAGTGGATTCAGAAAGGGAAGGTCATGTATAGACAATGTCTTTACACTGAAACAACTCATAGAAAAGAGAAGAGAACATAACTTAGAAACTCACATAGGATTTATAGATTTGGATAAGGCCTTCGATCGAGTAAACAGACAAAAATTATGGGAAATATTACGAATGAAAGGATACCCGCTGTGCCTTGTTGAAACAATAAAGAAATTATATGAAGACACAAATATAATTATAGATACCGGATTCAAAAGAACAGATGCAATCAAAACAAATACTGGATTACAAGGATGTAGTTTATCACCCACTTTGTTTAATATATATATATATATATAGACGATATTTTAAATAAATGGAAAGTTTTGGTGAATCCAGGAATAAGAATGGATAATAAAGTGTGCATAAATAATCTTCTATGTGCTGACGATGTAATCATAATACAGAAAAATGAAGACGACTTACAGAAATCAATGCATGCATTAAATGAAATATGTAAATTATACGATCTAAAGATTTCTGTAAGGAAAACGAAGATCATGGCTTTTAGAGGAAGAGATCCAGTGAGATCCAAAATTATTTTAGAAAATCAAAGTATAGAACAGGTGTCTAGTTTCAAATATTTGGGCTGTGATGTTGGCTACAATGTGGAAAGAGATATTGACTCCAAAATAAATAAATTTCAGACGGTGTGTGGAACAATACAGAGAACATTCAAAAATAAAATTAGAAAAGAAACCAAGATAAAAATGTATAATGTTATGGCGGTTCCCACAATATTGTATGGATGTGAAACTTGGGCTCCAGTGAAAAGACAGAAGGATAGAATACAGATGGCGGAGATGAGGTTCCTAAGACAAGTAAAAGGATGTACAAGACTTGATAGAATAAGAAATGAGGATATAAGAGAAGAATTGAAAGTACAACCTTTATTGGATAAGGTCACGAATTACAGACAAAAATGGATTGATCACATGGATGGAATGAGTAAGGAGAGATATCCATTGTTAGCAAGAAATTATCAAGCAAGAGGAAGACGTGATGTTGGAAGACCTAGAAGACGTTGGGCTGATGCATTATGAAGTCGGAACGGGCAATTGCCTAATCCCTGGAGTGATGATGATGATGACAATACCACACAAAAATCCGGCCTCTAGTTATTATGTATGGAAAAAATGTTGTGAAGTATATGGCAGAAATGAAACTAAATATGTCGTCAAACCTGTCAGAAATACGAATTGTAACAGATTTTTTCTCGGGTAATATATAAAATATATAAAAGTGATCCCACAACAGGCCCGGAGGCCCTTGGGGTAGTAGGAGGTTAAGGCTCCCACTTTTTCTAGACAATCGACACTTTATGTCAGCCGGATTGTCAGCCCTGCGTGACGGCCGCCTTTACCCCAGAACAAGTGTCTGGTACTCAATTCCGTTAGAGGCTGAGTCGACCCCAGGGCCATAGTGCCGCCAAAGGATTTGGGTCAGTTTAAAAATCCTGACCCCAACGGGACTTGAACCCTCGACCCTCCAGCTTGTAGCTCAGTACCTTAACCACTACGCTACGGCGTGCCCCATAAGGAAATCATTTAAAATTGTTCAATTTGTCTACGTTTTTATGGTTTTATTTGATGATTGGGCTGTTACTGATGTTTCTAAACATTCAATAGCTTCAGATAAATAAAATATATACCCTTGCTACGTACAAGAATCCAGTTAAAAAAAAAAAGAATGCTCATATAATTTTGGGGTTACGCCGCAAAAAGTGGACATCCGAATTTCGAGATAATTTTGGTTTTAAAATGAAGCTTAGGACCTCTAAACATGAAAACACAAAACAAATTGCAGAAGAAAACAAAGCAGTAACATAACATGTTATGAGCAGTACAAAATACACATTTCACTAGTTTACTGTACGAGACGTCCCCATTTCGATATAAATTTGGTATTAAAATGAAGCTTAGGATCACCAAAGATGAAACACGAAGAAAATCTGCGGACCATCACTAAAGAAACTAGGTTCCATCCATCCATAGTAATTCTGCCCGAAGGCAGGTCCTCCACTGCAATCATAGCATTTTCATGCTATACTTGCAGCTTTACTAAGTAATTGTAGGTGTGGTAGCTTCCCGTTGCTTTCCACACCGGTGATGGATGATGATGATAGCCATATGATTTCCTGACATTTGTCTTACAGGTGAGGAAAAACCCCGATAAAAACCTCACCCAGAAAAACTGCCCCGACCGGCGATCGAACCCGGGCCCGCTGCCTGACAAGGCAGCACGCTACCTCGAGACAACAGCGGTGGACGAAATTAGGTTACAGTAATTGAATTAGGATAGGTTAGCGTTTAGTTTCTTATACCTATAGTATAATTTATTTACATACTCGTCATTTAATATTGTCTAAATTCTATCCTATTTATTACTGTAGGAATTGGGGATTGACTGTAAATGTTAGTAAGACAAAAACAATGACCTTTAAAAATGGGACGGTTTATGGTAGAACAGAGGAATGGAAATACAGAGATCAAGTTCTTCAAAACGTGAAACATTTTGAATATCTTGGTACGACGTTGAAAATGAACGGAAAGTGGAAAAAACACATTGATATAGCATTATTTAAAGGGAGGGGACAACTTAACAGTGTACTCGGTATTCTGGGTCGAGTGCCTGATATTCCAGTCAGCACATTAGAAAAAATGTATGGAGCGATGGTCAGGCCAGTAATGCACTATAGTAGTGAGATTTGGGGGTTTCCAAAGAACGGAAATACTAAATAAGGTATATACGCATTTTCTAAAGTATATTACAGGACTTAGTAAGGCCGTTTCTAACTGTGGAATTTTATATGAATTCGGGTCATTCCAGGACGACATTAACTGTAAAATTCGTGTACTCAAATACTGGTTGCGAGTAATCCAAGGTGAACAAACAATGCTTAGAGCAATTTGTTACGACCACCAAATTAAAAACATAGATGTTAAATTTTGGGCAGACGAGGTTAGGAGAGAACTCCAAAAGATTGGGATGGGCTGGATATGGGAAAAAGGGACTGAAAATCGCAAGAACGTGTGGAGAAAAATAAGGAGGAGGTACTTAGATGTAAACCAACAAGATACCTTCGCCGAATGTACAGGAAAACGCTCACTGTGTTTACAAAGAGACCTAAAACACGTCTGGGGAAAAGAATCGTATATACTCAACCTAGGATTTAAGGAGAGATCAGGGCTTGCTTGGTTTAGGCTAGGGGCATGGAAATTTCTAAAAATCAGCGACGATCACGATATGCGAATATGTCCAATGTGCGGGAACTTTGAAGATGAGAAACATATATTAGGAAAATGTAATGATTTAGAATATTGGAGACGTCAGTTATTACCGGAAAGATTTCTAAATTCAAATCGGGAAAGATTGGCATGCTACGAGTTAATGGTAAATCCAGAAAATTGGATAAACCTCGGTAAATTTCTGGACAAAACGCGAAAAATAAGGACAACACTCATTCATGAATAAATATATGTTATCAAAATGCAATACCATTAATTATTAACAATTATATATAAAGTAATTAGTGTATAATGCTGTTGTGTTATTATTTAATTGAAATATTAATGTGTTTTCTTTATGTAATTGTAATGTTAATGTTTTTTAGTGTATAATGCTATTGTGTTATTACTTAATTGTAATATTATTGTGTTTTCTTTATGTAATTGTAATGTTAATGTTATTAGTGTATAATGCTATTGTGTTATTATTTAATTGTAATATTATTATTGTGTTTTTTCTTTATGTAATTGTAATGTTATTGCTATTGTGTTATTACTTAATTGTAATATTATTGTGTTTTCTTTATGTAATTGTAATGTTAATGTTGTTAGTGTATAATGCTATTGTGTTATTATTTAATTGTAATATTTTTATTGTGTTTTCTTTATGTAATTGTAATGTTATTGCTGTTTTTGTTTATTTTTCTTTACACTAGTACCAATTATTACTTTATTGTAACGGACTGTCAACAGCACGTACGGCGTACTGCCCGTGCGACCCATATTTGTAAATAATATTGTAAATATCTTACTTTTTGTCTAATAAAGTCCTACTACTACTACTACTACTACTTTCACATGTTAGAAAATTGAACTAAGTTACGCTAGCTGTTAGGTTATTATACAAGTATTCTAATAAATTATATTACAAATTTCGAAGATTATGTTACAAATAAGTGGCATCTATTGATTGAATATTTTGTAAGGGCTAATTTGCCGTTGTTCATTTTCGAGAAATACGTACGATGAAGTATCGATTATTATTGACATTCAGTTAAACCATTTTTTCTGAAGAAACTTTATGCGAGGATGTGATTTTTATTAAATTTCAAACTCTTCGCTATATAATTTTGGAAATACACTTTTATTACAATAAAATATTTATTCTGTTTTCGCATCTCTGTTGAGGAAAACATGTTTTCACGCTGCACTAACATTTCAATATTGAATATGACGTCACGACCACAACGGCAGCCACTTCCTTCAGGTATGTGCTTTATAAATTATTTTCCAGCTTAGTTTCTGGATGGTCTGCAATTTTTTTTTTCATGTTTTCATTTTCGACGTTCCTAAGCTTCATTTTAAAACCAAAATTATCTCGAAATTCGAATGTCCACTTTTTGCGCCGTATCCTTAATTATTAATCTAAAAACACTTTAACACTATTATAACACAACGACAATCACTATTAAAACAAATATTAACACACTTTGAACACACGGAAAACTTTTTTTTATTACTCTTGCATAGAGGGAAACTTATACTAAATCGGTAATGATCGGAAGAGATACGGAAACTTACGAAAATATTTATTTGGCGAAGATTTTGATAGCAATTAATTTCGCTATCACTTTTTATAATCTTGTAATTTTTAAATATAATTAACTTTTCTAGCTATTACAAAATTTTGTTCAATAGTTTACTAAATATGTATATCAATGTTCAAAGATATTATATCAACTATATTTTCAAATTTTTAGTGAGATACCACATTTTAAATCTATGAAATAAGAAAAGAAAATAGACTGATGATACAATAGCAAAGTTATGGAATAAAATTGGGTACTAACTCACTGGCACTATCGAACCCGTAGGTTCATGGCTGGGCGGACAGAAGCTCTCCCAACATCCCTAACCTGAACTGATGTTTTCCAATCATCCCCTGTATAATTTAATATGTGTGAACATCTATTTAGTTTTGTGACCAGTCTTATGAGCTAATGGTCAGCGCTTCTGACTACTGTTCCTGAGGTCCAGGGTTCGATTCCCGGTTAAACCGTAGGAATTTTTCCTTAAAGGGAATTATTCCTGTGGTTATCCATGATCTGGAATTTAGGTTAAGAACTCTCCTGGTGCTTCATTATCATTTAACACCCATCATATCATCGGGGTAATTTAACATCGCCTTCTAGGCGCTCCAACCTCAGAAGTGAGTTATAATTAAGCCAATGCCAGAAGAGAACACCAGAAATGCCGAAATGACAATCTGGGGCATTGAATAAAAATATATTAGTAACGAGTTGTTCACTTATTAGTTTCTAGATTCACAGATAGTTTGCATGCACTAGAATAGTTGCGTTACTTATATCAAATCACTCAAAACAATTTTCTTAACAACCTGTTTCAGTTTGTAGGTTGTTCTTGAAGCTGCGAGTTGACTTTCCGGAATTACAACTTGGAGGGGGAATGTTTTATACACTATGGACAGAAAAATATACTACCTTGAAATCCTTTGGAATTAGTTTACTCAAGTCTCCTACGGTAGAATATTCAAAGGAAAGGCAGGAAAAATCTCAAATACCAACGTTTTCTGCAGTATTTAATTTGTGAGGTTAGATTCTTCATTTATTCTTTTTCACTTTATTCTTTATGTTTATGTTCATTTATTTACATTACACTGGTCAACATGATTTTTGTCTCATGAGTACCAATAGTTGTACTTAATGCAGTTTTTTTATCGTGTTTTCAAATATGTATTCGGAATTTCTCCATCACCTACAGTTTTTTATTTAAATTTCAATTAATGGATTTAAATAATGTTTTTAAATAAACGTTTCTTCGTCCATTCGACCATTGAGTGATGAGCACGGGGAACACTTTCATCAGGAGATTTCAGCTATAGAAAAGAGATATCAAGGCAAATGGAATCCTAATATACTGGCCGATTTTTGTTGAACCTTCAAGAGGGATTCTCCACAGGCGAAATATAGCAGAAAATCGTTATTTCTTACTTTCTAGGTGACTCCGAATGTTCTAATATTGTGTAGTTACGAATGCAAAAAAATATTAAAGTGTTTGAAATTATAAATGCCTGTCTCTCGGAAACCTTGCGTGATGGAGAAAAACCGACATCTTATTTGAACTCAGGAGAAAAAATAGTATCAGAATCACATTTCTTCTGAGACAAAAAAAAAAAGTTTCTTTTTTTGTTGCTCAGTGTTATTTACGTGTACATTTTATTGTTTTTGCTATTTTCTATTTATCACAAACACGTGTCAGAAATCCAGACCCACGGTATAGATTTAAAACCTACCATTACACAGAGAATTGAGGATGATGTTTGAACTATTGAGTATTAAAATGCACCATGTCCATTTTTAGTGAATTTACAAGTGAGCATGTGCATTGGTATCTCAAGAGTGTATGTATTACTAGTATTTACTAGTATGAAGAAAAAGAGACTGAAAATCGCAAGAACGTGTGGAGAAAAATAAGGAGGAGGTACTTAGATATAAACCAACAAGATATTTTCCCAGAATGTACAGGTAAACGTTCACTGCGTTTACAAGAGACCTACAACAAGTTTGGGGAAAAGAATCTTATATACTTAATTAATTAATTAATTAATTTTATTTATTTATTTACTAGCTAATACTCGGCGTGCGCTTCTACGCCTTAATAAATTAAATATTGAGGGTTAATTAATTATCTGGTATACATTGATACAAATCAAACATGGCGGTTGCTAGAGTAATTTTTTAATTTCAAATTTGAGGTAAACCCCCAATTCTAATGGTTAGATTTG
Source organism: Diploptera punctata (assembly GCA_030220185.1). Taxonomy (NCBI): domain Eukaryota; kingdom Metazoa; phylum Arthropoda; class Insecta; order Blattodea; family Blaberidae; genus Diploptera; species Diploptera punctata. Next base: position 48,024 of record JASPKZ010000857.1, on the reverse strand, counting down.
ACAGATTTTTGGAAAATACATACCTCGTTTACTTCAATACGATTTTCCGAGTTTTGATGTGAAACATCGAAAATTGCGATTGCTAGAGCGATTTTTAAAATTTCGTTTCAGGTGAACTCCTACACCTAATGATTTTAGAACATAATAGATAATGGCTAAACACTTGCCGCATATGAAATCCTGTACGTACAAATTTTTACGAAGATCGGTTGAACGGTTTAGAAATCTATAAAGGACAAACAGACATATATTCGATAATATCATGTAATGTAATATAATATAATATAAATCAATAGAAAAACAATCATCATCATCATGAACAAATTCGTTTTAGGCCGTGTGGCCTGTGCGGTAAAACCTAGCGAAGATGGTCTTGATCTTTCCACCGATGTTTTGGTCTTCCTTGGTCCCTATGTCCAGTTGGGGTATATTGGAATGCCAATTTTGGAAGTCTATTTCTTGCCATTCTCCTCAGATGATTTTTCCATTCTTGTTGGTATCTTTGTATATCTTCATTTAAACTTGTTACTCCAAGTTTTCCTCTGATAGTAGTGTTCCTTTGGTAATCCAGTCTATTAACTCCTAACAATGATCGTAAGAAGCGCATTTGGCTTACTTGAAGTTTATGAGAGTTTCTTTTATTTAAAATCCAAATTTCACTTCCATATTTTAGGGCAGCTTTTGATGTGATGTTATGTAATCTTAGTTTTGTCTCTGTCCTCATCTGTTTACCAAAATGTCTTCGTATTACCCCATTCATTTTATTATATTTTTGTAATTTTGAATCAATGTCACTCTTATACTCTGCAAATATACTTCCTAAGTAAGAGAAATCTGACACTTGTTCTATAATTTTTCCATCAATCTCAATGTTCACCCGTTGTATGTTTTTTCCACACATTGCCATTGTTTGGGATTTTGATGTGGACATTTTCATATTATATTTGCTGGCAATTTTGAATAATTGATATGCTGCTATTTGTAAGCTATCTTCGGAATCTGATAATATTATTTGATCATCAGCATATAATATTGTTTGAATTATTTTATTCCTAGTTATTGAAATTCCACTGTTTACTGTTTGTTTCCATTCTTGCACTACTCTGTTAATATATATATTGAATAAGAGTGGAGATATAAAAACAAATGAGTAGAAATTACTTATATTTGCATAAAATTACATAGTAATGTACAATAATACTTAAAGTTTTATATGATTTTGTTTTATATATAAATAACTAGCAGAATGAATTATTGTTTCGCCAATTTAAGTTTGATATAACTTCAATAACTGAAAACATTCTGGACTCCTGTTTAAATGGACTATATAAACATAATATCCAGAGAGACATAAATGAAAGAATACAAAATACTAAGAAATGTTATTTTTCAATAAATAAAGTATTTAAATTCGAAATATCCGACACCCGAAACAAAAACCAGATTGTATAAAATCCTAGCTAACACCCGGCTGCGCTGCTGCGCCGAAAAAAATGAAAATTAACGTGTTCTTATGTTTAATTGAATAAGTGAAAGAAAAATTAATTATAAATTTATATCGTAATTATTTAGATACCCCGTGCTGATTAACTGGCGATGCCCGGGAATCTACTTATCCCTACCTTCTTGCCATAAATAAGGTGAAAGACGAAAATTAATGTTTTTACACGCTTCATATTATTATGTTTAGTTGAACAAGTGAAAGGAAAAAAAATATAACGTAATTATTTTTAGATACCACTAGCAGATTACCCGGCGTTACCGGGAATCTACTTATCCCGATCTTCTTGGCATAAATGAGCTGAAAGACGAATATTAATGTGTTTTTATGTTTAGTTGAATAAGTATGAGGCAAACTTTATATCGTAATTATTTTTCGATACCCCGTGCTGTTTACCCGGCATTGCCCGGGAATCTTTACCCCGATCATCTTGGCATAAATGAGCTGAAAGATAAAAATTAAAGTGTTTTTATGTTTAGTTGAAAGAAGTAAGAGTTACGATTTATTTCGTAATTATTTTAAGATACCTCAAGCTGATTACAGGATGTTGCCCGGGAATCTATTTATTCCAATCTTCCTGGAATAAATGAGCTGAAAGACGAAAATTAATGTGTTTTTATGTTTAGTTGAATAAGTGGAATGAAAAGTTTATATCGTGATTATTTTCAGATACCCCGTGCTGATTAACCGGCATTGCCTGGGAATCTACTTTTTCCTATCTTCTTGGCATAAATGAGCTGAAAGATGAAAATTGACGTGTTCTTATGTTTAGTTGAATAAGTAATGGGAACATTTATATCCTAATTATTTTTTAGATACCCGTACCGATTACTCAGCGTTGCCCGGGAATCTACTTATCCCGATCTCCTTGTATAAATGAGCCGAAAGGCGAAAAAAATGTGTTTTTATGTTTAAGTAAAATATAACAATTTATATGGTAATTATTTTTAGATACCCTGCTGATTATCCGACATTGCCCAGAAATCTACTTATCCCAATCTTCTTGGCATCAATGAAAGACAAAAATGGTTATTGTGAGTTATCCGTAAAAGACAAACATATTTTTACGTGGACTTTTTTGTAGAGTTTTTGTAGATGTTTAATTGTGTGTACATTAATTTTGTATATTTGTTTTGGTTTAGGCAGCGTAAGCCATTTAAACGTCCAAAAAGCTATTTTTTTCACGTTTTTCACTACATAGGATGATTTTTAAGGGTGTAGGAGTTGAGTATCACAGCTCTCTTATAGCCTATGTTCATTCCGGGAATCTCCTGAACATTTTGCAAAAAGTCCTATCACAATCGAATGAACGATATGGCAGCGCATAAAATACGAACGAACAAACAAACATTCATTTTTATATATTAGATTTATTTAGCCTGGTGGAGTTAAGGCCATGTGGCCTTCTCTTCCACTCACCAGGACACACATATGTTACATCAGAATATAACAATCACAATTAACTCTAATATTAAATACTAAATGGAGATTTGATCAATAAGATAATATCTATTATATTATGATCTATAATACAGCCAGTTAATGATAGTTAAGATTAAGACTAAAACTAATAATAAAAGTATTCAAGCAAATTAAATTAAATTGTTGATAGACTGTCCCTGTCTTATGTATATAAAATAATGAGATATAGACAACTAACTTTACAGTTATACAATATTTAAACAAATGAAAATATTTGTTAATCTTAATATTATTTTTATGACCGCAATAGAACTTAATCAAGAAAATTATAATGTCACAAATATAGACCCCATCACAACTGAAGAATTTGATGACATTTTGGAGATTTTTAAAAATAAAAAACTCCAGGAAAAGATTAAATTAATGTCGAATTAATCAAATATGCACAAGATAGAGTTAAAACAAGAATATGTGATATAGATTGCGACACTATTACCTCGATTTTCCTTCTAGGTTATTTAGGCGTATATGAGCACAATGAATTTATTAAACATTTCACCAAACACTTTATTAAATTCTTCAATTATCAACAAACTTCTATTCGCAATTACAATTCCCGAAATAATCCTCTATTAATTGTTATCTCAATCAGAACTTCTCCACAAATTATCGTGATGCTGTTCACCATAAGACTGTCTTTGTTCGACTGACTGCGGGCTCATGCCTCTGCCCTTATATAAAACGCGAGGAAATATCCAGAAACAGCTTCTAGGTCGATGCCCAGAATCCTTTAGCATGGATTTTTCTCCAAAGAAGAGAGAGACACGGATAGAACCGGCTGGCAACACACTGCAGACAATTCTGCCGGTTTGCGGGTAATCTAACTCGCCCGCGCAATTCAAACGTCGCTATGCGCGACATCTAACAATATAACATATGTTGGCACACTTTACAAATCCCTTAAGAATGGAATATAGCAGTAGTGAAACCAATATTTAAGAAATTAAATAGGAAAGATTTAAATAATTACAGGGGTATATGTCTATTGAATAGGCCTACAGCCTATAAACTTCTTGCAAAGATAATAACGAGAAGATTAAACAAATTAATAGAAGTATTGCTGAACGAGAATCAAAATGGATTTAGAAAAGGACGATCATGTGCGGATTGTGTTTTTATAATGAAACAATTAATTAAAAAAAGAGAGAATTTAATTTGGAACGCATTTGCTGTTTGTGGACTATATTAGACCGTTCGATAATGCATTAAGAGGAAAACTCTGGACAATAATGACGGCAAAAGAATACCCAAAACATTTGATGAATATGATTAAAACAATGTACAAAGATACAGCAATTGCTACAGACAATGGTAATTCCACTAATTTCAAAATAGAAAAAATAAATTATTTAATATATATTTTGACGCAACTGTTATAGAATGACAAACGCAGCTAAGTAAACATTTTAAAATAAGAAATACCATTGTGGACACAATTATGTTTGCAGATGATCATGTCATATGTGCAGAATCAGAAAATCAATTACAAAAAGACACACTACTGCTCAATAAAACCATGATATTGCAATATTTCAACGAAGAAAACAAAAACAATGACTTTTCGGGGAAAATATACAGTTCGATCGAAAATAGTTCTGAACCATCAAATCATCGAACAAGTACAGAGTTTTAAATACTCAGGATGTCTCATATCTTACAATTGGAAACATTATATAAAGGAAAAAATATATAAATTTAAAAATATGTGCGGGACTATTATAATAACACTACAAACAAAAATAACAAAATAAAAATGCTAAAGTTTTATAAGCTAATGGCAGTTCCCATTGTGGCATATGGATCAGAGAATTGAGCCATGAATAGATCAGACAGAATAGGCCTATTACTAGAAACGTCGGAGATGAGGTTCCTCAGATACGTTGCAGGATGTACTCTAAGAGACCACATTCCTAATAAAACAATAAGGCAAGAACTCAAAATTTTTAATCTAAATGAAAAAAATACAAAGCTATAAACAAAATTGGCATGAACATATTTTAAGAATTGACTCTTCTAGGCTAACAAAACAAGCACTGTTACCAGCCTCAAGGCTATAGAGATGTGGGACGTCCTAAAAGACGATGGGAAGAAGAATTCTGAGGGCGGAACAGGCCGAGGGCCTACCATGAAGATGATGATAATGATGATCAATATTATTTTAATAAATTATTTAATTTATTAACTGGATTTAAAGAGAGATCAGGGCTTGCTTGGTTTAGGCTAGGGGCATGGAAATTTCTAAAAATTAGCGACGGTCACGATAAGCAATATGTCCAATTTGCGGTAGCTTTGAAGACTGGATACATATATTAGGAAAATGTAACGATTTAGAATATTGTAGGCGTCAGTTATTACTGGAAAGATTTCTAAATTCAAATCGTAAAAGATTGGCATGCTACGAGTTAATGGTAAATACAGAAAATAGGACAAACTTGGGTAAATTTCTGGTCAAAACGAGGAAAATAAAGACAACACTCAATCGTTAATAAATAAATAAATATGTTATCAACATTTAATATAATTAATTCTTAATAATTGTACATAATTAATGTATAATGCCATTGTATTATTATCTAATTGTAATATTATTGTGTTTCCTTTTTTGTTTTACGTTATATTATTACCAAATATTATTTGATTGAAATGGACTGTCAACAGCACGTACGGCTTACTGCCCGTGCGACCCATATTTGTAAATATTTACCAGTGTTCGGCAAGTGTTCGAAATTCGACCATAAATAACACGTTACTTTACATTATACATTGTTCGTTTTAAATTGTAATAGACATAAACATACAAATACAGGATGTAGCCTATATTTATGTTGGAGTGTAACTGATGAATGGGGGGCACTATTAAAATTAGCACCCATAATCCCGAGGAATTTGGGTAGTTACAATAAGTAGCGGCTCCACGTTTAGAAAACCAACTATAACGGCGGGTGGACCCGACATGCTGACCACATGTCACCCCTACACTGGTAGGATGATCATCTACCTCTATGATTAACACATGTATATGCATTATTTCCCTATAGTTTAAATGGGAGCTTTGGCGCTGGATTTTAGTGCCTCGCAGTTAAAAAACGCATTTATCAGAAAGGGTCCTCATCTAGGGGATATGTGGATGGCGACCACAAGGTGCCCAAGCTGTGCAAAACATTTCTTCCACTTACTTGTGTTTTGCACTCTTTTAACTTTACTATCTAACCTCTCTTGGTTAACTCTTGTTTTTTTCGACCCCCGACTCTATTAGGGCATCCGAGGGCTAGGGAGTCTTTCCTTTCTTCCATTTCTTCTTTACTTTATTATCTTTTCTTCTCCAGAAAAGCCTGACCAGAGGCTATAAGATGGCAGCCCCATCACTGGTCTTGCCTTCCTTTGGCCAGCAACCAATCGAAGGGACTATTATTATGCTTTCAAGTCTTATACGAGAATTTCCCTCGAACGTTGGAGGGAAAATTTTCTATAGGATCGTAACAGGCCTTGGCCTAATACTTGGAAGGAAGAAGAAGAAGAAGAAGAAGAAGAAGATAAGTACATGTTAAACACATGGAAAATAAAAATATATTAAGGAATATATATGGACCAGTACAGGAACAAGATATATAGAGAATTCGAATAAACCAGGAATTGAAAAAAAAAATATATATAGGGATTTAGATAATATAGGAGATATTGGAAGAAAGAGACTGAAATGGGTAGGACATTTGTTGCGGATGGAGCAAGAAACATGTGCCAGAAAGATTTTAGAAGGGAAGCCGGAAGTAAGAAAAATGGTTGGAAGGCACGAACTAAGATGGTTAGATAAGATTGAGGAAGACTTAAGACAACGGAAAGTCGAAAGATGGAGACAGAAAGCTAGGAATATACAAGAATGGGCCAGTTGTTAAGGAGGAGGCCAAGGTCCTTAGAGGATCGTAATGCCAAAGGAAGAAGAGTGAATTCTCCAAGGAAAGGACTATCTTTTTTTTAAACGTGAAACAGTAAAACAAATAGTTTAGTTATGAGTTTTAATTTACCATCAAAGTTTGGTACGTTGTCCGTTTTCCAGATTTAGTGGAAAACGACTTATCTGTTATTTTCCATGCATACTTCAACTACGAAACTATGCATACAACAGGAATTTGTGACTTCTAAATCATGAAGTAGTTGTAACCAATGTGTTCGTAACAAGTTTAAGTTAATTTAACAGAAATTAAAACAATTTGATGTAGTTTGAATGTAAAGTGGGTGGTTTAGTAACTTTAATTACTAAGTAATGAAGGGGAAAGACTGTTACCATGGTGATGTACATCTTATCGTGTGTATTATAACTGCTCACAGACCTCAACTCGGTGGTTTTGGAATTTAGATCAGCAGAGCGAAGACAAACATTTACAAATTAAAACTAGTAGCAATTCAAATATCTACGAACAATAATTACAATCAAGAATGAGTCAAGATTTTTAAAATACGCTACGAAACTCCGTTCAGGTCATTATGTTAAAATTTTAAGAAATATAAAACAGTACCTGAGATTTTCAGTCGTCCTCAATAATCACCAGTGTAGTTTTGTAGGAGGCCTTTCGAAAACTTAAATTTCATTCTCTGCTTTCAGTTCTGTGGGAGGCGTTTCCAAAACTTAAGTTTCATCTTCTGCTTTCAGTTTAGTAAGAGGCGTTTCCAAAACTTAAGTTTCATCTTCTGCTTTCAGTTTAGTAGGAGGCGTTTCCAAAACTTAAGTCCATCTTCTGCTTTCAGTTTAGTAGGAGGCGTTTCCAAAACTTAAGTTTCATCTTCTGCTTTCAGTTTAGTAGGAGGCGTTTCCAAAACTTAAGTTTCATCTATTGCTTTCAGTTTTGTATGAAGTCTTTGGAAAACTTAAGTTTCATTTTCTGATTTCACTTTGGTACTGAAAGCAGAAGATGAAACTTGAGTTTTCGAAAGGTCTCCTACAAAACAACACTGCTGATTATTGAGGACGACTGAGATCTCACGTACAGTTTTATATTTCTTAAAATTTTAAAATCAAGAATGAGATGCACAAAAAAATTAAATTTGGGTTCAATTCTGGTAATGCATACCTATTATGTATTACAGGGACTCTCATCGATCCAACTTCTCTCATAAAAACGTCAAACTGAAAATATATAAAACTGTTATTCTCCCAGTCATAATATATGGGTGCGAAACATGGACTCTTACTTTAACGGAGATGAATAGATTAGGAGTATCTGAGAACAAAATTTGTAGGCAAAATGTTGTACCAAACAGAGATGAACAGACAGGCGAATGAAAAAGACTACGGAACAGTGAACTTCACGATCTTTATAGGAAACTAGATATAATAAGAACATTTAAGTCTCGTAGACTACGATGGGCAGTGCATCTGCACGAATCGGGAATGAAAGAAAGGCATGGAAACTTCCTGTAGGAAAACCAGAGGGAAAGCGCCCAGTGGGCATGCTAAGAATGAGATAGGAAAATAACATTAACCACGATTTGAGGGAAGTAGATTATACAGGAGATGGTTGGAAAACATTACCTCAAGATAGGGATCAATTGAGAGTTTATGTCCGCGCGGCCATAACCATACGGGTTTTATAGTGCCAGTGATTTAGCTAGTTAATATCTCGGATAGCGGACAAGATCCTCATTCGGACTAAAAAAACCCGTTCCAAATTCAGGTCTTTCTGCACCCCCGTAGTATAATGCAAAGCTATCCGATTCCTGACTACCTTTTCCTGGCTATCTAACTTTCTGTAAAGCGACTATATCCAAGGGTGATTTATCTAATTCCCGCGTTAATGCCTCTAGCGCTCCACTTTTGTATAAAGTCCTAACATAATGTTCCGAAAACATGCCCCTAAGTTTGAGCCTTTGGTGTGGGCTCCCTGAAGTAGTCCCCGCTCGGAGAACCGAATGGGGGACTATTTGACTTCCGGAAAATTTTACCCCAGTGGAACCCACATCCGCATTTCTTAACGGTTGTATTTTTACATCCAAAGATCGTCACTCTTTCGACCAAGGTAGTTTTTTTCGTCTGGCTTATCACCTTCCACCATTCCGGCATGGGTAACCCTATCGGCAACAATTCTACCGCCGACATAGCTCTCGGGATCATTTAGGCACGCAAGCCACTCCGCCACGACCAGATAAAGATACCATGGAGGGTTTAGTTAGTTATGTATTTAAATGCCACAATTTCTTCAACATTTTCATCATTTGTTATTAATAGTGGAATAGAGTTTAATAATATATTTCTTCTTGTGGTCATACAATTGAAATACAAGTAGTTGATTTAGATCACTCTGTATTTAAACTTATCAGAGTTTGATATTCGAGGATTTGCAAGATAAATTAACCAGTTTCAGACCAATCGTTCACTTATACAAAGTAAACTTAATGGACCATGTCTACGGATCAAATTAATATTCCTCTGGAATACTTATCGAGAGATTAATGTAACCTCATTCTATTCAGAATATATATCCCGGGGCTGGAACACTTAGCCTTGACGTCACGATATCTGATGAAGATGAATAACAGCATCACATGTAGAAGAAGGGTTGATGATGACACCGCAGGGAGTAGAGATTACCCAGGATTGAATCGAGAGTCGAACTCAAATCTCCCAGGAACATAACACTTTGATGATCCCAGTGGCACACAAACATGTAAATCCTGTTAGTTGGTAACTGTAATTACCACCCGCCCCCTATAATCTCCGTGTTTTCCTATACAACACTCAGTCCTTTCATAACCTCAAAACTTCTAACGCTTACCAAAATGTTGTGTACATCGTTTAATCCTCGCTTCCAATTTTGTGGTTGATGGCTATGAGAACACGGGCTGTATCGAGCTTCTGCCATCTAATATTTAAACGTTCATCAACGGTATTTGAACAAGAATTTACAGAGATACAGAGAATTATCTGTTATTCCTTATTATTACTTCGAAGTTTTCCATAGTTGTCTGAGGAGATTTATGCTAACACATTAGTGCAAATACAATAATAATAATAATAATAATAATAATAATAATAATAATAATAATAATAATAATAAATATATATCATCATCATCATGTCCACCGCTGTGGTCTCGAGGTAGCGTGCTGCCTTGTCACTCAGGGAGCCCGGGTTCGATCCCCGGTCGGGGCAGTTTTTCTGGGTGAGGTTTTTATCGGGGTTTTTCCTCACCTGTAAGACAAATGTCAGGAAAACGTTAAGGCCCAAACGGTCCCCGAAATCATATGGCCATCATCCTTATCATTATCATCCTTACCATTATCGTTATCATCATCATCATCATCATCCTTCACCGGTGTGAAAAGCAACGGGAAGCTACCACACCTACACAATTCCCTAGTAAAGCTGCAAGGATAGCATGAAAATGCTATGATTGCAGTGAAAGACCTGCCTTCGGGCAGAATTACTATGGATGGATCATCATCATCATCCAGTATCATGGCAGCTGCCGCCGTCTTGCGGAAACCAAACGCCATTCCTCTCTGTCTATCCATTGATTTTTCTACAATCCTCTGATATTCATAGCCGCTTGTACCCTTTCTATCCAAGTTTTCTTCGGTCTTCTTCCTCCTTTCCAATGGGATGCATTCCATATCATACGCCTTTAACAAATCAATAAAGATCAAATCTGCTGGTTGCAATTTCTCTCGGCATTTCTCTAACACCTGACTCAGTATGAATATACAGTAAAACTTGTTTAATCCGGAAAGTGAGTAATACAGAAATCTGTCCAATGAGAACTAATTTATTGGTCCCGGCAAAATTATAGTAATTTTACGTGTATTTATTTTGTATAAATCGGAATCTATCCAACGCGGAAACGGAAGGACATTTCTACGCAATTCATGAAAGAAAAATGTTATATGGCTGAAAGATAGAGATAGAAATCAATTAGTTTCCATCTCATTGAATTCCCATTAGGCGAATGATGATTCCTACCGCCGGGTGAAGTAGAGTTTCTACCCGTATCTAGAATTTTCTTTTGGCCTTGCTGCACATCCGTTTTGCGAAATACACATTCAGATATTTGGAGTGTGACATCTGTCTTACAAATAATCAATGCACTGTAAAATCTTAAATTAGGTTAAGATCTGAGAACGATTGTGTACGTATCTTTCACAGATTGCGTTCATAATTTACGGAACAAAGATGGCTAAATCGTATGTATCATTGTCATTAAACAAAAAAGTTAAAGCGACTGAAGATAAAGAAAAACAAACTCTCAGTACGCGAAAAAAAACAAGTTTATGAGATTTTAAAGCACACAGAAAAATAATCAATTCATGGAGTTTTACATGTCCACGATCAAAAATCTCCAAATTTCTGGACCGATGCTCCAAAGTCAAGCTCTAGCTGTTGCTATATCCCTAGGGAATAATGATTTCAAGGCTTCTTCAGGTTGGTTGTGGACAGTTTTAAAAGACGACACAATGCAGTGTGGAATGAAATTTGCGGGGAATCAAAGGATGTGGACGAAAGTATAGTTAGTGAGTGGAAACTGAAACTGCATAATTTAATTTCGGGATTCGCGCCTAAGATACATTTTTAACGCTGACGAAACGGGACTGTTACCATTGAAGTCGATCATACATGCTATATTTCAGTTTCCAACGGCAGCGGAACTATAATTAATCCAAGGTACATAAAAATACATATACGGTGCTCTATAATGTAAGATTGGTTAATAATGTTTTTATATTGCGGAATATTGTCTAATGTGGAAAAAAATGGTCCCATGCGATTCCGCTTTGAACAACGTTTTACTGTATTATCAGTACATGATTTTCCTGCAGTGAACCCACTTTGTTCTTCCATATCTTTGTATTCTTTGTCTAATCTATGTTTTATAATGTGAGTGAATATTTTCATAATTGGGTTATTCACACATATCCCTCTACAATTACTGCAGTTTCTTCTTCTCTCCCTTCTTATATATCGAGCTTATAAACCCCAATTTCATTTCTGAGGGCATTGCTTTTCCTGTAAGAATATTTGTATATAATTTCATAATCAATTTTATCACTTTTCGTTCTCCATATTTTAATAACACTAGATTAATTCCATCAGGTCCAATGGCTTTACCATTTTTCCGTTCATGGTTACATGCTGCCACTTCACCCTCAGATGTTTCCCAATCTGTATTCTCATGAATAAATTTGCCTTCTTCCATGTATTCCGGCCGTTCCTAATTTAATATTTTTTTGTAATATTGTTCTCATTCGTTTAGTGAAATTAGTTCCATATTTGTTCGACGTGACACATTTGTTCTCAATTTCTTTAAAGTTACCCAGGCTACTGTTGATTGTTTAAATTCTATTTGGCTGTTTATTTTTGCATATATCCTGTCCCAATGGTCATATTCAGCTTTCCATATTTCTTTCATTACTATATGCTTCTTTTCTTTATATATATTTTTGTTTTCCTCCGTGTTTGAACTCAGCCATTTTTTATAAGCTTTCTTTTTGTCATCTATTTTCTGCAAAATGTCTGGTGTTATTCATTCATTTATATATTTTTTTTCCTTCTGTCCCTAGAGTCTCGAAGGCCTTTACAATATACTCATATATTTCATCAGTATTTCCATCCAAACCAACATTTAATTCTTGATTCATTCTTCATTCATGAAACATTCTAATGCTTTCATCTTTTAACAGATATATTTTAAAACTTGTCATTTTTACTTCCTTCCTTATTTCCTCAGAATTATTAATATTTTTCTCGGCATTTCCTACTTCTCAAGGCCAGTATGTAGTGCCTTTTACAAAAAAATGATCTGAGCGACATTCGGCTCTTCGATGCAAAATTGTCTTTTGTTATTAATGATATAGTCAATTATAGATCTCTGTTGTCTTGTACTGTTCATTCTGGTAATTTATGTATATATTTGTGTTGGTACATACAATTTAGTATTTTTAATTTAAATTGTTCACCAATAAATAATAATAATAATAATAATAATAATAATAATAATAATAATAATAATAATAATAATAATAATAATAATAATAATAATAATAATAATAATAATAATAATAATAATAATGGGGATTATAGGCCATCTTCATAAATTTAAATTTAAAAAACGGAAAAACACATAAATTAATGTTGCAGTATGTGAATAATTACCTGAGAAAATAATTTTTTTCCTTAAAAATGTGTGAAATGTCTAAAAATGAAGTGAGAAGTTAAGTTCAAAATAACGTAAAATCAGCACATTTGCAAAGTAAAATACATATTAGTCATTGAGCATACAGTATGGCTAACTTATCACAAAACCCGCCAAAAAACAAGTGAACGCGAAACCAATGTGGTGTACTATCTTGCCCATTTTCTCACCCTAACATACACTAACTTACCCATCCAACATCAACTTGCCCATTTTCTTACCCTAACTTGCTCACTAATGTAGGTGGACTCTGGGAGAGAATACCCTTATATGTGAGCAAACATTTTGGCAATTGCCTGAAACGCGCGTTAATCACAGTAAGCAATATGACGCTAGCAGTAACTTGTTTCGAAACGAAACTCAGTATATCCAATTAAAATAAACCGAGGTATGATTGTCCAAAAATGATCGAAATCCGATAATTAGGAGAGGAGGTTTACCTAAAATCTGAAATTAAAAACTATCTAAACTAGTGGACGGATTTTGATTTTTTGTGTGTTTGAGTGGGTCCCTGGATGGTTTAGATTCACAATTAGACCCTCTAAAACCATTAGGTGTGGGAGTTCACCTGAAGTGAACATTTTAAAATCGCTCTAGCGGTCACAATTTTCGATGTTTTACAACGAAACTCAGTATATCCTATTAAAATACACCACGGAAGGTATTATAAAAACATTAGTGAAATCAGACAAATAGAGTTGGAGGTTTACCTGAAATCCGAAATTAAAAACTGACTAGCAACCGCCAGGTTGGGTTCGTCTCAGTGCATAGCATACAATTTAATAACCTTCAACATTTCATTTATTTAGGGGTATCAACGCACGCCGGGTATTAGCGAGTATTTTATAAGTTAGAAGAATATAGTGGTATGTTTGTACATCCCTGTTTACAAGTAATTGTCTGACAATACAGGGCACTACGTCACATTAACTGTAGCGACCTAATCACCCCTGTAACTGATTAATTAACTAAATGACAGTTTAGCGCTCGGAGCAAAGGGGGTAGAGTTGAAAAGGGAGGTCGGGGTATGTTGTGAAATGCGAGCCGAGCAAATCCTAGCATCTGAACAATTGCTCCGTCAATAGAGCAATACACACTCACTCTCTCACATGGAGAAATCTAAACTCACTGCCAACTCATGAAAGATGTCCAGTGTTAGCTCAACCAGATCTATGCTTCAGGATATACCACTCTGTTCACAGCTTTGACTCAATCAATTTCAAATCATGGCTACCTCCGTTCATGTCTGATCACATGTTTGATTGTCTACTCTACCATCATTTTTGGCGAATTTGAAACAAATGTAGCTATTGAGGTTGTTTTCATAATTTTTTATTTATTTACAACAGGTTTACAATGTAATAAAATATATTTGTGTCCAAAGTTTTTTTTAAATTTTATCTTCTTTCTCCATTATTCTCTATCTTCACATTCCAATTCTTCAGACCTATATCCCCCTTCTAATATCACCCGTCCACTTAAATCTAGGTCAAAATCTCTTTCTTTTCCCAGGTAGTATCCATTCCAAAGCTTGTCTGGGTAATCTTGTCTCTGGCATTGTATGTATATGACCATACCATTCTAGTTACCTGTATCTCACAAAATCTATTACTGAATTTTGGAGTTTCATTTGTTGTCTGATGATTATATTTATGATTTTTTCCAATTTAGAATGAGCGCCTATAACAATCCATTTCAGTTGACATAAGTTTTAAACTCAAATTTTTATTCAACTCCCAGGTTTCTGCACCTTTTTTTTACCATATAATCTACTAACTGTACTAAGAACCGAAATGCCTCTGTAATTATTACAATCATCTTTCATTTACAAATATTCACCGATCCTAAGAAGTAGACATCGTTGAGATTCTATACCATTTACATAAATTCAAATAAAAAAAAAACGAAAAACACATAATTTATTGTTGCAGTATGAGAATATTTGCCTGAGAGAAATATATATATATCATCATCATCATGAACAAATTCGTTTTAGGCCATGTGGCCTGTACGGTACACCTAGCGAAGATGGTCTTGATCTTTCCACCGATGTTTTGGTCTTCCTTGGTCCCTATGTCCAGTTGGGGTATATTGGAATGCCAATTTTGGAAGTCTATTTCTTGCCATTCTTCTCAGATGATTTTTCCATTCTTGTTGGTATCTTTGGATATCTTCATTTAAACTTGCTCTGATAGTAGTGTTCCTTTGGTGATCCAGTCTATTAACTCCTAACAATGATCGTAAGAAGCGCATTTGGCTTACTTGAAGTTTATGAGAGTTTCTTTTATTTAAAATCCAAATTTCACTTCCGTATTTTAGAGCAGCTTTTGATGTGACGTTATGTAATCTTAGTTTTGTCTCTGTCCTCATCTGTTTACCAAAATGTCTTCGTATTACCCCATTCATTTTATTATATTTTTGTAATTTTGAATCAATGTCACTCTTATACTCTGCAAATACACTTCCTAAGTAAGAGAAATCTGACACTGTTCTATAATTTTTCCATCAATCTCAATTTTTTCACCCGTTGTATGTTTTTTCCACACATTGCCATTGTTTTGGATTTTGATGTGGAAATTTTCATATTATATTTTCTGGCAATTTTGAATAATTGATATGCTGCTATTTAAGCTATCTTCGGAATCTGATAATATTATTTGATCATCAGCATATAATATTGTTTGAATTATTTTATTCCTAGTTATTGAAATTCCACTGTTTACTGTTTGTTTCCATTCTTGCACTATTCTGTTAATATATATATTAAATAAGAGTGGAGATAGTCCACATCCTTGTCGAACACCTTTGCCTGTGTTTATGTGTTCTGTTATTTCTCCATCTGGTAATTTAATTTTGATTTTAGAATTTTGATATAAGCTTTGTATGGCTCGTATTACATGTGAGTGTATATGTTCTTCATGCAGTATCTGCCAAAGTTTATCTCGGTTTACATTATCATATGCCTTTTCATAATCTATAATAGTATGTACAGTGGGAGATTAAATTCTCTCCTTTTTTCCATAATTTGTTGCAGGGTAATATTGCATCTATAGTGCTCCTCCCTTTTCTAAATCCACATTGTTCTTCTTCCAAAAATGTTTCAGTACTTACTGATAACTTATTTTTAATTATGTTGGCATATAATTTAGATGCAGGTGGAGTAAGGTAATGCCTCGGTAGTTATCACATTGTTTTTCTGACCTTTTTTATGTATATTAATTACTAGACCCGTTTCCCAATCCGTTGGAATATTAAGACAATGCCAAATATTGTTAAAAAGTTATAATAGTTCCTCTTTCAAGGCAGTTCCTCCATACTTAAAAAGTTCTAAATTTAAATCATCTAAACGTGGACTTTTCCTGTTCTTGGCCTTCTTTAAAACTTCTTCTAGTTCGTCCATTGTTATGTCTGGTTTTTCTATTTCATTTTCACAAGTCAAATTCGAAGTAATTTTTTCAGTGTGAGTGTTCGGTTTCTGACCAAAGATTTTTGTAGTAAGTAATCCAGTCTTGTTTTGGTATCAGATTAACATTATTTTGTCTTTTGTTTCCATCTGTAATTTTTTGAATATTTTAAATCCCTGTCTTTGTGCTCCTGTAATATCAATATATCAATATTGATTATTTCTAAAAACAATACGAGAAATACCTTAGAATGAAGTGAGAATTTGAGCTGAAAGTAAACTAAAATCATCATTTTACAATGTAAAATAAGTATTAGTCATTGCTCTGAGTGTGTAGCCAACTTATCACAAAAAACAGCTAATAAACAAACCAACGCTGAACTAATTTGGTGATTGCTCAATAACGTATAAAACATTGGCTTGTTCAACTCTTTTGTATGGTAACGAAGTATGAATAGTGAAACATAAGAATATTCAGAGACTTAGATCTGCTGAAATGAGATATCTTCGGACAACTGCTGGATACACACTACTACATCATAAAAACATGATTACATCTTAGATGAATTGCACATGGACATTTTGGAAAACTAAATTTCTGATTAAATCAAAACGGATGCAGAATATTCATCGAATAGATTACATGATACCCTATCAGATGTTAAGCTATCAACCAGAAGAAAAGCAGGTCGCCATTCAAAGACTTATGAATGATATTTATGATCTATATTCGTGAATGGACTGTGATAATGATGATGTTGGCAATCATTTACAGTTCCTCTTGCTAGAAAATGGAATCCCTTCCATCCTACGTCAAAGGCTGCCAAATTCTTAACATCTGTCAGAAACAATCTGAAGAAATGTATTGACTTAGGCTTTCTCAAGACAACCTTCGAGGATGCCGGATGCAGTCTCTGGCGAAACGTCGGGGATCTTCAAGCCCCAAGACCACTACCATCAGCCCGGGAATCTTCTTCAAAATCATAATAATCTGAAGAAACTTTTATTAACTAACGGCAACACCTCATAACTAATAATATTTTAACAATAATAATTAAAATTTATTTAATTTAATGAAAATAGCATTAAGATTCATCAGTATTTTCACCATATGTATTTAATATAAGCGATATATTAATTCAATACATATTAATGTTCGTCTTTTCTTTTTCAGAACAACAATGCAACTGACCTACTATATTCTGGAAGTGGAATCCCTAGAGAAGGCCTTGTAACCTAGAGTAGCGAAACAATACTATTGTCTATGTCATATACTCTTTACATGAAGTCACATCGCTAACTGCTAACAGCAGTGTAACAAAATTAGCAGTGTAGGTTTGTATTTTATGAAACACTAGCGGAACCCGGCAGACGTCCTGCTCAAACGTTCAATTCTCGTGTCATGGCCGGACGATAAAAATACAAGTTACTTTTTTTAGCACAAAATTCACTAATTAATAAGTTTGAAAGAAAATCTCCTCACTGCCATCTGTTGTGGGTCAAGATGCGTGCAATATGACGTCACATTGTCGCGCGGAATATGTCGGTAATGTAGATTACTATATATCTGACTTAAAAATTCCTATTACCAGATCGCAGCGGCCACCTACCGGGTCAAATTGTGAATCCAAACCATCCAGGGACCCACTCGAACACACACACACACAATTTCATCAAAATCGGTGCAGTCGTATAGATAGATTTTAATTTCGGACATATAGTAAACTTCCACTTCTACTTGTCTGATTTCGCTCTATTTTGGATATCTACCTCGGTTTACTTTAGTAAAATTGTGACCGCTAGAGGGTCCAATTGTGAAACTAAAATATTCAGAGACCGACTCAAACACATCAATTTTCGTCAAAATCGGTACAGTCGTTTAGACAGTTTTTAATTTCGGGTTTCAAGTAAACTTCACTTCTAATTGTCGTATTTATCTCATTCTCTGACGACACCTACCTAGATTTATTTTAATAAGATATACTGAGTTCTGCTGTAAAACATCGAACAAAATTGTGACCGCTAGAGCAATTTTTAAATTTTCACTTCAGGTGAAATCCTACACCTAATGGTATCAGGGGATCCAATTCTGAATCTAAGTCATTCAGAGATTCACTCAAATATGCACACAAAATTTTATCAAAATAGGTCCAATCGTATTGGCATTTTTTTTTTAAATTTCGGATTTCAAGTAAACCGCACTTGTAACGTTCGGATTTCGCTGATTCTTGTACAGTACGTATCATGGTTTATTTTAATAGGTATTCCGAGTTTTGTTGTGAAACACTGAAAATTGTTATCGCTAGAGCGATATTTAAATTTTTGTTTCAGGTGAACTCCTACACCTAATGATTTTAGAATATAATAGATAACGGCTAAACACTCGCCTCATCTAAAGACCTGTCCATAAAAATGTTCACGAAGATCGGTTGAACGATTTAGAAGTCTATAAAGGACAGACTTAAATACATATATATGTTACATTGCCTAAGAAATTTTTCTTGTGTTTTTCGCGTCATGGATTCAAGGTCGGCCTCTGGCCACTGATTCCAACGTTTCGGCATGATCCCCACAACAAGGATAATGGCATGTGGGATCATCCGCAACGTCGGAATCAGTGGTCAGAGGCCGACCTTGAATCCACGATGCGGAAAACCCAAGAAAATTTTCTTAACCACACACACAATATATATATATATATATATATATTATTTCCCAGACTGTTAAACTAGTAAACTGCTAATCAGTATCTACAAAAAGTAGAAGTATTACAAAAGAGGTCCTTGGTCTTACACTACTGTTAGATCTATACATTGTGGAGATGTTTTACATTTTTTTTACGCGATAGTGCGTTTTGTCGTACTTACTAGCAATGGCGACCATTATTGAAAGTTCAACTTCCTACATTTCGGGATTACCTAAATAACTCATCATCATCATAGTACATTCACGAATTTAGGCCATTTGTTGACCTGTTTCGGTCTCAAGAGAAACACCATCCAAAAGTCTTTTGAGTGGACGTCCTGGTCTTCTTCTTCCTGCAGGTTGATATCTTAACATTTGTTTGGGTATTCTGTGCCTAAATAACTATACTGTAATATTACATTTACATCCACATGCGGGAAGTAAAACCACTGACCTCTATGTATTTTACGTACAATGTATAAACAGAAAATATCCAAAATGTAGTGTTAATATACATTATACGAAAGAAATCACTGCATTTTAAATGAACTGAACTTAATTTGAAACAATATAATATAATAAATACGTACTTGCGGCCATGTTATCAATAATTGTTCTCAAGGCCTCCTGTTGTTTCAACTAATAAACATTGCCCACACTGTTAACGTTAGTTAATTGTTTATAACGAACGCAAATATTTCCAACAAATATATTATTATTTTACTATTATTTATTATTTTCAAAACACCATCGCGCAAAAAAATAATGTACAACGCACGTTTGTGAAGTGTTTTACAGAATCTCGGAAATTAAAAACCTCGCTCTCGCTCGGTTTTCAATTATTTTCCTCGATTCTGTAAATACCACTTCCCAACCTCTCATCCTAATATACTATTTCACATTTTCTTTATAGAAGAATTAATGTTAGATGAAAAACCATGCAACTAGAAAACACGTACGAGAACAATGTGAAGTTCATTTTATTTACGTTTTTAGTTGGTAAAATCCCGGAGTTGAATTAACTTGTAACTTGTACAGTGGAGTTGGCTGTAGCTATTAATTTGTATGCATCTAGGATGCACATCTAGGTTTCGCAGTCGCCAATGAGCTATATCCCTCTAGGGACATGACCCTCCTCCCTTCGCTAGGAGCGCTAATGCTTAACCTCGGCCGCCGAGGAAGTGTTCTCATCAGTGGAGAAACCGAGGGGAATCCCAGGAAACAGGGGTGAGAGACCACTCTCTTCATGCTCCACGCCGACTCTCTCGGTAATCGCTCTATCTTTCTGTAATTTAGCTTTTAACTTTAGCGAATTCTCAAGGAATTAAGCCATTTATATTGTTTTCACGAAAAAATATTATATTTTTTACAGATGTTCTAACTAACTCACTGGCACAATCGAACCCGTAGGTTCATGGCCGCGTGGATATAACCCTAACATCCCTATCCTGAGCTAATGTTTTCCAATCATTCCCTGTATAATATACTTCCTCAAATCATAGTTAATGTTTTCTCCCACCTCATTCTTGGTCTACCAACTGGGCATTTTCCCTCTGGTTTTCCTACAAGACGTTTTTACATGCAACGTCGTTCATTCCGCACTGGTGTGTAATGTCCTGCCCATCACTGTATACGAGACTTAACTGTTCTTATTATATCTGACATTCTATAAGGACCATATAGTTCACCTGTTTAAGTAGTCTTCTCCATTCACCGTCTGTTCATCTCTCTTTGGTCCAAAAATTTCCTAAGAACTTTATTCTCAATATACTATCGTAATCTCCTTTACTCCCTTAAAGTAAGAGTCAATGATTTTGCATCCATAGAATATAACTAGTAGAATAATAGTTTTATATTATTTCATTTTTAAGTGTTTTGAAAGGAGTTGGGTTGACAAAAGTCCCTCTAATGCATAATAGCAAGAGCATTTCCAAATGTCAGCCTATGTCTAATCTCTTTGTGCATCTCATTCCTATTTGTTAATATATGCCAAAAATCCCCATAGGTCCTCTAACACTCTCGAGCGGCGCGGGAACTTTGTTTTTTTTAAAAATCATTCCCGAATATGCTTATTAAAAATAATATGAGGAAAGTATTTTCCAAAAAATCAGCAAAATACGGACATGAAGAAGTGTGGGTTTACCGAAATCCGAAATCAAGAATTACCGCTAGTTGCAGTCCATATTTTAATAATAATGATAAAATTAAATAATAATAATAATATAATAATAATAATAATAATAATAATATATAATAAATAATAATAATAATAATAATATAATGTTTTTTGATTTTTTGGCAGCGTTATAGCCATAAGGCCTTACTCTTCTACTCAACCAGCACAAATATAAATAAAGAAATGATAAAAGAGAGATAGACAGTAGAAGAAACTTAGAAAGAGTTTTAAAATATAGTAAATGTTCTGAAATGTAAATTTCAGTTAAAAACAACATTTGATACGATAATAACATTAATAATACGATATTAATACTAATAATAATAATAATAATAAAATAATAATAGTCTAAATATAAGGAATTATATGAGAAAACACCAATTATTATATGCACCTTACACGAGGGTTACTACATCGCAATGTATAGGCCTATCATACAATTTAACTAACACTTAAATTGACAAAGTATCCAAAAAGATACATCAATTTGACTTATTTAACATATTTAATGGAGTGATGGAAAAATGAATTAGCAGACTTTTTCAAATTATACAACCACATGCAATAGAAACTCCTATAGTTATGCACGATTTGTTTTTAAATAACCTGACATCAGTAATTGCGTTTCTTGTATTTAACAAAACAAATATCATCATAAACGTATTTAGATTAGGTCGTTTGAGCCTATTCCTATCAGATTTCAAGACGTGAAAAGCCAGTCCATATTAATTTTAGTCTTCCTTTATCTCAATGTCCTTTAGGTTGATACTGCAATGCTAATTTAGGAAAGCGAGATGGGTCCGTTCTTTGAACATGTTGTAACCAATTGCTTTGATAATTTTGAATTTCTTCAACTATATTTTGAACTTTTAATTGATCGTGTATATGTTCCTTTCTTGTCCATTTTTGTCAAACTTAGGTGTGGACGTAAAAATCTCATCTGTCTCGCTTATTTTGATTTGATTTTAGAATTTAGTAGGCCTATCCAATTTTCGCTGCTACATTTCAGTCCTGATTTTGTAGTTACATTGTGTAATCTCAATTTGGTTGCGGTGGACATTTGTTTACCAAATTGTATTTTTATTGCTCCATTTATTGCATTGTATTTCAGTAACTTTATCTCTGTGTCATTTCTTATATCAGATATTAGGTGATCGAGGTCCTCGAAAAAAAGTTACATATATACCATAAATCAGGGCCTTTCAAACTTTTTAATGGGCCGGGCCAATAACTGATTTGCAATTGATCGCGGGCCGGAACATAAATATGGTTACTATTATTGTTCCTACTGCTGCTTCTATTATTATTATTATTATTATTATTATTATTATTATTATTATTATTATTATACTTACTTACTTACTCCCTGGCACTATCGAACCCGTAGGTTCATGGCCGCACGGACATAAGCTCTCCATACATCCCTAATCTGAGCTAATGCTTTCCAATCATTCCCTGTATAATCTACTTCCCTCAAATCATAGTTAATGTTATTCTCCCATCTCATTCTTGGTCTACCAACTGGGCGTTTTCCCTCTGGCTTTCCTACAAGAAGCTTCCATGCACGTCTTTCATTCCCCATACGCGCAACATGTCCTGCCCATCGCAGTCTACGAGACTTAACTGTTATTATATCTGCCTTCCTATAAAGACCAAGTAGTTCATTGTTATGTAGTCTTCTCCAGTCACCTGTCTGTTCATCTCTCTTTGGTCCAAAAATTTTTCTAAGAACTTTATTCTCAAATACTTGTAATCTCCTTTCCTTCCTTAAAGTAAGAGTCCATGTTTCGCACCCATATAATATAACTGGTAGAATAATAGTTTTATATATTTTCAGTTTAACGTTTTTTGAAAGGAGTTGGGACATCAAAAGTCTATGCAATGCATAATAGCATGCATTTCCAGAATTGAGCCTATATTTAATTTCTTTGTGCATCTCATTCCTATTTGTGATTACTGTTCCTAAGTATTTGAATTCAGCCACTTCCTCAAAATTTCCCTCATTTGTCATTAGCTGTCCATTTCCATTATATAATGAATTTCTACGTGTGACCATATATTTAGTTTTACTGATATTTACTTCCAGTCCTAATTTCTTAGTGTTACTCAATAGTGTGTGCGTGTTGATTATTATTATTATTATTATTATTATTATTATAATTATAATTATTATTTATACTAAAATAACATTTCATTATCACACAGAAGAATGTTAAAACATTTGTAACACCATGCTGCAATTAAAATTGTAAAAAAATTGGTACAAAAGTGAATATATTTACGTAATGAGAAGATTGGAGCTGGCTTCTTAAAGATAACAAACGATCGATGTCCGGTGTCTGCTGAATATTACTGATGACGCCTTGGAGATGTTCGTCACTCAAACTTTACCTCAATCGTGATTTTTGAATTTTCATTTTAGAAAATGTTTGTTCACACAAGTATGTCGAGGAAAACATTCAGATTAAACGTCGGGCGTGTTCCTTCAATCTTAAATATTTTTCTGGTAGTAACTTGTAGAACTTAACGAGATCTGTCGGATCAAAAACTCCTTTCACTGCGTCATCACACTGCAAATTTATTAGTTCAAATTGCAACATTGTTGGTGCTTTCTCAACATCGAAGGAAAATGGAGATGAGAACAAAGAAATGTTTGGTTCCATTTTATTGAAATCAACAAATCTATTAGAAAACTCTTCTTCAATTATTTCAATAACTTCCACAAATAATCACTTCTGAACACAATTCAGTATATTCATTTTGCAGAGCATTTACACTTGGAAAATGTACCCAGTTTTTCACAGACACGTGCCTTTTCAATAGCCTCAGTTTCAATTTGAAAGCTGTTACTGCACTGTAAACTCGGTTGATTAATTTGTCTTTATCTTGTAAAATTATGTTCAACTCATTCAAATGTTTTGTCATGTCGACAAGAGATGTTAGTCTGGACAGCTAATCGTGATCACTTAACACATCACCTTTCATACTTTTTTTCCTTAAGAAATTGGCTGATTTCATTTTTCAGAGCAAAAAATCTTTCTAATGTTTGACCATGGCCCAACCACCTTATTTCAGCGTGATAGATTATATCACCGTATTCACTGTTCATATAATGTAGGAATGTTTTTAAATTGCGGTGATTCAAGGCTCTGCTACGAATGAAATTAATTATCTTATTAACAATCTGCACAACTCCATCGAGATTTGCCGCTGTAACGCAATGAACTTCTTGGTGTACAATGCAGTGCAATTTATGCACCCAAAACTTCAACTTTTTTCTTTATTAATTCCGCCATTCCGGTGTTGGCCCCCAACATACATGGCGCAACATCAGTTGTTTTCCTGCATAATTTCACCCAGTCTATTTCAATATTGTCAACAGCTTCCACAACTTCCTCGAACAAGTCAGTACCTTTCGTCGTACCATGTATGTATATTTCTTACCCCTATAAGTTCGTCCGTAATTTTGAAATCGGTATCTATGCCTCTAACAAATACCAACAACCGAACAGTATCAGTTATGTCGGTGCTTTCGTCGCATGCAATGGAGAAATGTTCAAATTGTTTTCCTTTTTCTACAAGTTGATGACGAACACTGGATGCTAGTTCTTCTTACCGCGCCTACTTACAGTCTTTCTTGATAGCGACACTGAAATGAATACGGTACATACATTTTATCGAGACACAACTTCTTGGCAACAGCAACCAAACACTTTTTCACAAATTCACCATCAGAAAACGGTTTTCCGTTCTCAGCAATTAGTTTCGAAATCTTCTTAACTCGCTTCGGTAACATTTCTTTGCCTTACACCACCCTGAATTAATAACTGCTGCTGTGCCGTAACTTTAGAAAGGAGCTCGTTCACTTTCTCAGTACGTTCATCTCCATTAAATTGATCAAAATGGCTATGCTTTGTTTGGTAATGTCTTTTAATGTTATATTCTTTCACAACTGCAATAAAATCGTTACAAATAACACATAACACTTTTTTCCATTCTCCTTCACAAAGTACTTGCTGGTCCAGGATCCGTTAAACTTCCTGCACTCGCAATCAACTTTGCATTTTTTTAAAGCAGTTTCTCACTTTAACACTATTTTTACAACTATTCCGTGCACAGGCTACTGTTTGATTGACAATACAACAAGCGAAACAATTAATGTTCAAAGTTTGGAGTGGGGAGAAAACGGTAAATAAGGGATGAATCATCTCTACTACTTTGTCAAGAGAAGTGGTGACACCTCAACTCCACATTCCAGAAAGATAAATTTCACACAGGGATGTTCAAACTAGATGTTACATTTTAAAATCTAAATTAAAAATATAAAATTAATTAGTTCACTTCAGTGTCTAAGCGGGCCATACGAAAAGCCATGGCGGGCCGGATGTAGCCCGCGGGCCGTAGTTTTGGCCCTGCCATAAATAAACAAAATGGGACTTAAATGGGACTTAAATTCGACTTGACGAGGAATTTGCTTGCTGCGTGACCCTCTTTATTTTGTGTTTAGTTACTTATGCAATAACCATAATCTGCGAGAATCGAATTACAATAATAGGAAGAAGGGCGCACAAATGTGCGTTAGATTTTGTCTCTGCTGTATGCCAGCAATGATTTAGTTCTCTTTAAGGGGACCGACAGGTGAGTTTCAATTTTTTTTTTCCATCTGACTGTTTTGAAATTTTTACCACATACATTATATGCTAATAGAAGTGTTTCTGTGAAATGTAGTGTTTATAAGTAGAATAGTTTCAAATCTATTTTTTAAGTATTTTCTAAAAAAATGCTCCTTACGATGCATTTTTAAATTGTCTCTAATGAAATTTGAGATTCAGAGTCTTTATGATTCCACTAAACAGGTTTGCTATGACAAAAATATCATAAAGGGAGGATACTGCTTATTTCATTGTTTGGAAAAAAAATTAGGCCTTCTTTATTTTTTATCCACTCTCATGAATTTGCATCTCAATTTAAAAGAACACGTATGTCTTTGACTAGTATCTGCATAGCAAATTTGAATTAGTACATATATTGGGGAGTCTAACCACAAAATTTCATTTTGATAGTATAAAAATTGCATTGTAAAGAGCATTTTAAGTTTTGGAAAATGTAAACAAATGGAAACAGAAAAAACAACATATTAAAGTTTAACTAGTAATGCTGACCATACGTGCAAGGGCATTTAAACTCTTACGTCACGGACTCAATTTTGCTCCTACAATAATGTTTTTACATGAAAATTATCCTAAAGAATTAGAGTTATTAAAAAGCAAATAAACAAAAAATTCATTTTCTTGTCATTTTTTTTTCAAAATTTTCACTATTCGTTGCCCTTAAATAGACATTGAAATCGTATCTTGCACACGGTCTATCACACAGCTTACACACGCAGTCCATTGACGGGTCTTGAAATATTGCAGAGTTAGTGGTGATATATGTGTATTGTTACTGCAGTGCATATATTGTTTTTTGGTCCAGTCCAATTTCAATTGATCATTGCATATGTTGCGTAAAATATTGTCCGGTATTTCTTTTCTCTTATTTTGATAGAATTGAATTATATAGGGGATGATTTGAAAACATTAGCTCAGAATAAGGATGTTTTGGAGAGTTTATGTCCGCGCGGTCAAGAACTTACGTGTTCGAAGGTGCCACTCAAAGTCAAAAGGTGAACTGTCCTGCGATCCGCGTGAGCAAGTGGTGAGCAGCTCTTTGGCCTACTGAGAGTTGGCCCCGGGTTCCAAGACGGAGTCCATTAGTTCCGGATAATTTGAATATCCATCCATCCATAGTAATTCTGCCCGAGGGCAGGTCCTTTACTGCAATCATAGCATTTTCATGCTATGCTTTGCAGTTTTACTAGGGAATTATAGGTGTGGTAGCTTCCCGTTGCTTTCCACACCGGTCAAGGATGATGATAATGATAAGGATGATTATGATAGCCGGATGATTTTGGGGGACTGTTGGGACCTAGGCTTCCTGACATTTGTCTTACAGGTGAGCAAAAGCCTCATCCAGGAGCCTGTCCCTACCGGGAATCGAACCCGGACCCGCTGCGTGACAAGGCAGCACGCTACCTTGAGACCAGAGCGGTGGACTGATTTTAATATATTTAGTTATGTGTTATACGTGTAAAGTGATACATGGCAGTAGACGTATAGCAGCAAATACTGGGTTTGGCTCTATTATTTTTGTTTCGAAAATGTAGATTTTTCCAAATTTTGTTTTGGTGAGCAGCTCTGTTTTTTTACAATTTGCTTCTTGAAGCTAACTTGTGTGTGTATTGGTGATGGATAGTGATCCATGCATCAGACTATGTGATTTAATGAAGTGTATATTGAATTATTTTATTTATATGTAATTCTTCTGTACGCGCGTTTGTCACTCAACTGCTCCAAAACGACTGGATCGATCTTGATGATTCTTGTGTGCGTGTCTGATTGGGTTCCTCAATGGATTAGATTGGCAATTGGACCCTCTAAAACCATTAAGTATAGGAGTTAACCTGAAGTGACGATTTAAAAATCGCTCTACCGGTCACACTTTTCGATGTTCCAAAACGAAATTCAGTATGTCGTATTAAAATAAACCGAAGTAGGTATTGTCAAAAAATGAGCGAAATCCGACAATTAGAAGTAGAGTTTACTTGAAACCCGAAATTATATCTGTCTAATCGACTGGGCCGATTTTGATGAATTTTTTGTGTGTTTGAGTGGGTCCCTGGATGGTTATATTCACAATTGGACCAAGTATGTGGCATTGCGATCGAATTAGAGGATTTTTTTTTCCAGATGTATAGTCATCTGCATTATAGGCATATTCCGCGTAACAACAATGTGGCGTCATCATGCACACTTAACACATGGCAGTGAGGAGTTTTCTTGCGAACTTATTCAGTACGTCTTAATAAGTAAATTTATGGTAAAAAAACTAACTAATATTTTTATCGTCCAGCCATGACACGAGAATTTAACTTTCGGGGAGGACAACGTCTGCCGGGTCCGCTAGTGTAGTATTATTATATATTGATTATTTTATTAAGAATATTCCACAATACAGTGTTTCTCCTGAAAACCCAAAGTAATTTATCGCCACATGTTCCTATCCAAAACATTTTCTTGCCTCAAATCTCTAGCTTCCATACTTCTCCTCACTCCATCTATCCAACGTTCTCTATGCCTGCCTCTTCCACTTCTTCCATTAGCTTTCCAATTAAGGATCTTCTTTGGTATTTACCTCTTCTTCCATCCTTATGAGGTGTCCATAACATTTAAAACGTTTTTCTTCTATTTTTTTCTAATATGTTTTCTCGACTTGCATAGTTTCCCTTATTCTGCTGTTTCTGACTTTTTGCCTTCTTGAAATCTTATCGATCGTCTCTTAAAATCCATTTCTACTGCTAACAACTTGTTGGACTTGTTTTCTACTTACGGTCCAGGTTTCGGACCCATATAATAAAATGCTTTGGAACAGAACTTGAAATATAGTTTCTTTCTTCATTCTGTATATTATATTTCTATTCCAAAACACTGAGTTCAACATACCAATGATTCTTGTTCCATTCAGCTATTCTTCTTTGAATTTCTGTAGTTGAATTAGCCTATCATTTTTATCTAAAATAGATCCTAAATATTTAAAATTGTTAACATTACTTATTCTGTACAAATTACATTTTGGCTCATCTGTTGTTTCCATTGAAATAATTCTGTTTTATTATAATTTATCTGTAATCCCCCTTTTTTTGTATTCTATCAATATTTTATGTTGATAATACTGTTTATATTGCACGTTAATAACTTGTTTAAATATTTTATATTTAATAGTGCTAGTGAGTTGGTTAAAAGAAATGATTCATATAATAACGCACGAGTATGTTGTAGATTCAAGTTCTAATAAAAATATGCAAAATCCGCTGCTTCTTCATCTCCTATTTATTCATCTCTTAGCATGCAAATGTAATCTCTCTTAGAAGATGCATCGTCAAAAGTCATTCTTCTTTCAAAGTTTCCCCATGTGGGGGGCTCCAGTTAGTTAGCGTTAATCGGATAGCAGTTAGTTGTAATTAGTGGCCTTAGCTACAGGTTTAATTTAGATTAATGAGGTTTAGAAACAGGGTACAGTGCCGGATCCCTGTGGGAGGGAGAGAGAGCAAAGAGTTACTGTGTGTAGGCTACGCTGCTAATTCAATCCTCGCCAAATTAGACCGCAATTTCCTGTTGCAGCAGGATCCATGCCTCCTTTTCCGTCTTTGCATTACATTTGTATACCCTTGTTAGGCTCACTGTACCATGTTACGGTGCGTCTAGCTTGTCAGGAGAAAAAGCGTAGAGTTCATAGAATCAATGGCAGCTACTATATACATTAAACAGTACGTCCACAGTGTTAAAAAAAAGACATTCACTTAGGAATTACGTATACAAAGCGATTCACCAGTAAGAAGAATTTATGGGCTAATTGTTAAGGTTAACACAAAAAAATTAAATAGAAATATGGTGGACGCTAGAGAAATTCTTAAATTTCAGGTTTCAGGAAAATATCCATTGCTATTGGACGTAATTCCCAGATTCTTGGAAAATGTGTTCTAGAGATTCGTTGCGGAAAAACGAAACTTGCGATCACCAGAATGATATTTATATTTTCACTTCAAATTATCCCCTAATTCCTATTGCTGCTATTGGTCTGATATTGCTGCCTGAAGACAAACTCGATCTTACTTTTCATACTTGATTCCTATATGTCGAGTTTGGTCACACTACAAACAATACACACAGCACAAAGATATACATGTAGCATAGCCTATATATATATATATATATATATATATATATAGAAGTGGAATGAGAACAGGAGGACTGGTGGGCATGGAGTGGATTGATAGAGACGAGTGGAGAAAGAAAATAAAACTTTAAGCACAAGAAGATGTGTACACATTACATATATGTATATATAATATATGTATATATATATATATATATATATTATATATATATATAGTCCAGCGCTGTGGTCTCGAGGTAGCGTGCTGCCTTGTCACACAGCGGGCCCGGGTTCGATTCCCGATCAGGACAGGCTCCGGGTGTTTTTTTCGGGGTTGAAAATGTTATGATTGCATTGAAAGACCTGCCCTCGGACAGAATTACTATGGATGTATGTATGTATATATATATATATATATATATATATATATATATATATCGTTGCAGTCTATATCTTAGAATGATGTCAATGCCGGTTAATAGTAAGGAAAATTAGTAAGTAAAGAAGAATAAAATTCACCCTTTCTTTACGTTACTTTATTATTTCCCTTTGTAGGTAATCTGAAACGCCATCCGAGCCTTACAGAAACACAGAGCATTTTCAGCTGTAAGTACACAAAAATATTTAGCTGAACACACAAGGAAATGGAGGGTTTTCCTAGATGAATAATCAACTCAATGCCAGGACCACCACCGAGACAACACGAACATTGAAAACAAGACACACCATTCACTCATGCATTCAGATTAAATTATACGATTATGATAGGACGCTTATGCTGGCCAGGTGGTGTTTGGGGACTGTTTGGGCCTTAAAGTTTCCTGACTTTGTTTCACGAGTGAAGAAAAACCTTGAAAAAATCCTCACCAAGAAACTTGTTCCGATCGGGTATCGAACCTGGACCCATTGGGTACGAGAAAAGCACAGCTGTGAACCATGTGTAAATAACCATTATAAACTAATTGGCTCTACCGAAACGGGAGGTTCTTGTTTGCGCGGACATAAACTCTCCATACATCCCAATTCTGAAGTAAAGTTTTCCAAATATCCCCTGCATAGTTTACCTCCCTCAAATCATTGTTAATGTTATTTTACTGCCTCATTCTTAATCAACATACTGGGCGCTTTCCCTTTGGTTTATCTTCAACAACTTTCTAAGCCTCTATTTCGTACCACGTGTTCTACCCATCGCAGTCTACGAGACTTAACTGTTCTTATTACATCTGGATTTCCATAAAGATCATATAGCTCACTGTTATGTAATCTTTTCCGTTCACCTGTTTGTTCATATATCCATACATAGTAATTCTGCCAGAAGGTAGGTCCTTCACTGCAATTATAGCATTTTTCTGGCTATGCTTGCAGCTTTACTAGGGAATTGTAGGTGTGGTAGCTTCCCGTTGCTTTCCACACCGGTGATGGATGATGATGATGATAACGATAAGGATGATGATGATGATGGCCATATGATTTCGGGGACCGTTTGGGCCTTGAAGGTTTCCTGACATTTGTCTTACAGGTGAGGAAAAACCCCGACAAAAACCTCACCCAGAAAACTGCCCCGACCGGGGATCGAACCCGGGTCCGCTGCGTGACAAGGGAGCACGCTACCTCGAGACCACGGTGGTGGACTGTTCATATATAAGCATTATCTAATTCACAGACTGGAGGTTCATGGTTGCGCGGACATAAGTTGTCCATTCATACTTATCCAATAAACCACCTCCCCCAAATCATGGTTAATATTATTCGCCCATCTCATTCTTCGCCAACCTAATTGGTGATTTCTTTCTGGTTTATCTGCAATGAGTTTCTAAACTCCTCTTTCAGTTTCCATTCGTGACACATGTCCTGCCCATCACAATATTATGTAGTGTTCTCCTCCTACAATAATTGAAGTAAGAATGATTAAAATAATAAATCCATTAAAATTGATTGTATATGAAATTAATATTAATGGGGCGATTTTTTGAATAGTTATGAGAATAAAACAAATTATTCCATTCATCTATAATTTTTACTATAACTGCTAAGGAGAGTAAATAAATTATCCTTTAAGAGAAAATAGTCTCTTAAATAATATTTCAGCAATGAAGTGCATACTACGTAATAATGACATAAACTGAAACTTCCTGACGTAAAATAAAAATAAAACTGCCACGAAAGTTGAATTGTATTTTTTAAAGACCTCATTTTCTGAGATGTAAATATGAAATTTCACTAATTGGGTAGGATATAAAAACATACATAATAAACGTTCTTTTTTTCAAAAGAAATGACAGCTGTTTCAAGATATAAACTACTCAAACAAGAAAACCTTAGGAAAAAAAAGAAATCTAGTTATGTCTGTTGGTAGGAGCTTGTTACAAAGACATCATTTCCTTTCATTTAGAGAAACATGTTTCATGCTTCAAGCTACTCGAGATTCTGTTGTTCCTGTGCTTTCTACTTCAGCTAAAGATCCAATTTATAAAATATGTATTTCAGTTCATTACTAGGAAAGAGTTAAAACAGTAAAAATATAATACATAATTTGATCGTCAGTACTTGTGACTTTATTAATCATTAAAAACTTCTGATTATTTCTCTTATTTCAAACTATGTCTCACATAAACTAAAATTCACTGAATAATATTTCTATAGAATGTATTTTCATTCCTCAGCTAC
The DNA here is from genome assembly GCA_030220185.1 of Diploptera punctata. Taxonomy (NCBI): domain Eukaryota; kingdom Metazoa; phylum Arthropoda; class Insecta; order Blattodea; family Blaberidae; genus Diploptera; species Diploptera punctata. The sequence continues at coordinate 15,178 of JASPKZ010000857.1, read as the reverse complement.
ATTATTTATTTAATATACTTAGGTTGTAACTTTAATTGTGGCAACTAATTTATTTATTACTGGTATACAAGTGACAGACCTGTGAAACTTCTACAATCCTTCAGTGCAGTATTTAGCATTGTATACAACTTGTTGCCAGGGATGTGGATATCGTAGTATCCCTGTAGCAGTCCCTGTTCTGTTGATGTTTCTGACTGACCGTCTTAATGACAGCAGAATCTCGGGAACAGTCTGGTATCGAATGTCTCGAAGTGGTTACTTCATCTTACTGACCAAATCATAATCACAGGGGTGTAAGTCTGGTGAATATGGTGGATGAAAAAAAGCACTGCCCACTTCCAGCGATGGTACCGATCAGCTACAGGGTGTGCTGTGTGCGCCCGAGCAGTCCTGTATGGTAATGCCGTCTCCCCATACGCTTCCACAAGACCTTCATGACATTGTCGTGCTGTATGGCCACGGGCACATTGAATTTTCAACCAAGATCGCTGATGCTGCTTTGTAAACATGGCGAAACACAACAGCTTAGAGCAGCAACTCCGAGGACTAACTTTCTCTCTCCAAAGCACATGCGCTTTGAGACGTACGGACGAGTCCATTTACTGTAAGATAGGTCAGACATATATTAACATGTGACAGAAGTTACAACAATAAACTCCGTCAGGTGTTGCATCTACAGCAGTGTTGCCACTATTTTTGTTACAGCCCACGATTTTAGAAGCTTTAATTTTCCCCACACGTTCCATCTCATATTGCTGAACGCTAGTTAAGAGGATATATAGAGGAACTTCGAGTAATTTGGACCCCTGTTTTGAATTTGTTGTTTTTCTTCTTTTAATTTAAAGGATTTGAATTTTGTTTATCTACCTCTGTGATTGACACATGTGGATGTGAAGCGCCAGCAGCCGGCTGGTAAAAGGGCAACCGCTGAAAAGTGGAAAGACCCTCAATCGGAATCGGAATTTTGTTTAATTACAGTGATTATCAATTGTTATTTTATTCAAATATGGAAAGCATCTTCATTATTTATAAACTTTTTTACATTACAAGAAATGTAACCTCCATATTCGAATAAAGTGCACCCCAGAGTCCACCTTAGCTTTTAGTCTGTTTTTAAATTTATTTACTCTATTAATTTATACAGACAGGCACAGATTAATCTGAAAAATTATGACTGATCATAATTAAAAGGCGTTGATATTTATTTAATGTTTTGAAAAATTATTGTTGATTATAACATTCACACGTCATTCAACCGTAGAAAGCGACGGTCTTTGGGTTTAGTAAAATTACAAGGATATTAAATAAAATTAATTGAGTGAATGGTTTTTACAGATAGCATCCTCATTGATAAAATATACGTATTCGTGTAAAGTGGACACAGAGGGTCCACATTAACCGAATTCCTTTGTTATGTTTAATTATTTTATACAGCTACCATGTCACATAATATCAAACCAAACCCGTCATTGTATTAAAACAGCATCTATATAATATAATATAATATAATATATTTTGGCGATTTTTCAACATTTGTAATATTCAACAGCAGAAATTAAGAATTGATTCTTAGCTTGAAAAACTTACTTTTAAACTGGTCATTTTTATAAATATCACAAATAATCCCTTCTTCGCACAAAGAATAAAAGAAATTGGCCTTGAGTCCGTCAAAGTTGATGAGGGGAAGAAGTTAAAATATATTCTGTTCGAGGGCAGCACCAATTAAAGAAGATATTAACAGGGTCCACCTAAACAGAACGGTCCACATTACCCAAACTTCCCTATATATATATATATACAGACTATGTTTACAGTTGTGTAAAATATATTGACTTAGGCTCTTTCACGGTCGGAGTTAATATGAAGATCTTGAAGAAGATTTACGGGCTGTTGGCCGTGGTATTGAGGCTTGTAGTTCACCGACACAATGACAGTATACAGGCCTACCAAGAAAATCAAGAACCTCCTCAGACTTATAAAGGTTGTACTTCATTCTCACCAATCAGATGGCATATACAGAATACCGTGTAGTTGCGGAAAAGTGTATATAAACACCTATAATAGAATAGAAGAATCATTAAGAAACGCCAGATGCAAACCTCTGCAAGAACAGTCTACTAGACCATCAGACAGCAACTTCAGTGGTGCAATGGAAGTCCCTACCGTTAACCGCTTTGTCAAAATAGCCAGTCTCAAGACAACCCTTGAGGATGCTGGACGCAGTCTCTGGTGAAACGTCGGGAAACTCCAAGCCCGGAAATTTACTTTAAGGTCATCATATAGTTGTGTAAAATTTTATGTCGGAGAACAAAATTAAATGTTAATACAATATTTAATTATCAATTAAATATTTTAATTATAGGCCTAAAGCATATAATTCACTCGTGTAGACCATTCAGGCACAGTGGATATTAACAAAAACAAGCAATAAATGCTTTAAACTTGGTTGGTGGAACAAAAATATTACAAAAAAATAGAAAATTTAAAAAATCAAACCATATTTCAGAGCATTTTAACATATGGTGCTCAAGTTTGGCAAATTTCTACCAGGAAAATGAAAATAATATTAAGTACAGAAATGGATGTTTTAAGAAGATCAACTGGAAAATCTCGAATGGATAGAATACGAAATAAAGAAATATGGGAAATTATGGGTGTACAAGAGGAGCCGGACATCATTAGACATTATAGAAAAGAGAATTTTACAATGGTATGACCATGTTAAAAGAATGCCAGAGCAATGATTGCCTAAACTTATTAAGGAATGGATACCAATGGAAAGCAGGAAGAAAGGAAGACCAAGGAAAACCTGGATAGAAGGTGTGCAAGCGGCTATGATTATAACCATATAATTATCAGAGGATTGGAGGAAGATCAATGGATGGACAGAGACGGCGTTTCCGGAAGACGGCGGCAGCTGCCATCATACCTGATGGTGATGATGATGATGAAATATAACGAGGGTAAGTCAAGTTTTGCTAAATATGTAATAGAAACAGGTCTTCAATTAAACATATGAGGCGGTCAGAAGACAAGGGGTACAAGAGACATTTTTTTAAAAAGATGAGTTAAGTGCAGAAATGGTTAGCTAATATGACAAACTGTTTGGTACCCAAGAGGTATGTGTGTGAGTTTGACAGGTTCTGAATCCTCCCGAACAATACACACGTCTAGACAGATTCAAAATAACCTTAATATTCTCGAACCATGGTTGGAAAAATGGAAAATAAAAACAAACGTAGATAAATGCCAAGCAGTTCTTTATCCAAAAATGCATTCTCAATATCGATATATGCCCCCACAATTAAGTCTTTATGGACACAACATCGAGTGGAAAAACGAAGCCATTTCTTTAGGCGTAACACTCGACAAAAAACTACTGTTTAAACAACATATCCAAAATACCTTAGGCAAAGCGTATGGGACATTAAAGCTGCTATACCTTATTTTAAATAATCATAACAAAATTCGAATAAACACAGAGCTAATAATCTACAAGGCACTATTAAGTGCCAGTACTCACATACGCAAGCCCCATATGGGGACACGCCGCTAGAACTCACATACAGAAACTGCAAGTTTATCATAAGTAATGCCACGAGTGATTTCCAAATTATCGATAAATTCACGACTCACGAAGTGAGGAGTGAATTTATCTAGAGAATTTGGAAATCAAGAGTGGCATTTGTTAGGACTATTTAACGAATACAATTAAGCTGTTTACTCACAAATCATTATTTAACTATAGTTATTTTAAAATATTTATATATTTATTGTAAACGGCGATGTTTGAAAACAAAAATGAGAAACGATAGGTACGCTTCTACTGCTTCATTTGTTTATCACTGCAACCAGATCATACTATTTATTGCCAAAGGAACGCAATATTGTAAGAATGCTCTCTAGTGGAGAAAAAATGAAACACATCAAACTGTATATTAATTCATTTCTGATGTCGTATGATGTAAATATGACAATTATATTTTTCTGGATTATTACCTGGGAAAAAATACATTTAAGAAAGTGCAAACAGTGCTTTCTTTTTTTGATGGTATAATCAATTGATACAAATGTTTTTATATTAACTCCCGCATGCGGCATGTGTTGACATTCAAGCACTATATATACAATCTGGTAGCCGTATTTCTCGTGGCCTCAGTCACTGCAAAATAATGGTCAGACCTGTTCAGAATATTAAAGAGGAGGAGCTTTCTTTAATATGGTAATTATAACACTGATAAATATTTCGTGAAACACGACTCTGATTGGTTGTAAAACAGAAATCATTGAAACGTGATTGGTCATTGACTCCCATTTGGGGCTTGAGTTAAATAGTCAAAACAAATTATTATATATGATTACAAAACTACCGCGTGTAACACCGGTTGACATTATTACACGATCAAACTGGTGTAGAAACAATCGAGGAGTATATTAAACGCATGACTCTTAAATTTTATAATACATGTGAAGGCCATGATAATCCACTCGTGGCATCGCTGGGAACCTATGAAACAGCCAATAACAAACACAAGCGCCCAAAATGGATCCTGGACAACACTTGACCAGTGAAAGCTGATAGGGCACACATACATACATACATACATACACACACACACACAGAAACACATTACACAATTATTCAATTATAATTACAACATTGGCATATAATGTGCATTAATAAAATACCTATTAATACAACAAATTAAAAACTAATAACTAATCTTACTGCTACAGGTTCAACCCACCAGTTCCAGAGAAATTGACATCACCTGACAACTACAGATAGTACAGCAACAACTGAAGATTAAAAAAAAATTAAAAATGCACGTTACCATAATTGTATGAATAATTGCAATAATCTGAAATGTACGCACATTATATTTAAATAAAAAGAAGCCTGGATGCCTTCCAATATAGAGTCATCCGAAAGCCAAACTTGGCAAGATCCTGCGTGATCGACTATTGCGATTGAGGTTTTAAGCGGTTTCCCTCAATCCAAAGAGCAAATGCTGGAATAGAACCCCAAAAGGTCCGCTTCCGACTTCACTCTGCTAATTAACTTCAAATTTGAATTCAAAATTTAAACTGGGGCTAATGCATTTTACAGGAACCCGGGGTTCTACCTATTATAATAAGAAGAAAGGTTCGCCCTAATGGGCATTGATTGTTCTTTAGTCTTTGTTGTAGTCATTCAGCGATTTCGTGTTTCTTGGGCATTTTGGTATATGACATCGGTCGCACTGTCCGCCACACAATTCACACACACTTCTCACTAGGTTCGTGATATTTCTTGATTTTGCACACCTTATGATGAAAGCCATGTATCGCATATCGTGTTACATGCCTTAGCTCTTGGTTGGTTTTCGTCCAGTTTCTGTCCAGCATAGCTCCTGAGGTGTAGAAATCAGGGGTTCTACCTGTTAAGGAGGACCAAAATGGATCGCTGACCGCCAACACTTAAGTGATGGCCGTAGAGCTTTCCATCTATCCATCTATCTATATCTACATGTAGTGGAGTCTTAGAAAATCACTCAGAGAAACAGCTCTTCTACTTGGAGGACAAAGGGTACGTCTGTAGTTGTACTCCTTGGCTTTCAACAGCTAGGTGGACTTAAACTTAGAGCGTTCTACGTATTTTTTAATGTTTCCAACAAATTTTACATGAAGATGATTATTGTATTATTAGTGTTTAATAAAGTGCTAGTGATTCTTTGAAGTTTATTGATTTATCAAATATTATTATGTCTGAATCAGAATGTGAACATGAGCATGAATTTAACCTCAGCCTTCAGGTAAATAAAATATTTTAACTAATTTATCTACATTTTCACAATTGTATATTATAACATGTCCACCGCTGTGGTCTCGAGGTAGCGTGCTGCCTGATCACGCAGCGAGCCCGGATTCGATCCCCGGTGGGGGCAGTTTTTCTGGGTGAGGTTTTTTATCGGGGTTTTTCCTCACTTGTATGACAAATGTCAGGAAAACTTTAAGGTCCAAACGGTTCCCGAAATCATATGGCCATCATCATCATCCTTCTCCGGTGTGGAAAGCAACGGGAAGCTACCACACCTACAATTCCCTAGTAAAGCTACAAGCATAGCATGAAAATGCTATGATTGCAATGAAGGACCTGCCTTTGGGCAGAATTACTATGGATGTATATTATAAAATAATACTTTTAGCAATATATTTTGAGATAATTGGAAATTATTTAACAATCTAATGACATAATATGATTTAGGTCTACAGGATTTGCAATCTCATAGTGTTTATATTAAATGTATGCTTTTTCAAATATGAAGATTAATCATTGGTGTTTTTTTTTCTTGACTGATTCCAATGAAGATGGCATTCAAGAACTTGGCATTACAGGATCTACACAAGAAGAAGAAGATGCTCCAATATTGCTCGTTGGCAGAAAGAGGATTAGTAAATCAGGAAAATTGGGTAAAAAAATAAACAGCAAAAAAAAAAAAAAAAGAGGAAGGAATGAAGGTAAACAGTATACAGATCGGAAGGGAAACATTCATATGGAGATGCGGGTAAGAGAATGTATCCATGAATGCAGGTTTAAGTGCAATGGACTTTAAGACTGATTTTGTCAATTAATCTTGTTGTAACATGTAACTCTTTGGATAAGTACGTATTTCCTATCATAACATATACTTTGGTATGACTCTACTTTTCTTGGATAATTTATTTTTAAATATTGCTTGGTGGACAAGGGGTATAAGTGGCTCTTGATGCAAAAAGAAAGTTATATTATGGACTAATGTTTATATTGAATCTGTTGATATTTTGCGGATAAATGGACTCATATATAAGGAACACAAACACAATTTATGATACTTGACAGATATTCCTGGAATTTTATATTCTCATTGATCTTTAAACTTAATTTTCTCCAAACTAATTTTTGTCACTTGTACCCCTTGTCCTCTGAACGCCTCATATGATTCATGTGATCGATCCTCCATAGACAGATTAGTAATTTGATAACAAACATCCTCGAAAAAGTTGAAATATTCAAAGAGTCAAAAATATAAACCGTTCAACGAGAACATGCCCAATGACCTGAACTGACCTGAACACTAATTATAAATGCTTAATAAACAACAATTAAAGGTAAAAGGTAAGGTGATCCCACTACAGACCTTAGAAGACCCTTGGGGTAGTAGGAGGTTATGACTCCCATTTTCTATACAATCGGCACTTCATGTCAGCCGGGTTGTCAGACCTGCGTGACGGCCCGCCTTTACCCCCAGAAAAAGAGTCTGGTACTCATTTTCGTTAGAGGCTGAGTAGATCACAAGGGCATGTTGCCAGAAGAAGATTTGCATCAGTTTAAAAGCTAGTATATTTTAATTCAAGCTGAAGATAGAACATGTTCTTCCGAAAGGTCTTCAAAGTGTTTTAATAGTGTATTCCAATGCGAGGTTGGGAAGTGGTTTTTACAAAAGCGAGGACATTATTAAATACCGAGCCATTCGCTTGGTTTTTAATTTCTGAGATTCAGTAAAACCCTTCACAAACTGTGTTGTACATTTCTTTTTGCGCGATGGTGTTTTCAAAATAATAAATTATAGTAATATAAAATAATATATTTGTTGGAAATATTTGCGTTTATTATAAACAATCGTTTAACGTTAACAGTCTAGGTAATGTTCATTAGTTGAAACTATAGGAGGCCGTGAGACCAATTAGTGATATAATGGCGACAAGTACGTATTTATTTTTTTATATTGTTTCAGATAAAGTTCAGTTCATTTAAAATGCAGTGATTTGTTTCGTATAATGTATATTAACACTACATTTTGGATATTTTTTGTATACAGTATACATTGTACGTAGTATACATAAAGGGCAGTGGTTTACTTCCCACATCTTAGGCCTGCCACCACCCTTGGAGATACCTCGGTCGTCATGACCATACTCCCAAGTCCTAATCTTGTCCTCCCTATAACTATGTTCACGTCCACGTTCAAGAGTTCTGGGCTTGAAACCAACACCTCTAGGGAGAAGGTGCTGGAGTTGCAACTGCTGGGAATTGCTGAGCTACGTAGTCGTCAGGTCGCTCATTCCTGACGACCCCCCAGTTGGTCCACGGGCTCCATGAGCCTAGCCGGGAGGACTGCTGTCGAGGATCCACCGACCGTTCCCCTGTTCTACCTCCAGGGACGTATCCTGCAGCCGTTGTGAGACCGGCTAGGGCTCGAGTCCACAAGCCCCACAGTGTTAGACTTTAGTACATCCAGGTGCACATCTCCTGGCGACCCCACAGTTTGTCGACGAGCCCGTAGGGTGAGCCAGGAACCAGTACAGTTGCTTCCCTCTGCACTGGTCCGAGCCGAGCCCTGGTGTGCCCCCAGGGACGCCTTCTGCTGCAGTTGTGGGCCAGCACGGAGCTCGCAAGCTCCAACAGATGAGCAAATTGTATGACAAGGCGCTCAACTCTTGCTACCCTACTAATGATTCACGAGTCCCTTGGACTTGTCCGGGAGGACTGTCTAGCAGATCCACCGACCTTTCCCCCAGAGCACCAGCTGGGGACGTGTTTGGTTGCTGAAGTGGGTCCAGCCTGAGCATTAGTACGTCAGGTCGCTCAACTCCTGAAGACCTTACAGATTGTCCTTGGGTCACTCGGTCCCAGAGTCGGCGCTAAGTCCAAGACCCAAAAGACCGCGCTTCCTGCTTTCTCGAGCTTATCGACCTGGTGGTAATTCCCAGCATTACGCCCGGTATTGTCCCAACCAGCCCGTTCGCAAGACTAGGCCTAGTCGTGCCGCTGCTGTGAATCAGCCCACTGAGCAATGTAGGCATCCAGGAAGCTCATCGCCCATGGTGCCCCCACAAAGGTCCTCGGGATTTTAACCAAGAGAAAGGAGCTTCTGATCTCCAATCTCCCACCGCCTCGCCACGACGGCCGCAAATCCCGCTGTGGGCCGGGATAATTGAGCTTTAGTACAACTGGGCGCTCGTCTCTTGTTGACCCCACTTATGGTCCGCGAGTCCATCGGACTTGGAAGGGAGGACTGACTAGCAGATCCACCGATCTTTTCCCCACTACGCCACCGAGAGGACGCGATTTGCCGCTGAAGTGGGCGCAGCACGAGCTATGTAGTACATCAGGTCGCTTGAGTCATGACGACCTCACAAATGGCCCGCGGGTCCGGTCTGGACCTAGCCGGGAGGAATGCAAGCAAACCACCGACCGTTCCCCTATCCGCCACCCTGGGACGCGCCCTGTTGCTGTTGTGAGCACAGTTGGGGTCCGATAAACGGACCCCCAGTTTTACTTCCCACACATGGTTCGTAATAATTAATATTTCAGTATACTTATTTAGGTTGGCAACCCAGAAATGTAGGAAGTTGAACTTTCAATCATGGTCGCCATGCTGTAAGTACAACAGAACGCACTGACATGATGACAACTGAGATCTCAGGTAAAAATGTTAATATATAACTTTTAAATACCCATCAGTTGAATAAAAATGTCATTATTAAGGGAACATGTGCAGTATGTAAATATGTAGTGCAATAAGATTTACAGTCCGCCGCAGCTGTGAGAAACATGCTGGTAGCAGATGTCGCTGGTATCTGTTTGCACCGTTACAGTGGCGTAATGTAAACGCTTCCATTATGTGCCAAGCGCAAACAATACCAGGGGGAGCTGGTCTCACCACATCACTGTTACGTCATCAAATCATCGACTTTATAAAATTATTCACTTGTTTCACTTCATTTTCTGATAAAATACCAACAAAACGGGTATTATAAACTACACTGTTAGGCAGCAACACCGAATACTAGTAAAATTCCTCAGAAAGTTTAATTTAAGGTCCAATTTTGAGGAATATATATATATATATATATATATATATATATATACTGTATATATATATTTTAAATACCTACGTATTTGTTTTTACGTAACAAAACGGAATAACTAACTAAAACACTGGCATTATTGAACCCATATCATATCCACCGCGGACATAACCTCTCCATACATCCATATCCTGAGATAGTGTTTTCAATCTGTGTTTAATTTCTTTGTGCATCTCATTCCTGTTTTGTGAGTATTTGAATTCAGCCACTTCTTCAAAATTTCTCTTTATTGTCATTATTTGTCCATTTCCATTATCTGATATATTTCTATGTATAAACATATATTTAGTTTTATCCATGTTTATTTCCAGTCCCAATTTCTTAGTGTTACTCAATAATGTGTGCGTGTTGTCCTCGCTACCGGCAAAAATATTACATCATCAGTATAAACTAACAGCTTATTAATAAATTAAATAGTAGAGGAGATAGTGCATCTCCTTGCTTCAATCCATTGTGAATTTCAAAAGTATTCGAAAGCTGTATGCCTACACGCACCCTACTATTTGTGCCATTTAGACACATTCGTATAAGTCTAACTAACTTTTCAGGGATTCCGAACTCGAGCAGGATACTATATAACTTTACCTCATAATTGAATCGTGTGCCTTTTTGAAGTCCACTTATAATTGATGTACAGTACCATTATATCCCCTTTCTTTTCTAAAATCTGTCTTATACTAAAAATCTGATCTATTGTAGACCTGTTTCTCCTAAATGCACATTGATGATCTCCTAGAATGTCATTAATATAGGGAGTATATATGCTCACTAATATATTTGTTAGAATTTTGTACGAAGTTGAAAGTAACGAGATGTCCCTGTAGTTGTTGCAATCAGTTTTATCTCCTTTTTATAAATTTGTACGATAATCGATTTTTTCCATTAATCTGGAAGTGAACATATATTTAGATTTATTTATGTTTATTTCCAGTCCCAATTTATTAGTTTTACTCAATGGATTAGTTAGTTAAATAACACGAATAATTTTATTAATAACAAGTAATAGGAATCAGAAATATAATAATTCGATTAGGAGCTACTTTTTATATGTTCTGTCATCAGGTTCCCCTTACGACACACACGTGATAGACATTACAATGATAAGAGTTTTTATTCGTCCTGTTTCATGACGTCCACACGTGAATTTTGTGTCGCTGTCAGTCAAGTGATATAATGTAATGCGTTTAAAATATTAAAGAAAATTGAAGCGAAAGTAGCCTTTGTCATTCACAAATAAATCAGATTATAGGCTCCATTGTACGTAAAATCTCAGAGAACTTTCAACTTATCATTATCAACACGATCTTATCGCACCGCCTTCCAACTTCAGTTTCAAAATATATCTCCATTCATCTCTAATCTCTCTTATTAGTGAATTCCGAAGGAATGAAGCTATTGAGGTTGTTTTCAGAAAAGATTTTTGAATTTTTTTACATATCTTCATGGATCCCATCCAGTAGACACCGAAAATGCTCATGAACAAAATATAATTATATTAACTCACTGGCACTATCGAACCTATACTTTCATGGCCGTGCGGACATAAGCTCTCCATACGTCCCTATCCTGAACTAATGTTTTCCAATCATTCCCTGTATAATCTACTTCCTCAAATCAGAGTTAATTTTATTCTCCCAACTCATTCTTGGTCTACCAACTGGGCGTTTTGCCTCTCGTTTTCCTACAACAACCTTCCATACAAGTTTTTCATTCCTCAATCGTGCCACTTGACTGGTCCATCGCAGTCGATCTGGCTTCCTAAAAATACCATGTAGTTCACCTATATGTAGTCTTCTCCATTCACCTGTCTGTTCATCTATCTTTGGTCCAAAATTGTTCTTAAGAACTTTATTCTCAAATACTCGTAATCTCGTTTTCTCTATCAAAGTAAAAGTCCATGTTTCACATCCATATAATATAACTGGTAGAATAATTGTTTTATATATTTTAAGTTTTATGTATTTTTGAAAGGAGTTGCGACATCAAGAGTCTGTGTAAAATATATATGATATTATAATTATATTCAAATATGTATCTATTGGCAACGGAAATGTATTTTATACGCAGGGCAGCAAGATTTCAGAAAAGAAAAAAAAAATAGGAACTCAGTTATAAGGGAGAAAATGAAGATTGGACACACTATTTTAGATTATATTAAAACTCAGCAATTAAGATGGTACAGACATGTACAGCGAATAGAAGAGGATCGACTACCAAAATGTGTTTTGGAATTGAAACCTGAGGGAAGACGTGGCAGAGGAAGACCTAAAACTTCCGAGTCAGGGAATATATTTATACATGAAGGAGAAACATCTACAACCAGGAGATTGGATGGACCGACAAAATTGGCTATTAGGAATCAGACGATGTCAAAGACATTAAACAAGCTATGATCTATATATATTTGGATGCAATTATATTTCGTTTGGGCTGATCTTTTTAAGATTATGAATTTGTGTTTTAAATATTTTATTTTGCATTATTTTATTTTGCATTATTGTATCTTCTTAGTTTTTTATTTGAAATTAATATTTATTTATTTTATTGTGTGTGTGTGTCTGTGTGTGCGTGCATGTGCGTGTGTGTCCGTGCCTGTTAACACTCTAGCGGATCAAATTTTATCATCGAAACCAAACTTGGCATACAGCAATTAATTTAAAAAGTAATATCGAGTTCGTTAATCTACAGAATAGGACCATTAGGTGTACGACTTCACCTGAAGCGAAAATTTTAAAATAGTTCTACCGATCGTAATTTTCAATGATTCACAACCAAACTTAGTATATGCCATCGTTTCCCAACCTGTGGTTCGCGAACCCCCAGGGAGTTCGCCAAATATTTCATGAGGAACGCCAAAACTTTCCCGTAATGGCGGGTCTATTATTGTTTCCTTAATTTCTGAAGCATTGTAATAATAATAATAATAATAATAATAATAATGGGCCTAATAATAGTAGGCCTATTAATAATTAAATTAACCCTATGATACCACTTGTTACGTATGTGTAACATCGGGAATTTTTCACATTATTTCCACAATGAATTGGTATTTACAGTGAATGCCTGATTTACAGTTATGTAACAACATTAGGAATGCATTTGATTTTGCTACAACTAGGCCTACACGTTGTGTAACTTCGTCTTCTTCTTCACTTCCTGGTTTAGGCATTTGTTGCCTGTTCCGTCTTCACTAATAGATCTAAGACCATCTCTTCCGAGGACGTCAGACATCTCTTCTTCCTCTCGGAAAATGATGTAAGATTTTATTCGGTAATCTACTTTCTTCCATTCTTTCTATATGTTCTTTCTACTGAATTTTGTTGTTGAATATCTTTACGTTGTGTAACTTTTATGCGGTAACTAGAGTAACTTTGCCTTTTAACAGTTAAGGGTTAAGTTAATTTAAGGTTATTAAACATTTTGCTTTGAACTGAATTTTATGCTTGTCTACTGTATCTATATTTAAAAGTCAGTGGTTCACCCAACTCATATCTTTGTGGAAGGGGTTCGGGAGTCAAAAATGTTGGGAACCGCTAGTATATATGCTATTAAAATAAACCTAGGAAGGTATTCTCCAAATTAGTTAAATCTGATGTTTAGAAGTGGAGATTTACTTGAAAATCCGGAATAAAAAAATTATTTTAGCAACTACCACATTTGTTCGTTGTAATGTAGCCTATACCATAAGATTTGATTAACTTTAAATTGTCAAAGTATATTGTAAGATAGCCTATATTAACTAACTAACTCACTGGCACAATCGAACCCGGAGGTTCATGGCCGCGCGGACATAAGCTCTCCATACATCCCTCTCCTGAGCTAATGTTTTCCAATCATCCCCTGTATAATCTACTTCCCTCGAATCATATTTAATTTTATTCTCCCACCTCATTCTTGGTTTACCAACTGGGTGATTTCCCTCTGGTTTTGCTACAAGAAGCCTCCATGCACGTCTTTCATTCCCAATTCGTGTCACATGTCCTGCCCATCGCAGTCTATGAGTTAAGTGTTCTCATTATATCTGGCTTCCTATAAAGACCATGTAGTTCACTGTTACGTAGTCTTCTCCATTTATCTGTCCATCTCTCTTTGGTCTAAAAGTTTTCCTAAGAACTTTATTCTCAAATACTCGTAATCTCCCACTGTAATTTATTTTAGATTATAATAGAAGAATGGAAAAATTAATTGGTAAATATTATTAAATTTGTGTCCAAATTATGCAATATGCAAATAGGTACTAACTTACGGTTAAGTATGATTTGCGGTCCGACACTTTAAATAATCTGGTATCAGAAATTGAGTTTCTCCAATTTAACGAAATAAATACATAGTCATTAAACTAGTAAAAATCATCATCATTATGAACAAATCCGTTTTAGACCATGTGACCTGTGAAGGTAAACCGAACGGAGATGGTCTTGACCTTTCACCGATATTTGGTCTTCCTTAGTCTCTATGTCCAGTTGGAGTATATTGTAAAGCCACTCTAACTAGCAAAATGGGGCCACAAATACAACCTGCTGAGGAATTCGCATAATTTACGCAATATCTCCGTGACGGACTTTTCAACCTTTTGTCTTTTCTTTATTAATTTCAGATTGAAATTCTAACTGAATTCCTAAATATGTATTTTTGTAAACTTATATCTGATATTTTTTTTATTATTGATTTCGTACATCTCAATGATGGATAAATCATATTTGAAGAGAAAAATTATACGCTCAGACCGGGACTTGAACCCGGGACCCTTGGTTCTCTAGACCAAGTGTTCTACCAACTGAGCTACCTGAGCAAGTACCGATCCAAACGCAAATCTTTCTCTATATACATTGTAATTCCCGTCCACCAAATGCTATGAAGCCATGCTTCTATCTTGCAAATGGCGGCTCCTTTATTAAGAAGACTTATTGGGAATTATACATTACAGCCAGTACGGCTTAGCTGTAATGTATAATTCCCAAATAAGTTTTCTTAATAAAGGAGCCGCCATTTGCAAGATAGAAGCATGGCTTCATAGCATTTGGTGGACGGGAATTACAATGTATATAGAGAAAGATTTGCGTTTGGATCGGTACTTGCTCAGGTAGCTCAGTTGGGTAGAGCACTTGGTCTAGAGAACCAAGGGTCCCGGGTTCAAGTCCCGGTCTGAGCGTATAATTTTTCTCTTCAAATATTATATCTGATAGTTTAACAGTCTATTCATCCTTTTGGTTTCTAGATGATTTCAGAATAGAAAAGCATTAAGATTCAAAATGTTTAACACAATTCAAGCAAAATTATTGTT